>CP092864.1:155991791-156191104 GCA_030710605.1 Cordylochernes scorpioides
ATTGAATAAAAATAGACATAAAACTTTGAGGATGTACTAATTAAAGGGATTTATTTTTCCTTTCTCTACAACGGAAATATAATTTATAAATTGGTGGTAGAAAGAAAAGTATTTCTTTCTCTCTCATGCTACAGACTGAATTATCTCAAATTTCTATCCATCGCAATCATCATGGTCTTATACCAGGCCCGGTAGTTGGCGCTCCAGGAGCCTGGGTTATAAATATCTCTAGGAATACATTTTGTGTGGGCTCTTGGAAAACATATTTAAAACGAAAATATATTATTTGTTATGAGAAGATACATTAGGACCATACATAAAATATACTTCACCCCGATCTACAATAGATGCTTCAAACCTTTGAAATAAAAAAATTCAACATAAAACATAATGGACAGCATGTACCAACTTATTGATATATTTTTCTATTCGTAAATTTTATGTATTAAAGATATAGTTTGTGAGAAACGTTTAAAAATACAAAAATATTTTATCACATTGAGTTTCTTTTTATTTAAATGCAAGCTGTCAAGTGATAATCGCTCTACAACGGGCTTAATAAAACATCGACTTTATCTTACAAGAAATATTTACAAATATACGCTTGAAAGCTTGAATTTCAAAATAACAAGAAACTCATTGTGAGATAATATTTTTTTAGTTTTAAATTATATATATAACTATCCGAATGGTTCCTTCTTCTCTCTTATAGGGATGGTCTCCCATTCTAGGAGCATGTGGCCCGAGCAGGGGTCTGTTCTGAAGGAATTCCTCGACATGGCAATATACGGCGACGTCTGTCCAGGCCGGACATCAAACCAGACGATCCTCAGTGGAATTCGTCTGATGAAAAGAAAATTTATTTTCATATTATATGTATATATATATATATATGTTGTAATATATTCCAATATATCTATGTCTCCGTGATTGTATAAATGTATATGTAATTGCCAAAGTGACAGATAAAATTTCGAGTGAGTGACAGTCGATGCCAGAAGGAGGAAAGAGGTCCGAAAAACAAGTCGGGTTCCTAGGTGTGCCCTTTCTTGCTCAAACAGATTAGTCGGCTTTGGGACAATACTTACAGACGCCTCTAGACAGATCTCTCCCCGACTAGCGCCGGCTAAACACTCACGCTTTCGCCATCTCTATGGTGCCATCCAACATGCCTCGTCCTTTTGTGTAATTCCAATCACGCCTGAAACCACTCTAATCAATGTGGCCACTACGACTGCAACCAACATGCCACACTACATCCATCCAACAAGATACAACAACTATACATTACTACAGGAAGTCGACAGGATATACCGAGGACAACGCAAAGAGGATGGAGCCTGGAGAACAGAGCAACGCCGAAGATCACCACCATGCCACCCACAGCCACGGACATCGTAGCACAACTCGCGGAAACCATCCAAGACATCGCCGCTTCCAAGCCTTAGGTAGATAGCCAATCTTCAATTGCCACAAAACTTGCATTCTACTCGCCATTACAAATCCAATGTGCTAACTGCAAACATCCACAATCCACCTGACGACGAGAACTTCTCCTTCCTCACGCCTTCTACAACCATCACCAAGAACGTGACCATGGCTACATCAACCAGTGCAAACTTCAAACTACACTACAATTGACACTTTTGTACTGTAAGTACAACTCATTTAGAACTTAAATATCCAATTGTTTGTTAAGTAGATTTTTATTTCGTTTATTTTATTTTACGTTTAGCCCCTGCAATTATATAATCATATCGCATTTAATTTATAACCATCATTCTTTTTCTTTGCTTGTATATCAATCAAAGTTTCCTCAATTCAATTTTATACCCATCCTACTAAATTCTAAGTCTATCAATCGCCTATAATGCTTCATTATATGCCAGTTAACCTATAGTAATTTAACCGTTTCAGTTTTCATTTACTTTTAAATCTTCATATCATAAAAACTATAATTTCATTTCACGACAAAAAAAAAACACTTCATTTTACACATTTTTCATAATAATTTTATCCTTAATGTTTTCAACTATTGTATTGTCAACCAACCTTTATACTTTAAACCCCTTTTTACATATTCATTTTGAATAATGTAATTTTCAAAATAAAGCCTTCTATAACTCAAAATTCTAATTTAAAGAAAAAAATTAAGTTTTTTTTTATTTTAAAAATGTACGCCTGCTACCAACTAAAAACAATATATAGCCAACACTTAGAAAGTTTCCCCATGTCCTCATCACAACTGCCTTCACAAATACCAACTCACCTCACCCAGTGTAATGCCCTTTTTCACCATTGTTCCTTCTATAAAAACATTCAATTACACAAACCAACTAATTATAACAACGCTACTTTAAAAAGAAAACTCTTGAATTTGAAACATAAATTGTAAATATCTCACCCTCACATTTTCCTCCATCTCCTTCACTTTTACCTACACTCATTTTATAATCAAATTCCGTGGAATCAATTTTTAATCCAATCACACCATTACATGTAAACGTCTCAAAAAAGGTTTTGCTATATTTCCATTTTCTTATTCCATTGATGATTTTCGCTACCTTACCAACATTCCTTTTTCAAAATCCTTTTTCCAATATAAATTAACAAAATTTCAAAATCATCACTAATCAACCATCTTTCCTTCAACAACAAAGGTTAAACGCGGGACCGTTCAATTCCCCCAAAAGCTAGGTCACCGCCAGCCAACTTCTACACACGTCCCCTCTACCAATGTATTTCAAACGTAAAATTTACACTCGCTTCCCACTTAGCGAAATTTTTCTCTCTCGTTCACAATTAAACACCAACATTCACAAAATCTCGTACAACCACCACCTATGACTTCAGTAAACTTGTTGTTCATGATGAATTAGGCTGGATTATTTACCCAAACAACGATTTCACGTGACGCCTTTCCATTTACAATTTTTTTTTCTCGCACGTGTCACAGCGACTCGACAACACTATTTTTTTTCACTTTTACCAGGCTACATTATGCCTTCATTTTTTTCTGTGACACTTTCATCTTTTTTTTTTCTCCTTTTTCTCTCTCGAAAGCGTGTCCACGTCGCAAGTCTTATCTAATAGAGCATATCTGGCCTAACACTTCGTGAACAAACATTTATTTACCTAGTCAAACTTATGTCGAAGTACATCGACGTATGAACACCGAGCTAACTAAATTCCCCATGCCATAAACATACAGCACATCACAACTAACACATCACCATAGGTTCTATCAACTACATCAATGTCAATCCCTGTATACTTAAAGATTGTCTTGGCTTGAACACAAACTGTTATATATATTTCCTACTTTAAAATATGTTTAGTATTGCTACTTTCTTTTCATATCATATTAATTTCCTATTTTTTATCATTTCAAATACTCACATCTTTTTTATGTTTCGCATATTTATATTAATGAATTATTTCAAATATATCTCGAGTTTTTTCATGTTTATACTTTTGTCTTTTTATTTTTATATGAACAATCGAGATGATAACTCATATTTTTAATATTCAATGTTTATAATCATTTTTTACTTTTTCTATACTATTGAACAAACCTTCACACACAATTTTAAATTTTTTCAACTTCAATTTTTTAAATCCGATTTTAAGATTTTTATATCCAAATTTTAGGAAATACCTCGACACCATTACCGCCAAATTCTCATGGCATCTCAGCCCATACCTTATCAGAGAGATCGTTACTATCCGCTAGAACTTTGATTTCTCACATTTATTCCATCTTAACTACAAACGCTTCTTCGCTGTAACCTTCCCAACAGTCGAACTCTCTCTCTCTCTCTCTCTCTCTCTTGAGCAGCTAGTTAGATGAGTTTTTTTTTCATTCACGGCCCGGTTCGAGCATTATCGCCCCTTTTTCTTTTTTTTTTTTCTCACATTCGGGCAATTCTTTTTTTTTTTTAATTTTCGATCACCTCACTTTCACTGCCTTACCGCGGCCAAATCGTTTTTTTTATGCGACAGAACGACTCTCTCTCTGCCACACTCTATCACTCTTTTTCTCGACCAAAGCTTCCACCACCTATTCCCAAATCCGTCTGATAGGACAGCCCATGTCGAATACCTTCAGCATACTGTAGATGGACCAATGCCTACAATCCCATAATGTCGCATTGCATCGCAGTACCAGAATCTATTCTATGTCCACCTATCTAGACTTTTTAAATTAGCTCACCCTATAATTCAATGCACTTTCAATTATTAATTCCAACATTAAATGCTGTATATAATCACCCAAATTAAAATTTATATCTTTACATTTTTAAAAATCTTTTTTCATATATTTTTATACATTGGGCTTAACATTATTATTTGTTAACATTTCTCTTTTTATTGTTAATCATTATTATTAAGGAAAACATACCCAATGTTATAATTCTACAACCCCATAATATATTAAACCAATTAGTATACAAATTATTTTCCCCAATTTGAATTATCTTATGATTTCATCTATAATCACCATAAGCTAATTTTCATCAACCGGGCATAAACTGTTGTAATATATTCCAATATATCTATGTCTCCATGTATTGTATAAATGTATATGTAATTGCCAAAGTGACAAATAAAATTTCGAGTGAGTGACAGTCGATGCCAGAAGGAGGAAAGAGGTCCGAAAAACAAGTCGGGTTCCTAGGTGTGCCCTTTCTTACTCAAACAGATTAGTCGGCTTTGGGACAATACTTACAGACGCCTCTAGACAGATCTCTCCCCGACTAGCGCCGGCTAAACACTCACGCTTTCGCCATCTCTATGGTGCCATCCAACATGCCTCGTCCTTTTGTGTAATTCCAATCACGCCTGAAACCACTCTAATCAATGTGGCCACTACGACTGCAACCAACATGCCACACTACATTCATCCAACAGATACAACAACTATACATTACTACATATATATATATATATACAGGGTGATCCAAAAGTCCCGCACAACTTTAAAAATTAATAACTCCGCGAATATTTGCGCTAGAGCAATGCGGTAAACACCATTGTGTTCAGGATGCAATGGGATTTTTTATGGCAAATAATGAAAAAAAATCGAAATTGATTTTAGTTACAACTTTATTCGCTAGATGGCGCCCTACCAGAATCAGCGATTCAGCGGCCAAATTGTTTGATAAATTGAAAAATATAACTAAACGACACGTATTTTTACTTTTTGAATACCAGGAAAGAACCCTAATAATATCAAATGATAAATTAATAAAACACCATTTCGCCAAAAGTTAGAAGAAATGGTTAACGATTTTTAAATACAATCTGAGATATGTAAAATAGGTATATGCAAATTAAAACATGTAGCAAAAAAAAACCCTGATATTTTAGATGCGGTTTGCTGGAATCCTCTCAGCTATTTATATTTCGAAAATAATAATTTTCTATTTTTTTTTTTTAAATTCAACTCTCTCTCAGTATCGATTATATTTATTTTAATTCATTTGAAAAATATTTATCTATCTCTGATGATTTATTTTACTCTGGAATGCCGTTGTTGTTTTTGTCGTGTCCAATAAAGAGCCTTAGATTCTTTTCGTTTGGCCAACAAAAATGTCCAATTTATATGCACATATATTCTTACATAATGATACTTTAAAGAATGCAAATAATCTTCATCTATTTACATACACAACACATCTCCCCCCTTAATAATACTCCAGTCGGTCTAGGGGTTTCCTGGCTCTCTGAGGTCTAGGACTGCGGACGGGCACTTGCACAGCGGCAGCCTCCGGTTTAGGAGTGCAAGAGGGCACGTGCACAGCAACAGGCCCTGGTATAGGAGTGCAAGAGAGTACGTGCACAGAAGCAGTCTCCTCCTTGTTTCCTGATGTAACCTTTGGAACCTTCTCTTCACTTTATTTCTGACTTCCACCTACAGGCTTCTCTCCTGATGTTCGAGGAAGTATCAAATTTCTTGTCTCCACTTGTTTCTTTCTCACAGGTCGCAATTGATTGATATGCCTCTTATACACGACGCCCTCGCAACTTATAAGGTAGTGACGGTAGCTCAATAATTCCAAAATGGTACCTTTTTACCGTTTAGGTCCAGTTGCATAGTTGCGGAAATAAACCTCGCAACCTGTAGTAAACTGCTCCTGCCTTCTTACGGCCTCATGAAATACCTCTCGCGGATTTCTCATCTTGGTATTAAATTCGAGAATCTTGATCTTAAACTTCTCTTCATTAGCAGTTCCGCCAGGGAATTCCTTTATTACAGTTTGGGAGGATGCTCTATGAGCAAATAGGAAACTTTGTAGATTCGTCTCTAAATCATCCTTCCCATTATTCTTTCTCAAACGGTTTTTAAACTCTCTTACATATCTTTCAGCTAAACCATTTGTACTAGGATTATACGGACTGGTCTTAGTGTGCCGTATACCATTCATTTTGGTAAATTGCTCGAATTCACCGGAGACAAACTGTCTTCCGTTATATGTAACAAAATATTAGGGCAATCCAATTCTGGCGAGAATTTCTCTAAGATGACGTATAATCGTTTTTCTGGTAATATCTTTGATGATAAAAATTTCTATCCACTTTGAGTATGCGTCCACGAGAACCAAAAACATTCTTCCCATGAACGGACCCGCTAGATCAAGAAGAAGTCGATGCCACGGTTTTTCGGGCCAAGTCCATTCCGAGATGGTAGCCGGGGGCATGCTTGCCGATTCTTGGCATACTCTACATTCTCTAGTTAACTCTTTGATGTTACTGTCTATGCCTGGCCACTAGAAAATACCGTCTGGCAATCATCTTCATTTTAACAATCCCCATGTGTATTTCATGCAAGTCATTTAAAATTAAAGATCTTAATTATTGGGGAATCACCACTCTTTCACGCCATTGAAAACAATCAAACTCCAAACTTAATTCCTCATTGATCTTACAATAAGGAGCTAGTGGGTTTTCCCTCAGTACCCTTGCGAATTTCCACACACACACACACACAGTTGCCTTCTCTAACATTCCTTAATACTATAGACAGTATTTTATCTCGGGACGTCTCATATGCCACCTCCCTAAAAGAGAACGGTACCTCATTCAACTTCCTGAGAAGAAGTACCTGGTCTTCATCAAGAAACTCCCTGACACTCGATTCTAAAGGAAGACGTGACAATGCGTCAACATTGGAATTATCACTACCTTTTCGAAAATCCTCAGTATAATTAAATGCAGCTAATTTTAGGGACCATCTTTTAATTCTGTATGCTGCACATATGGGAATTGGTTTCTGAGGTGAAAATATATGAATTAAGGGTCGGTTGTCTGTGACTAATACGAATTTTAGTCCCAGTAAGTATTGTCTTGATTTCTCATCGCCATAAGTTATGCTCAACGCTTCCTTTTCTAGTTGAGAGTACCGTTTTTCCGCTTCAGTTAATGTTCTAGAAGCAAAAGCTATAGGGCATTCTTCCTTTCTATCATTTCTATGACTCAGAATTACGCCTAGTCCATAGTCCATTAATAATGATTTACATTTTTTAAATAACATTCGATATTTTTCGTCCAGTTCCATCTACAATTTTTATTCAAAAGTTGATAGAATAGCGCTAAAATATTTGCTATATTCTTTATGAATCTATAATAATAAATTAAGAGTCCTATGAAAGATCTCAATTGCGAAACATTATTTAGGTTCAGGCGCCTCTATCACTGCTTTAATTTTATTTTCTAAGGGATGCAGTCCATATTTATCCATTTTAAACCCTAAAAATTCCACCGTTTTATTTTTAAATTTACATTTATATCTGTTTAACTTTAAACCTTTTTCTAGCAATCATCTAAACACTAGATCCAACTTTTGATCATAATCTTCAAAGTATTTTCCTGCAACCAAAATATCATCTATGTAGCAGGCCACACCTGGCAAATCAGAAAATAGGCCTTCCATAATCCTCTGAAATTTATTTGGTGCTACCGCTACGTCATATGGTAGTCTTTTATAAGAAAACAACCTCTTTGTTGTGTTTATATCAACAAGAGCTTTGGCTTCTTCCGCTAACATTACTTGTAAGTAAGCCTGTGATAGGTCTAGAGTCGAAGGTACGGTGCTTGTAGATAATTTTGAAAAGATCTCATCGATCGATGGAATGGGATACCTATCTAATTCTATTGTTTATTAGCTGTACATCTAAAATCACCACATATCCTTACACTACCATCCTTTTTTGATGCCGGTACTATTGGAGCGGTCCAAAATGCATGAACTATAGGTTATAAAATGCAAGAATTCACTAAACGATCAATTTCATTCTCTACTTTGTTTTTTGGAGAGAAAGGTAAACTTCTGGCCTTACAAAACACCGGAGTCACATCCTTTTTTAAATTAAAATTTATTCTAACGTCCTTTAGACAGCCCAAATCTTTGTTAAAATAATCTGCATACCTATCCATCAAATTTTTATATATTTAAATATATTTCTATTATATTCATTATTTAAAATTTTAATGCTAAACAATATAGAACAATCAAGTGTCAACTGTTTAAGCCATTCTCTTCCTAATAAAATTACCTGGATTTTTTCATTTACAACTATTAATCGTAAATATTTGTTGGCTTCTTTTACAAACACATTTCTTTGATCTATAATCTCTATTGATTTACCACAAAAGGATTTTAATCTTAAATTTGTTGGAAATAATATTTTACCTTGCCTATAATTCTTATAAATATCTTTAGGTATTAACGTAACTGGACTTCCTGTATCTATTGTAAAGCAAAAGAATAATCATCTACTGTTAAATTCATTGTGGCATCAGTTTCGCCCTGTACAGAATATATAGAGTCCTCTTGTACAAATTTACATCCCCACATTATTTTACTAGCTTTGCAGACCCTACCTAAATGACCCAGTTTATTACATTTTAAAACAAGTCTTTGTTCTATGAGGTAAAACAGATGCCACGTGTGAATGTCTTTCACCACATCTATAACACACTATTTTGCCTTTGCCACTTTGCCTGAAAGGCCTATACTGCGCCGTACTATTATTGTACTCGCCCTTTTTATCCTTTCAATTCACAGGGGATATCTTGGCCACTAATTTATCTTGTAATTCTCTTGTATTTATCTCCGCCAATTCGAACGAGATCGCCACTGCAAAAACTTTATCCAGGGTGACATCGTCTTCCTCTTGTAGTAGCTTCTTTTGCAGGATTTCCGACTTGATTCCAGCCACAAAACGGTCTCGCATCATGGTTCCCAACATATCGACGAAATTACAATTTATTGCCAAATGTTTCAATTCTCTAAGATATTCCGAAATTGATTCTCCTTCCTGTTGAATTCTCTTTAAAATTCTGCATCGCTGTGGTATCACTTTCTTCTTTGGATCCAAATACAGCTTAATTCTTTGAATGATAGTATCATAGGGTTGATCTTTCATTAGACCAGGAAGAAAATGTCGTTTCCCTGCTTCAAATTTTCAGAATCTGGTAGCGAGGTAAAAATCAGCTCTTTAATCTCCTTCTTCAGATGCCAAAAAGAAAGCCTCAAATTTTTGTACAAAAAAAATCGAAGTGTCCTCCACTGGGATATAGCATCTAAAAGGTATTATTAACTTTGAACTTGTCATGCTGATCTTTTCTACTCCTTTGTTTTCTTGATTCAGATAGTTTAAAAGATGTAATCTTAACCCATTTTCTTATTTTTCCTCTCCATAATCCGAGAGTCAGATTTGTTTAAAAGATGTAGTTGTTATACTTGCATAGACGCCGTTTTTTCCTTAGCTTTTTACTGGCTCTGTAGATCGCGCATCTTCGTCGCCACTTTTGTTGTGTCGTAATTAGACGTACAAGAGCTCAAACTTGACCATGGCCAACAACAAATGTCTAATTTATATATACATATATTTTTACATAATGAGGCTTTAAATAATACAAATAATATTCATCTATTTACATAAACAACAGTTAATATATAGCGAGAAGAGTAGAGGACTAAGCACAGTTCCCTGAGGTACACCAGCCCATGTTCTTCGGTCCTTGGAAAATGTTCCATTGACCCGAACCTTTATCCTTCTTCCCCTTAAGAAGTCTGCAATCCAGATTAAGGTTTTTCCTCTTACTCCGATGTTGTGCAGCCTTTCAAATAATTTCTACACTCGAACAAAATCTGAGGTCATATCCAGGAATACGGCCGTTGTCTTCTTTAGCGGGTTTTCCTAGAAATCTATTATTGATTGACAGAAGTAGAACAGTTTATCAGTTGTACAGTGTCTGGATCTTTAGGCAGTTTGGCAGAAGTTTATTTTATTATTGTTAGTGAGCCAGACTATGAGCTTAGAGTGGATAATTCATTCTGTTATTTTACAAAGTATGCTGGTAAGAGCAATTGGCTGTTAGTTCTTGCATTCCTTAGCATCTTTGTTTGGTTTCAGTATTGGCACTATAATTGATATCTTCCAATTCTTTGGTAGTTTACCAGTTTGCCATGAAATGTTCAGTATTCGTAGGAGTTGATTTTTAGCTTCGTCTCCAAAGTGTTCAATCATTTGATCAAAGATTAGAGCATCTTTAGGTGACATCTTGGATTTAACCTTCCTATTGATGAATTTAGCTCATTCAGTGTGAAGTCTCTCGAGTAAATATCTTGTTGATGGTAATTTCTTGCTTGTTTAACTAACTTGTTTATATTATTTTTTAGAGTCCTGCCTTCATTCGTATAGCTGAGTCTGGAAGTGCTTGAAAGATATTCAGAAATTATAACAGCCATCTGTTTGTTCGTTCTCGCTGTTCATATCGGTTAGAGTATTGGAGGAATAGTGTTGGTTTTGAGTTTTATAACAATAATTAAATTCCAGTGATGGCTTTCCTTTTTTGGATCCATTTTCTTCGCAGAATTCTGCCCATTTTTCTTGTTTGAATATCCAAATTTCTTGTTCTATTTTGTGAATAACTTCAATGAGTTCCTTTATGATTTCTTCTGTTTTATTTGTTTTAAGAAGTTCATTTTTATTGTCTCTCTCTGCAATCATTGCCTCGATATTGTGGTCCTTCCAGTAAAGTATTCACAGGTCTTTACGTCTACCTCTAGGTATCGATACTTTTGCAGCTTTGGATATGTTCAAAGAGAATTTTCCAAGTTTTTGTCAATCGTTCTGTGATTTAATTCTTCGTTGCACAGTTCTTCAAGTTTTTCTGTATTTTTTTTCCAGTGTTCTTTTATTCTGTTGAAAATTCTCAATTTTGAATTTTAGGGTTGTTAAAATTGGTTTGTGGTCACTGATTGCACTTTTCAGAATTTTCCATTGTGTTGTGGGTGCGATGTTGCAATTTATCACTGTGATGTCTATTGCGGATTCTGTGCCTGTGGACTTGGATATATAGGTGTTCTTTTTGTTATTTAACGGCGTAAGGTCGAGGTCGGTTAGCATGTCCTCAACCTGCTGACCTTTGTTATCCTGGACAGGTGATCCCCAAATAGATCTTTCGGCGTTAAAATCACCAAGTATGATTGCGATATCCGAAGACGCTTCACTTAATGTCTCTATCAGGCCTGTATTGATGCTAGTATTATCGTGGTGATAAACATTTATGATTGGAATTGTTTTATCTGTAAGATAGATTTCTATTGCCTGAGCTTCTGTCGTGCTTTCTCTAGGCTTACTCTGATTATAGGCGATTTCCTTAAATTTGATTTCTAGAGTTTTAATCAAAACGGCAAGTCCTTCTCCGAATTTTTCCGGTCTGTCCATTCGTAGTTTTGTATAATCTTTGATATTGAATCTCAGATTCTGATTCAATTTTGTCTCCTGAGGACAATTAATATGTACATTGTTGTCACAGAAAAGACAAGTCAGCTCTTTATTTTCCTCTGGGTACCATTTATATTGAGTTGTAGTAGATTGAATTGTGTCCTCGTAGTAGATTTCTCATAATGAGCTCGAGCTGCAGCTCCTGATGCGGCGGTTACCCCGGACGCGGTAGCATTACTGGAGAAATCAGCTTTGCTCTTCATTTGAAAATGGGTGCCGTTGCAACGTTAGTCATCTTGGAAACGAACCAGAATTTGGTTAAATATTCCAAGGGTCCAGGGGGACCGCAAGCAGGTGTGGTCGAACTTCTCCCCTTCCCCCTGGAATGCCGTCACTACAGGATAAAGCACTCTTGGTGAATTGTTTTAATTGTGATTCAGAATCTGCCACTGAATCTTTACGAGCGTTTCGTTCCTTTAAAGATATTCGAAGCGGTAAAGGACCAATGAGTTGCTACTCTCTAAAGCGATTGATTAAAAGTTTTGAGGAAACTGGATCTCTGGAAGCAAAACCTCGGAGTGGAAGACCATCGACATGCAAGTCAGTGGCTGTTACGGTTTTGCAGAATGCTGAAGCTATTGAAACGTTATTCACGTATGGAGAAGGAAGTGCTAGACAAGTTTCTCGACAAACGGGGATTTCGTATGGAACAGTTTGGAGAGAACACGCATTTAGAATTTTTCTATAAAAATATCCTAACAAAATTCAAAGTTTCCTCGAGTTGAAAGTCAGCGATTTTGAGAAGCGTCAAGAATTCGCTGCATGGGTTTTCCGGCAAATTGATATTGATGAAAACTGGCTGTCAAATGTTCTAAGAACAGATGATGCCAACTTTTATCTAAAGGGAGAATTTGACATTCAAAACTGCCTCATTTTGGCAACAGAAAACCTAGGATTTTTACAGAAATACCACTTCATCAGCACAGAGTTACAGTTTTGTGTGGGTTCACTTCTTCATTTATTATTGGGCCATTTTTCTTTGAAAAAATCAATGGAAGAATTTTTAAAACCGTTTTTGTAACTGGTGAACGTTATGTTCAACTTTTGAGAGAAAAGGTTATTCCCATATTGCAGGACAGACAAGTACTAAGCGAAATAACATTCTTGCGAGATGGAGGACCTCCTCATATCTCCCGCGGTGCCAAACAATTGCTGAAGGAAACGTTCGGTGAAATTCGTTGATAAGTCGCCACTTTATATACCAGTGGCCCCCAATATCACCAGACTTGACGCCTTACAATTTCGGTTATGGGGGTACATTAAGTCGCGTTTTTATCGATGCCGGCCTACCACATTGGCCATGTTGAAGACTTCTATCAGATGGCACGTTTTATAAATTTCAACTATTTAATTGTGACCATTCTGTCATCTATCGTCTGCAGGCGGTGTTTGAGAATGAAGGGCGCCACATTGAGCAAGGATTGTGACCTAATACAAGAGAGAAGGTTGTTACCTGATGTGTTATATTTTGCAGCTCTTTGTTTTGGGTTATGGGAATAATAAATGCTGTCCTCACATCTTGACTCTTTTTTTCCTGTAAACGGTAATTTTTTTGTTTGTCATTTGCCCACATTTTATATTATGTCGTGCAGGCCAAAGTGTTATAACTTCTCGAATAACACTGGTATACACAATTTTACCCCTTATGTTTAGTTTATCGCTTTTCGCTCATTAGAAGAAATAGCATAAGGAATAATCTCTGTATCCCCCCCAACTTTAGATGTTTTGCGCAAAAAATAATACAAAATGATTTTACTACCACGTTTTTCAACGCAAAAGGTCGATTTAAAAATGATTTTTTTTCAGGCGATACATTTTCAAAATTATGTACAGTATAATAAACAATGATAACATTTGACAAACCCATAGGATATTTGGAATAAAGTAGGACAAATATATTTTGTCACTCCCCTCTATATTTCATTTTTGCATCATGACAAATATCCAGTTAAATAGTTAAGTGTCGACAATTAGTCAAGAAACTATACATTCCTTATAGCACGAAATCCTATTAGTAGTGCCATCATAATTTCTGGTACTATATTAACATTTCAAAAATCGTGTATTGATATCAGTAGTTATTTTCAAACATTCAATTTATTTCACAAAACTCCATCTAAAATATAAATATTTTTTGCTACATGTTTTAATTTGCATATACCTATTTTACATATCTCAGATTGTATTTAAAAATCGTCAACCATTTCTTCTAACTTTTGGCGAAATGGTGTTTTATTAATTTATCATTTGATATTATTTGGGTTCTTTCCTGGTATTCAAAAAGGAAAAATACGTGTCGTTCAGTTATATTTTTCAATTTATCAAACAATTTGGCCGCTGAATCTCTGATTCTGGTAGAGCGCCATCTAGCGAATAAAGTTGTAACTAAAATCAATTTCGAATTTTTCATTATTTGCCATAAAAAGTCCCATTGCATCCTGAACACAATGGTGTTTTCCGCATTGCTCTAGCGCAAATATTCGCGGAGTTATTAATTTTTAAAGTTGTGCGGGACTTTTGGATCACCCTGTATGTATATATATATATATATATATATATATATAACCCTATAAAACTTAACGATTAATCTCTCTATCCCGCATATTATCCAGGCGCATTCCATCAACGTTTTGTCAGAAACGCATAATTAATTAAACAGTTGAATTCAAAAAATAAAACATTAAAAATAAGCGACCTATCAAAATTATGTTATTTCCCACCAGTGTTTCTCTCCTCTTGTGCAGAATAACAAATTCCACGCAGTCTTGTAGACGGCCCACACTCTAATTCTGAAAACTTGGACTTTAATAAACTTCTCATGCTGATTCTATGCTTGATCTCCTATTGATTCATTGTTGCTGACGTCTTTAGAGAAATTTCCGGTTAACGTTGCTGATGATAGAAGCATTCAAAATATCGCCAAAAGAGCATATTGCAGCAGTCAAAATACGAACATTCGAAGAAAATTAAGGCTTCCTAAATGTCAGGGAAATACTGAACGTACCTGAAGATTCTATAGTAACTGGAGATGTGTCTCTGCCAATTATTCTATCGAGTTTTTGAATAGTCAAACAACACCTGGAATACTGAAATGCCTTAATCTTTGTTTGCGACTGAGATAATGCTATTACGGAACACTCGAAGATTTGACGGAATTCAAAGGATTGTGATATTACCGCGTACGAATTATATTATGGAAAATATGTTGACAGTTTTTCTGTAGTTTGCGACATTGTTTTAATTCCAATAATAGACCTGAGTCCTGATAATTTTCTGTGAAGGCTTCTTCTGCCATAATTGTAAATATGTCTCTAGGTCGAACATTGGCTCAAATGGGCTTTTATTTTCCAGAGCAATTTTTGGACATGTTAAGCTTTATGTTGCATTAAACGGGTGAAAATATATCTGATGTTCGAGTTGAGGTTATGAAGAAACATAATACTCAAGAGGAGAATTATAATTTAGACGAAAATTGTCTGCGCGTGATGCAGTGGAAATAAGTAAAAATGATTTTAGAGTTTTGCTAATTAAAAACTCTAACCTTTTACAGGTTTTGTTGCTTTCAAATATATTTTTATAATTATATTAATATTATTTGTTGTGCTTTTTGTTAACTCTTGGTTCATAAATAATGCGATTTTAAAAAATATTGTCAGTACATTATAGTTTGGTGATTACAAGTTTTGGCAATATTAACGCTAGATTATACAGCCAATATATTGGTGAACTAAACCTCCATTTATCAAGTGGGCGAAGATTTAAATTTCAATATTCCATATTATTCAAAGATAAAGGTTTCTTTACTGAAATATCCTCTGCTAGTTTCAAGCCAACTGCCTTTCAAATAGGCCTTAAATAGCATACGATTCTATAGAAATCGACGTAGTCTTCCTTATTCTCTGTTAACAGATTTGGAAGATCTACCTATTTCCGTGAACGTTCATCAAAAACAAAAATTATCTCATATTTTTCCTACTTATATTTATGTATATATACATGGATTTGTCTGATTTTTCAAGTTTTAGAGGCGTAATTATACCTGTCGAAGGGCTGTTGTGTCCGAAAGCTTTTATTTATCGTTATTAAAATATAAACTTTTCCCTCAGCGAATTCACTTTTATTTATAATTATTAACAAGGATTTGTTGGTCATTTTCTCTATGCTACAACCAGGATGTTCAAACACGTGTGCATAGAATACGAATCATACGATGAATCGTGTGCCCAGGTTAAATGGAGCAAACGAAATATTCCAACCAGGCACGTCGCTACTGCCATCTGTTGAGAAAATTTTATATTATTTACCGAAATAAAAGACTATGCAACTATTTCTTTATTTTTTTTTATCCAGAGACCTAGGAAAATCTAATCTATACATAATAAATACAATAAATATTAATTCGGATATTTGAACATAATAATACTTTATATTGATAAAACCATTATATAAAATACGTAAAATCATCATTATATAAATAGAGATATTTAAACCCCAGAAAATTGATAATCCTTCATAACGATTTCATAATTATAAATTATTTCACATATAGACAGTATACCTGAATTAAGGGAAATTACAAACAATGCCCTTCCATTTATCAACATAGTATTATGGTCGGTTGAAATATGGTTTTAAATATAAGAACTAGAATTAAAAATTCAAAAGTTTCAAAATACGCAATATTCTCCTTATTTTTCGACTTCTGTGTAATCCGTAGAAATATTTGAAGAAGGTTTTATATTTATTACTAGCCCAGATACCCTCATTCGCCTGGTTCTCATCAAATAAAATGTTCAGCCAATGAATTATTTTAACAATAATATATTATACTAGACGAATGGCCCGGGCAACGCCCGGGTTTTACCCGAGTGCGAATATATTTTAAAAACGTTTTAATCTTCATCTAGATCTTCATCTTGTCTACACCTTGTATACATCTTGCTTCCTAGGGTTGCCCGGCAACGCCCGGGTTTACATGATTAAATGTATTATTCAAACACATTAAACATGTGCCCGTTGGCTGCCAGCGAGTAAATGTCGGCGCCCGTTGACTCCCGGCGAGCAAGCGACCGCTCCCGTCGGCTGCCGGCGGGCGAGTGGCTTCCCGGCGCATGCGCGCGCCCGTTGACTCCCGGCGAGCAAGCGACAGCTCCCGTCGGCTGCCGGCGTGCGAGTGCCTTCCCGGCGCATGCGCGCGCACAGGGAAGCCACGTGTCGCAGGCCGTCCAATGGGCGCGCCCCGCCATCAGATTCCACCGCGTTCTAGATGAGCTATTTAGAATAATTTGAATATATAGTTTTAATAATTGATTTATATATTTTTTAAAATAGCCTATCGTCATCCTCGTTATTTTTTTACCTATGTATTGAAATTTTGGTTTGAATTAGTGAACTACTGCGAATTTGTATACCAGACATACAAACCAACCAACCAACAAACATACAAACATTCATTTTTATATATATAGAAGATATATACAGTTATCAGCGTCATAATCAAGCAACAATTCTTAATCAATTCTGTCACCGTTTGCTTTGTGAATGGAATAAATACCCAAATATGGCCACTTCATAACCATCGGTGGTTCAGAGGTAGAATGCTCGCCTGCCACGCGGGCGGCCCGGGTTCGATTCCCGGCCGATGCATTTTTTTTTTTTTACAATTTTTAAAACTCATTTATATATTATACAAGAATGACATCCACGGCGCCAATTTACAATTGTAACGAATAGTATTTGAATAAAAGCATTTAATCGGGTAAAACCCGGGCGTTGCCCGGGTCATTCGGCTAGTATATTATGAACAAGTGGTGACCGAGACGTGTATACACTGGTACTCCATACCATCAGAAGACTCCAGGTGCGGTGGAAGGTTGGTCTAAACCGTTGGTTTACGACCGCCACGACCCGGGATAGAATCCTGCATTGAGCTCTTTTTTCCTGCTAAAGAAAAAAAAAAAAACATGCTCCAATGGCCCCCGATTCTTGCAAAATTTCAACCCCACCAGCGCGTGCAAGTAACCAACCGGGTCTGGCACATTTGTAAGTGCAAAGGTCGAACTGCTTTTCACATGTTTAAACATGTGGTGCACTGCAGTAAAAGCTAACGACCCACTATGATTATCATGGCCTATACCACCTATACTTAGGATAAATAAAAACTACAGGTGATGGGCCAGTATGACTATGTCGAATGCACGCTGGGCCTTCTCCACGATGGCTCGCTTAAGACGGAGGCTCCTATCATGGCAAACAGAATCTGGATTAAGCTGAAACACTACAGTACTGCATCCAGGTTTGTCCATGATCATACCATTCAAGGCGCCCTGATGTAGCGCCAAATGTTCTTGAAGCCATGGTCGCGCACTTGAGAGTCAATGCTGCAAACGTCGCAGAATATTCGTACAGACTCTTATTGTCTTGAAAACGACCCCCTTTCTTGACTCAGGGATCTTGACGTAACTAAAAGCTAAACTAAAAATGTAACTAAGGCTGTGCGGGTAACATGCCGGTCTTCTCCTCGGCTGTTTGTGATACCCAGTACGTCGTCCCGTGTTCATCGATTCTGTATTCTGCTGACATCCATGGAATCTTCACCGACGCGAGCAGCAAAGCTGCTGAACAGTAAACCGCAATCCTGGTAGACTATCAAACTCAGAAACGTCTTTGTAAGAATTTCTCCTTCTTATGCGAGGCATCAAGAAACAGTTCACAGCATAGAAATATTTTAAATTTAGTTTACTGATGAATAATTTGCCGTACAAAATATATTTTAAAAACATTTTGGATGTCCTTACTTACATAAATGCGTTGAAAAAATAATTATTTGCATATCGCAGCATATTCTTACTATAGTCTGAATATAATATAGTCTGAATTTCGTCCGTAGCACGTTTTCTTCTTGGCGTAGCAATAGCAAGATGGGCTTATTTGAAATTGGAATTAAATACTATTAATTAATTTTATTAATTATACACTCATGGACAAATTTTATGGAAGTTTTACATTTTAGCATGTATATAGGGATTCAGACAATAACTCTGAAAGATATTACAGTGACCTTTATTGAAGACACACGAGATAAACAAGTATGAACAAAATTGTTTCTGTTTCACTTAAAAAAAAGAGACGATCGGCGACGTCAAAGACCTTCCATTTCCTTAAGTTTGTTCCATTTGTGTATCCATCAAAATATATGCATTTTTTCCTCCCATATTAACATTTTAAAACAAATTTTCACACATACCTACTTGAATTATCTATTTAACGAATACTTCTAATTAAATAATCACAAACATAATTGTTCAGCTTTAGCTTGCTATACTAACATCAACAAAGAAATTTGCAACTGATTTCAAAAATGATTTCTGACATAAATTTATAAACCTTTAGGGACCATTTTTGAAATCAATTGCAAATTTCTTTGTTGATGTTAGTTTAGCAAGCTAAAGCTGAACAATTATGTGTGTGATTATTATTATTAGAACTATTTTCTAAATAGATAATGCAAGCATTTACGTGTTAAAAGATGTCAATATGGGAGAAAAGGGATTAGGTAAGTTATAGTCTAGAGCGGGGATCCGACAAGCTCTGTCTCCGGGGCATATTTTGATTACTACTTCTCCCTCTTGTGTTCCGGAAGGAAATTTTCCAACTAAAGGGAGCATCTTCTTTCAAGATGGCAACTAGTCCAGCGGTTGGTGCAGCGACTGTAGAATAGCTGGTCCAGAGAATATATCAACGTCTACAACAACGGAATAATTTCACTGCACTGGACGTTGCACAGAATTCATGGAAGAACGCTGCGGTGTTGGCCAAGGAGGACTGAAGGAAGTTTTTATTAATGAAGGAGTTTTTAGATTAATGATTTTATTTAATCATTACAAACATTACAATTAAAACATAATAGGAAGAAAAAAATATATATATATGGGAAATACAGCAATCTAATTAATAAATGTGCTATCGAACAATCAACAAACAACAGAGTAGTCCAATATCAATAAAATATAATCAATGATAATAAGCTTGGTAATTAAATCTAACAAAGCCCCCCTTTAATTTCAAGCTAAATATCTTGAAGGCGAATAGCTGGGCTGCTACGTCACAACGTGACGTCACGGCCTAAGATGGCGCTACTATACTTTCTTTTGTTTACCGGAACATTTAGGCCTAAATACCAAAGGAATATTATATTCACACATTGATATCAAATAAAAATAACAATATACACACATTTTTATATTGAGTTGGTCTTATAATTAAATAAAGATAACAAATGGATTAATTTTTCCTTTGATAAAGCCTTTGTTAAAAAATCAGAAATATTGTCTTCAGTTTTTACATATTGAATGTCAAAAATATTATTTTTCAATTTCTCATGTAAAAAAGCAATAGATCTAACTAAATGATTAGATTTATCAGTTGTTTGACCAGACTTAGTCAAAAATATTGATGCTTTGTTATCACAAAATATTTGTATTTTAACAAAATTAGATGTAATTTCTTCAAATAAGTATTGGATGTAAATGGCCTTTTTTACAGTTTGAAGTAATCCACATATTTCGCTATCACAAGTTGAAAGACATGTGTTATTAATAGTCTTACTTGACCAAGAAATGAGATTTTTATCTAAATAAAAGGTTAATCCAGCAGTTGATCTTGCTGTATTGGATCTGCCACAAATCCATGATGCATCTGTGTAAGCCTTTAATTCGACATCTCCTTTAGTATATATTAATCCACACTGCTTAGTTCCTTTTAAATACCTAAGAATTCTCTTAGCTGCACCCATGTGCATTTCTCTAGGGTTTTGATTATATCTGCTTAAAAGAGTAACTGCAAAGGCAATATCAGGCCTAGATTTAGTTGAGAGATAAAGCAAAGAACCTATTAATTCTTGATATTGAGTCTTATTGACTTCCTTAGAGCTATTAAAATTATCTAAATTAGTGTTAGGATCTAATGGGGTTGAAATATGCTTGCAATCTTGCATGTTATATTTTTGTAAAATTTTATTTATGTAATTTTCCTGTTTTAAAATCAGTCTAACATCCTCTTTAATAATTTCAATGCCTAAAATGTTACAAGTTGTTAAACTTTCTTTTATTTTGAAGTGAAGTCTTATTTTTTGTATTATATCATGCAAAATTTCAGGATTAGAATTAATGATTATCATATCATCAACATGCAGTCCTAAAAGTAAATGTGAATTGCCATTTCTAAAAGTAAAAACACATTTATCAGATTTAAGTTGTGTTAAACCTATTTCAAAAAGGTATTCTGTAAATGTTTCATACCATACCCTACCACTCTGTTTAAGTCCATACAATGCCTGATTTAGTATACATACAGAGGTCTTTTTCTTGTCATCCTGGTAGCCTGGAGGTTGGGTCATGTAGATGGTCTCTGAAAGTTTTCCATACAGGAATGCTGTTTCAACATCAAAGTGGTGAAATTCATATCCTGCCATTGTAGCATAGGCTAGAAGAGTTCTGAATGAATCTGTTTTCATCACTGGAGAAAAGGTTTCTGTGTAGTCTGTCCCATATTCCTGAGAGCAGCCCAAAGCAACAAGTCTTGCTTTGTAGATCTCCTGATTGGTTTGAGGATCCATTTTCTTTGAAAATATCCATTTGGATTTTATTGCTTTAGCACCTTCAGGTAATTCAGTAAGGTCCCATACATGATGGTTCTGAAGAGAATGAATTTCCTTATCCATTGCTTGTTGCCACAAAGGTGAATCAGGATGATTAATTGCTTCTTCATAAGATGATGGTAGCAAGTTTCCATGGGAAAGCTTGAGTGCTCCTACAGTTGGATCATAGGTGGGATCTTTGTCTTCATTGTCTTCAATAGGTTCATCATCTGAAGAAAGCTCATAGTAAAGTTTATCTTTCAAATTTGGTCTGAGATTGTAAGGAAGTTCAGAATGTTCATCTTGATTTTCAAGATCAGAATGAGAATGATCATCATGATTTTCTACTTCTTCAGAAGTTTCTGGGATAGTCTCTTCTGGAAAATTGTAAAGGAAATATTTTTGAGTGTCATCTGAATCATTTTTGTTTAGTATTTCCTTTCCTAATTTATTTTCAAGAAATTTAACATCTCTTGTTTCAATTACATTTTCATTTTCAGGATCAATTAGTCTCCAAGCCTTTCTTGTGCTTGAATATCCAACAAATATTCCAGCCTTGGCTGTAGGTTGAAATTTTCCTCTTTTGTGCTTGTGTACATAGTAGTAAGCTATGCATCCAAATATCCTTAGATGAGCTACAGTTGGCTTTCTATTTGAAAATCTCTCTTCAGGAGTTATCCATCCCAATTTTTTACAAGGTGTTCTATTTTTCAAATAAGCAAAGGTTGACATTGTTTCTGCCCAATATCTCAATGGAAGTTGTGAGTCTATCAGCAAAGCTCTTGTTCCTTCAATCAGTGTTCTGTTATACCTTTCTGAGATACCATTTTGTTGGGGTGTGTAAACATTTGTCAGTTGGTGCTTTATGCCTTTACCTTTTAAATATTGAGTCATTTGATTATTTGTGAATTCTTTTCCATTATCTGATCTTAATTGTTTGACTTTGATTTCTTTTTCCTTTTCAATTTCTTCAATGAAAGATCTGATGATGTCAAAAGTTTCCAATTTGGATGAGAGAAATTCTACAAATATTTTTCTAGAAAAGTCATCAACTAGTGTTAATACATATTTAGCACCTCCAATTGATTCCTCTTGAATTGGTCCAATCAAATCAATATGTATTAAGTCCAATGGTCTAGTAGATTGAGGATATAGAACTGGTTTGAAGGGTGTTCTAGGATGTTTGGCCTGAATACAAACTTGACAAGTGTCCATATTCTGGTATTGGGTATTGAAATTGTGAGCTGAATTATTCTTCAACATTTGCTTCATGTATTCTTCATTTAGGTGTCCCAATCTTTTGTGCCAATCATTCCAGGTATGAAGAGTAGCCTTTAAAGCCTGTGATGGAATTTCTTCTGGTGCTGATGTTTTGATTATGTAGAAATCATTTATTCTTTGGGCCATCAAAATTTCCTCTCCATCTTCCTCCATTATATGTCCTCCATCCTTATCAAAAAGTACTTTTTTATTGTCATCTACCAGTTTGTTAACAGACATTAAGTTACCTGACAATTTTTCAACATATAGGACATCATTAAGCCTAATCAACTTATTCTGTCCTTCAATTTCAATTGCTCCTTCTGCATTGGATATTATTTCAGAGTCATCTGCAAGTTTTATTGTTTTGTGAACCTCTCTTTCTTCCTTTAATAGATCTCTATTTGATGTCATGTGACAGCTAGCCCCACTATCAATCACCCATTCTTCAGGTTGTTGAGTAGTTTCATATTCTTTGATGTTGGACACATGTTCCTCAGGTTGCAAATTTACAAATTTTGCCTTATTTTGATGTTCAGGTTTATTCTTTGAGGTTTGTTTATTTTCACTCGCTCTATTATTTTTAGGATTATGCCAACATTCTATAGCCTTGTGGCCAGGCTTAGCACATATGAAACAAATAGGCTTATTACTATTTCTATTTTTGTGGAAATGCTTACTGTTTGAGAAAGATTCTTTATGTATTGTATTGAATGCTTTGGAATTTCCTTCCTTTTCTTCATGAGTGAATCTTTCATGGTATAGTTTTAAGCAATTTTTAAGATCAGAAATGCTTACCTTCATTTGGGAATTCAGTTGAAGTGCAACAAGGTTATACTTTTGGGGTAGTCCTCTGATCACTGAAGTGGTGAATTCTTGATCTTCTATCTCTGCACCAAGGTTTCTTGCTTGTTCTAATAGCTTCTCTGATCTGTATAGATATTCTTCCCAATTTTCTTCTTTCTTCATTGTCAATCTTGAAACGTCGTTTCGGGCCTCAATGATATTTTTCTTTTTATCTCCTTCATATCTTTCATGCAGCGCTATCCAAATATTTTTGCTTGTTTTGCAATTTAATATTAAGGCGACTAAGGAGTCAGTCATTGCACATGTGATGATTCCTTTAGCTTGAGCATCTTTCTTCTTCCATTCTTTGAATTTAACTTCATCTTCTGGTGGATCACATTCCAAAAGGTCGTCCAATTCTTTGCCTTCTAAAATTGAAACGATCCTAAATTTCCAAGAAGCGAAGTTTTTCCCGTCAAATTTGGGAACTTGTACACTATTCTCCATTTTCTGAAGATGTGTATATCTTACCTTTTCGGTAAATTAGATTTATTTTCAAGAATGTTGACGCTCGAGTTAAGCCCTTTTTATTAAGCCTTTTTTTATTTGCGCGGTAGGAGAAGTGCTCGGCCCATAACCATTGAAGGAAGTTTTTATTAATGAAGGAGTTTTTAGATTAATGATTTTATTTAATCATTACAAACATTACAATTAAAACATAATAGGAAGAAAAATATATATATGGGAAATACAGCAATCTAATTAATAAATGTGCTATCGAACAATCAACAAACAACAGAGTAGTCCAATATCAATAAAATATAATCAATGATAATAAGCTTGGTAATTAAATCTAACAAGGACGGCTGATGGGCCGAGTGCCTGGACGGTCTTGTGGCTCCGTCGTTCAGACTGCCACCGCCGGTGTGTGATCCCCGTCAAGTTCCTCCCAGTGGATCTTGATGGAGCCCATCATCTCGGGGAGAATGTTAAGACTTGGTAATAATCTCAATATTTTTCTTCATATATGCATGAATATTCAAAGATATATTATAAGAATGTATGTTTAAAATTATATATATATATTGCTAGCTCAATCATTACATGTATTTTTATATCTCTCAATATATAATTTATAGCAAGCGCCCTAGATATTCGACACCCCTGTAAAACAAAGTTGTTAAAGTTAGGCTTAGTTGGTTCACAGCTAGAATAAATTTTGCTAATTGTAGTCACACCTTCTAAAAGCTTAACAGTGACCATTAATCAAAATGTTGAAGATATGTTTATATACTTTAACCAAAGGAAAACATCACATGCTCATACACATCTTAAATATGGGAAGATAAATATAGATTTGTTATATAGGTAAATATATTAAATACTTATAATCTTTTATATATATTTTCACTCTATGTAAAGTGTGGGATGAGATATTAAAGCTTGTAGATAAGTGGCAACCATGGGGAGGTAACGCCATCTATGTGTGACTTATAGAACTGTTTATATTCCTGAACAAAACTTTGGCATTGAATAAAAGGTGGTATTTATTTGGGGAGGGGGGTTCTTTCTTTAAAATGATTCAAATATTTTTCTGATAAATTTGTGTGAGAAATTTCAAATAGAAATAAAAGTATGCGTTGCTCTCTAAATCAACAACCATTGCGTAACGCCGTTACATAGACTTCAATACATAGAGCGGGAACCTTTTTTTAACTCAATCAAAACTCACCTTACCTTTCTCTCACCTGGGGCCAACTTTTATTTTTCGTCGTTATTGTATGATAATTTCAATTTTACATAAATGCAGCTTTATAAATGTAAACAAATTTATCCTTCAAATTCAAAGAGAGGTTTAAACTATAACTAACTGAAAATTCGCGAAAGGTTTTAACCTTTATACTTTAAGCCATTAATTAAAAAAAAAAAGTCAAAACATAACCTATTGATTCCACAGATTGGTTTACTAATCTCAACAATTCCCTTTCAGTAAGCAAATCTAAATTAGATCCAAAGAGAAGTTGCATATTTAAAGCAGTCTCTGAATTCTGTCTTTTTGTGAGAAGTTCCGCATCTTGGGCTTCTAAGTTCACGATAAATCGGGTCCACACTGTAGACAGTAGTTTCAGTATTTTGGCAAATTAAGTAGAATTGTTTTCGTCAGGATTAGGGAGATCAACTTGGCTAAATATAGAATTGTTACAGAAGTTTCAAAGCCAATTCAGCATATCCATACAGGGTGAGCGCTAAAGAGCGAGACATTGTAAAATATCAAATTGATGCTATGCTTAGAGAAATTATAATTGTACCATCTTTTGAGTGTTCTTTTGCAGGTTAGAGAGAGTTTACTTTTATTGCTTAACAACAGGGATAGTCTAATTTTTTTATGCATTTGTGAGGTTAATCCTGTTTTCAATGTGTTTTAGGAATGACAGGTGATGATCCAAGATATACACCTAGATATGTCCTTCCATTGATTATGTAATTGATTAAATATATTGCTTTGATCGGCTCAATATTTTTGTTTCTTGGATGCGAGAAGAGTACAGCTTCCGTCTCTTAAATACCCATTTCTTGATTTCTCAGGAAGTCTCTACGGTCGTAGAGGTACAGTTTGCGCCAAGGGGACCAACAGCCCGAAACGCGTACGTGGTTGGCCTTTCTTGATTTATCAAAAAAATGGGTTGGCCAAATATCGCGGAAATATAAATAAATGTTTAGTTTATTTTGTTCCACTTGATGGCGCTCTGCCATCTAAAATGCCGATGTGAGCGGTCAGGATATGTTCTTTTTGCTTTTAAGATATAAATATAGGGCTTCAATCCCGGAGCCAAATAATGATTCCGAAATCCCGGGATTCTTCTAAAAATCCCAGGATTACTGGTTTGTGCGTGGAAGTCAACGCAACTATCTTATCTAGAATTTTGGCAAACAGACAGAGATAATGAGATAACATACTTTTGACGTTTTGCTTACACATCTGAATATCAGGTTTTTTTTTCTGAGAGATTTGATATGAATTCCTGCTAAAATAACGAAGGATAATTCCTTAAACTCTGTCCAAAATGGTGTCCTCTAGAAGGAAAGGAATATATGGAGCTCAGCATGGGTTGACAGACAGTGGCTTCTTAGCTAACAACGGCATCCCTTCATTTGTATGGCGGGCCTGCACGGACCCGCCACTAACCTCTAATCTGGGGGGTCCATGGAATCAAACCTACGAAGAGAAAAGTTAGAACCGAAATTTATACACATACCCCAGTTAAAATTACACTCCCCAGATATCCATTTTCGATTATTTTCCGTTGGTTTCCATCGACTGATGCTGTGCTAGCTAGAATGATAGCTCTCGACGGATTGTCCGGTTTTTTTTTTTTACATCTACAGATCTGCGCAAGTGCCTCAATGCTTTTGGATCTGAAGTTCCTCTCTCTGCATAGACCATTAAGAATAAAGTGTGTCGGACATATCTCGTTAGAAGGTAGTTCGAGAGCTTCATATGGAGAAATAAAAATGACAACATTTCAGCCTTACTCTGGATGAAAATGGACGTCAATCAGAAATAAGCGTTACCTGAACATTAATTTTCATAGCCGTACCTAGGTGTGGAATCTTGGCTTGACTCGAATATGTGTAGTAGCTTCCTCTGAGCAATGCAAATATGTCAGTGGTGCTAATCTCTTGGAGTTTGGAATCGACTTCGAACTGATTTTGTGTGTTACAAATGACGGAAGCGCAATGATGGTGAAATCGGGTCACTTCATTGGCCCACTGCAACAGCTCTACTACGCGCATGGTCTGCATCTTGCTGCGATGAATGTACTTTATGCTAAGGAGAAAGATATTATTTTTTTGTGTGTTTTCCTGAATTCGTTCCCGTAACATCAGAATCTGACCATTCCTAGGATTAACGTTAGCCTAGAGATAGCACGTCTCTCATTTCCGGAAGCAATTTATCCACAATCTCCTGAATTTTCATTGAAACATATAAATGAAATGAAGAAAAAAGCTTAAGTGTGAAATTGATCAAACGATCGCCGCTGAAGAACGAGATTTCACTGAACTACATGTGTAGCAAGAGAATAACATCTCCACCAGTATATATCTCTACAGCAGAACACGCTGAGATAGTTTATTGACATGTTGGAGAGACTCCTTAGTGTGAAGTCAGCGGTTCAGAAGACGCTAATAGATGTGAATGCAAGCTTCCGTCTAACTGATGAAGATTTTAATATCATGACGCAAATAATTTCTGGATTGAAACCATTTCAGGCAGCTGTGGCGGCTATCTGTAGACGAACTATCGCGATCAAGACCAGTTAGTTGATACAAGAGATAATTATGATCAAGATACGATGGACGACATAATACCGAATGATATTGTTACGACGCTTCAAGCGGTCGTTGTTTGTGAACAAGATTCCTAATAAAACAATATGGGTTATCTGGGGATACAGCTTAGTGAGATATACTTTGATACAATCTTTTTAAGAAGATTAATAATTATATACAGTAGATGTCTTCATTGTCCGCAACGAGAAGGATCTTTCTCCGATTTGGAGGTGGACCGCCCAGTTCAGGTAGTAGAGGCTTCAGTACCAGGTGATGCGGTAGGAGAGACTTGATGGTATCAGCACTCGATCCAGTTTGCTTATATTCACCTAGCTTTGTCAATTGTAATTCCTCTTTGGTAGGTGCGCGGCGTCCAAAATGGCTAATATTGGCCCGATCCAAGAGCGCCCCAAGGGTTTCAACTGAACTGGATTTCATGCCGCTAGAAGACTCCTCGGAGGTTATTATGTCTCTGAGAATCCACGCGTCATCATCCACAGCAGCGGCTGCTATAACCTACAGCTGCTGGAGCAGTTGTGAGAAGCATGAGATATGTGGAGTTGACAAACGTCGCCTGTTGACTGCTAGGTTGACTTCGAAAACGGCTATCTATCTTGCAAGGGAACAAGACCTCTTGCCCAAATAACCTAGCTAGAATCTGCCTTGAAGTCCAAGCAGAAGAGTTCCCGGTACTGTCATGAAGTTAGTCTTCTGTACAAAGTTCACCGATGTGGAAGCTTAGAAGGCATTCGAGGAGTGTTTCAAGCTGCTTTTGAACCATTTTTTAAACCTTTGGCGTCAAGCACCTGGGTCTATCCGTGCTGTTGGTTTATGCAAGAAGTTCCTGTCATCTTGGGCACTGTCTTTACGGAATCTTCAGGGTACAGCCTCGAGAGTTTCGGCCTCTTGGACTGAAAGTTTGGGGTAAACGTGTCGCGTGGCCGAGAGAAACTTTAAAAATAGAAAATAAAGTTCGTAAATATGACTCTTATGATATAAAAGATCTTAAATTAAACATGTGCTGAGAACATTGGATGTTTTCCCACGTGACGCGGCGGAGCGTGACCGGGCCTGCACGGATGAGTGGTTGTTTTGAACTCTGTATGGATGGACATTAAAACATGGTGGCAGCGATAACTGGATAAAATACGAACCCGTATATTGCAAAATATTGATTTTTGCGTACCTTGGAAGATAATTCAACATGGCTCAGATTCAACCTCCAGAAACTTTCGACTTCTCGACTCCCAACGAATGGCTCAAATGGAGGAAGAGATTCGAACGATACCTCGTGGTCAGTGGAATGAAGAAGAAAGAGGAGGCGGACAAGATCGATTTGTTCATGTACTTGATGGGTGACCGCGCGGATGATATATTCAGGACCTTCAAGTTCGAAAAGGAGGAAGAGGCAACGAAAATTGATTCCGTCCTCAAGGCGTTCGACAGCCACTTCTGTGTCAGAAAGAATATTATCTACGAACGTGCGAAATTTAATTCAAGAATCCAAGAGGATCGGGAGCCAGTGGACGAATTCATAACTTCATTGTACAAATTGGCTGATAGTTGCGAATTTGAGGATCTTCATAAGCAGTTGATCCGTGACCGAATAGTGGTTGGAGTGAGGGACAAAGCTTTATCTGAAAGAATGCAGTTGGACAGCGAACTGACTTTGGAAAAGGCGGTGAAAATGGTTCGAGAGCAGGAAGCCGTTCGACAGCAGCAAGTCGACCTGCAGCGTCCCTCAAGAAGCCAAAAGGTCAATCAGGCGAAGTTCAACTCGAAGAAACAATCACCGAAACAACAACAGCAGCCTTCGAGGAAGAAGGAGAAGTCAGCCAAAACAAGATTACGATGTCCAAAATGCGTAGGTTTCACCCACAGGGAAGGACAGGCTTGCCGTGCTGAAGGACAAAGATCTAACCTATGTTCAAAAACTGGTCATTTTGCAAATTGATGCCCAGATAAGCAGGCGAAGAATGCGGAAGTCAAAGCTGTTTCTGAACTTGATGAAGAAATTGGTTTTCTCCTGGAGGTCTCAGCTGTGGAGGATTCATCTAATCTCGATGATGATGAAGGCGAGTGCAGGAGGCGATGGACTGCAGAAATCCAAGTGAACGGGAAACAGGTGAAGTTCAAGCTCGACTCCCAGGCGGATGTTACATGTGTTCCTCTGTGCCTTTTCAATAAGATAATGGGACAGCAACGACTAGTGGAAAGTGATATCAACATTAGAGCTGCTGAATTTTCCGAACTTCAGACTGTGGGTATGTTTATATCAACGCTGCGAAATGGCAATTATGAAATCAAGGAGAAGATTTATGTAATTCGTCGTTTGAGTGAACCTCTTCTGAGTCGCCGGGCATGTGAGCTCTTGAACCTGGCGAGGCGGATTGAAGTGGTTGCGACGAGAATTAACCCGATCAAGGAATTCTCTGAAGTATTTGAAGGACTGGGACAGATCGGAAACCCTTACGAAATCAAATTGAAACCTGGAGCAAAACCATATGCTGTGCATACTCCTCGACGGGTACCAATACCTTTGATGGAAAAGCTCAAAACAAGATTGGAAGAGCTCGACAAAGACGAGATCTTGACGAAGAATTTTGAAGCTCAACAGGAAGATACGACCCTGAAAGCAATAGTCAACTGCCTTGAGCAAGGCTGGCCAGATAAGAAGAAGATGTCACAGGCTCTGCTCTCTTATTGGCATGTCTAGAATGAACTCGGCGTTCAAAATGGACTACTGATGCGTTGCTGTCGTCTTGTTATTCCAGCATGTATGAAACTGGAGATCCTAGATAAGTTGCACGCTGGGCACTTCGGGATTACAAAAACAAGACTTCGCGCACGTGAGACGGTATGGTGGCCTGGAATTTTGGAGGAGATCGCGGAAACGGTCAGAAAGTGCAGTGTCTGTATCCAGGAAGCCGTCTCAAAATATGAACCTTTGATACCAACCAACTTTCCTACACGACCGTGGCAAAAAAATTGGAATGGATTTGTTCAAGTTCGAGAATAAGTGGTATCTAGTCGTCATTGACTATTATTCTCGCTTTCCTGAAATGATTCAGCTGGATCGGCTCACAGCCAATGTGGTGGTACGTAGTTGCAAATCCACATTTGCCCGACATGGAATACCAGAAACTGTTGTAAGCGATAATGGGACGCAATTTGGAGCTGCTCGTGAATTTGCAAATTTCGCAAGGCAGTACGGATTCACACATGTCACTTCAAGTCCTCGATTCCCGAAGAGCAATGGGTTGGCAGAAGCAGGTGTGAAAATTGCTAAGTTGATCCTCAAGAAAAATCAAGACCCATCGCTTGGACTCCTGGAGTATCGATCGACCCCTTTGGAGAACGGTTACAGCCCTGCTGAGCTTCTCATGGGACGTAAACTCCGAACGACCTTGCCAATTGCACCAGAGAATCTTAATCCAAGGTTGGTGGACTCTCAGACCCTGAAAAGAAAGGAGGGGAGAAGGAGAAAGGATATGAAATCCAGATATGATCGACGCTGCGGAGCTACGGACATGGAGGAGCTATCCGAAGGTGACGCGGTTTGGATTACAGATATGCGAATCTGGGGGATTGTAAAGCAGAAAGCATCGACACCAAGGTCATATTTGGTTGATACTCCAGTTGGGACTGTACGTCGAAACAGGTTACATCTACGAAAAGGAGATACAGTGCAATATCCAGCCGATCCATCGACGCCCACCTTTTTGGGGGAGGAACTGGTTGAAAATGAAAAGACCCCAGTTGTGGATTATCCCTCTAACGACTCAGAAGACGGCCAGATAAGAACCCGGAGTGGACGAATTGTTAAACCCGTGGATCGCCTTCATTATTAATTATATTATGCATTTAAAGTTTGTAATGTATATATATTTCAAATCTTAAAAAGGGGGATGTGCTGAGAACATTGGATGTTTTCCCACGTGACGCGGCGGAGCGTGACCGTGCCTGCACGGGTGAGTGGTTGTTTTGAACTCTGTATGGATGGACATTAAAACAAAACATATAAAGCGTGGATAAGTTTTTTATTTGAATAATACAAATATCATTTATACCTCTGTAAACATTAAAAAAGTAAGTAATATAGAATAATGTGTGGTTACAAGTATACAGATATTAAAATATTTGCTTCTGGTAATATAATTTTTGAGAATCAGTTATTATATCTTAAAATATTAGTATATATGTGCCATATTAATATATTCTTAATTCATTGTCATGGGTTAAGGTGTATTGAAAAGGTGCCATGTATACATATTTGTACAAACTTAATAAAAACATAGCGCCCTCTATTCTCACAATGCCATCTATAGCTTTTGTGAGAATAAATGTTGATCAACTCTAGAGGTCTGTATGAATGTGTGTACATTATTTATTTAAAAAAAAAACTTAGTTCCAAAATTCTTCACCTCTCTCTTCATTAATATAAAAATAAGGAATATTGATATATTTTGTGTTCATAAGGAATTTACCAAACCATAATTGGAAAATTTTGAGAGAACTATACGTATTTGGGCTACGATGGGTGCTATGATTTCAGTCGCTTCTCTTTTTATATTATTTTCTCCTTTAATTTATTGTGATAGTTTAGTGCATATTTTTATATTTGACGTCTTTTAGTTCATAATGTTTATAGCTATGTTAGAAAACCTAAACAAAAACCTATTTAATAATAATAATAATGGTATTTTAAAGAGAAAATAATTAAAGAAAGTAATGAACGACGTTGGCTAATGTATGAGAGAGGAACCCTTGAACTGGAACTAAAGTGGAAAATAATCGGCAGGTATCAGTTTCTCCATACTCCCGGCTTTCGCAAGGGCTTTCCTTGTCTGATGAAAACCCTCATATATATACCGGTGTGCATAATTCAGGTTTCCAGCGAACTTTTTAACATCATTTTTCAATTAGTAATTGAGGAATGCATTTAAAATTACAAGCAATGTTATTCTATTTGTACACTTGCATTGTTCATTGGACTGAGTGAGTGTTTAAAGTTCCATACTTCTATGTGATATGGAAGTATATTAAAATTAATTTACAAAATTTGAAAGGCAATTTGGAAATTGTCCATTTCCGGCCACCCTGACAACCCAGAAGTCTGAAAATTTCTCAACTTGCATTGTCATCAGGTTCTGAAAAGTGTACAAAGTTCCAGATTTCTACGTGCTCTAAAAGTATATAAAAAATCCGTTACAAGATTTGTGAACAGACAGACGAACGGACAGATAGGGAAGCAAGTTATATAAAAGCTTTTAAAAATAGCCTTTGGTAAAATTATGAACACACTTCCTCACTCTCAAAATTTCAAGGAAGAAGATGGACTCCTTTATAAAAAGAATCCAAACCCAAAAGGTATTCCTTGACTACTTGTTGTACCGCAAAGCAGAAAAGAGGAGATTATTTAAGAATACCAGGACCATATGATCTGTGACCATTTAGGATTGCAAGAACTACAGACTAAAAATGAATATAATTGGTCCTCTATATGCTAAAAGGGATGTTTCTAAATACGTGAAGACATGTCACCTTTGCCAGAGTCGTAAAGGCACAAACCAACTTCCATCAGGATTTCTTCAGCCAATACCGCTAGAAAATAAGCCACTTGAAAGAGTTGGTACAGAAGTCTTGGGTCCTCTTCCTAGATATTAGTTTTGACAGACTACCATACAAAATATACAGAGACAAAAGCTGTTCTAGATGCCATAGTAAAGGAAGTGGCTGAAATTTTTAGAAAGTGTTTTCCTTAGGAATATGGAGCCCCTGGTTATCTATTCGCAAGCAACCTCCTGAAGGAAACCATTAGGATTTGCAAAGAAAACACTGAATTTCTACTAGCTACCACCCGCAAACAAATGGATTAACAGAAAGTTTGAACATAACACTAACCAACAACATGTTGAGCATGTATGTAAATGGGAACGGTTTTAATCGTTCGACGATCGTAAACGATGAAATTTTACGATTGTTTAGTTTTAATATATATAGTTGTTATGGGAAGTTTATATTCTTACAAAAAATAAACACATAATAATTTTAGACTATTCAATAAAATTCTTATTATTAAATTATTATTTTTTTATTTTTAAAATATAAATTGTTTCTTGAATTAAAAAATACACAAAACAATTATGACATATTAGAATGTGGTAATCAGGCTATTTGATTTGAAACTTAATAGTTGATGAAAGTGTTCCAAGAATTATTACCTTGGATGACGAATTCCACAAGAGCTTAATGTATATTAATGCAGTGTGAGAGATAAAGGGACGAACAATGAAGCCGTGATCCCTTCATGATATACGGGTCAAGGCTTGTGCAGCAGGTTTACTGGAGCAACTTGTTCTCTCTCACCATCTTCTCTTTCAGCACAAAACAAATCTCTTTCCTCATCCAAAGTTCAAAGGTCACACGTACCCTGAAACTCCAGTACTCTCGTGCGTCTATTATATAACTTGTGTACTTTCTCCATCTTTGACCAATCACAGGATAGCCACCAATCTTTAGAAATATTGTTGAAAAAGACACGACTCTAAATTATTAATGTATCAATTATATCCATCAATCAATTCAATATATTATGTTGGTTGTAGATATTGTCAGACATTTCTTTCTTTTGTACACAGTTCTCTGTTCTCGTTAAGATTTGCCTTAGAATGTTTAAACTCTTAATTTTTCTCTCCTCTTTTAATATTATTGATAAATGAACAATTTTGATGTGAATGTTCGAGGGAAATGTTTTTATTTTATTTTCTCTCTTTTTCTCCTTGTTAACATCATATGACTATTCTTTACGGCCTAAAATTATTGAAAATATGTATAGACACAAATGTAGAGGCATACATGTATGACAGCGCAAGTGTCCCTAGGGGGACATAGCGCTTTAAATTGAAATAAATAAATAAATAAGAGCCAATCTCACCTTTCCCCAGCCTTCCCCCGAACATTGACCCGGTCGCGCATTGTATTTCTCAGCCGACTATCCCATAAGTCGCCGTCTTAAGTTCTCATTTTTACTCACATATTTCAGCCTAAAGGCATTTTCATTTAGAAAAGAGTTCGAATAAAATATCGATTTTTTATTTAATCATTTCAATTTAAAGCACTATGTCCCCCTAGGGACACTTGCGCTGTCATACATGTATGACATTACATTTGTCTATACATATTAACAATAATTTTAAACCGTAAATAATAGTCATCTGATAATAAAAAGGAGAAAGAGAGAAAATAAAAATAAAAAATAAAAACATTTCCCTCAAGTATTTACAACAAAATTGTTCATTTACCATTATTATTAAAAGATATGATAAAAATATGTAAGAGTTTAAACATTCTGAGGACAAAATAACCTCTTTAATCTTAAGGAGAACAGATAACTCTTATTGGTGATCGGTGTGCGCTACATGTATGCTACCTAATAACTGATAGAATGTTTCATTGACTTGTTGAATTAGTACACTAGAGATGTTCATCGTGCCTGATAGTAATGTCAGGCTTGTAGCTGAAATTGACTGGTTATTCCTGTTGTCGGCAGAGTTATCCAGTAGTCCGAAAGTTGGAAGAGTTATCCAGTAGTCCGAAAGTTGGAAGAGTTATCCAGTAGTCCGAAAGTTGGCAGAGTTATTCAGTAGTCCGAAAGTTGGCAGAGTTATCTAGTAGTCCGAAAGTTGGAAGAGTTATCCAGTAGTCCGAAAGTTGGAAGAGTTATCCAGTAGTCCGAAAGTTGGCAGAGTTATCCAGTAGTCCGAAAGTTGGCAGAGTTATCTAGCAGTCCGAAAGTTGGCAGAGTTATCTAGTAGTCCGAAAGTTGGAAGAGTTATCCAGTAGTCCGAAAGTTGGCAGAGTTATCCAGTAGTCCGAAAGTTGGCAGAGTTATCCAGTAGTCCGAAAGTTGGCAGATTTATCTTGTAGTCCGAAAGTTGGAAGAGTTATCCAGTATTCCGAAAGTTGGCAGAGTTATCCAGTAGTCCGAAAGTTGGTAGAGTTATCTAGTAGTCCGAAATTTGGCAGAGTTATCCAGTAGTCCGAAAGTTGGAAGAGTTATCCAGTAATCCGAAAGTTGGCAGAGTTATCCAGTAGTCCGAAAGTTGGCAGAGTTATCCAGTAGTCCGAAAGTTGGCAGAGTTATCAAGTAGTCCGAAAGTTGGCAGAGTTATCTAGTAGTCCGAAAGTTGGAAGAGTTATCCAGTAGTCCGAAAGTTGGCAGAGTTATCCAGTAGTCCGAAAGTTGGCAGAGTTATCTAGTAGTCCGAAAGTTGGCATAGTTATCCAGTAGTCCGAAAGTTGGAAGAGTTATCCAGTAGTCCGAAAGTTTGCAGAGTTATCCAGTAGTCCGAAAGTTGGCAGAGTTATCAAGTAGTCCGAAAGTTGGAAGAGTTATCCAGTAGTCCGAAAGTTGGAAGAGTTATCCAGTAGTCCGAAAGTTGGCAGAGTTATCCAGTAGTCCGAAAAACAAACTAAATGACTTTCCACGCTTTCGAGCATTCGGACGGCACGGCATCAGGAAAGTATTTAACGCACGACGAGAATTCTATTGGATTTTATAATACGTCGTGTTACAAGAATCAAAGATTGCTATATGCGATAACAGAATGTAGGGTTTCTTGATATTAAGCTCAAATGTTAAAGTTAATTATTACATTTTGAGACGAATGCTTTTGTTGATTCTTGATTTATAAAGGTTTTCTTACACCAAATGCCTGCCTTCTAATTATATGCATTATAATTTTTCCACGAGAACTATTTTTATAGGTTTTGCCTTTTTTAAACTCCCTAATAATTTATGCGTTTATTGCAAACAAACGTCACTGGAGCTCTCGACCGACCGCGGGGCAGCGGTACGATAACCGCAATCCCTCTAGTCTACAATTCTATCTCAATCAAACTCATAAATGCGTTTAAAAGCACTTCTCTTTTTAACACAGGCGCATCACGGCAACTTTTCACAATAAAACACAACGTTTCAAATTATATTTCTGTATGAGAAACCTGCTGGGCAATATATTCTTTTCAAACATTGTAGGTGTCGCTATTGGCGCCTATTCTGCATAAATGTGTTGAAAACCTGATCCTATCACAGTATATGCTTTCTATTGTATAAATTATACGTCACTTCTTATGTGGCAATTTTAATGGCCAAAACTGTCGAAACATATAAAAATAAAATACAAAATAGCAAAGGGGTACAAAGAGAGAACTATGATAAAAATGTTCTTATCGTTATTTTATATAGTTTGCGGAAATTAGTTGAAAAGAAAGGTTGCGTCCACCGAGAAAAGGATGAGACAGTTAAGATAGCCTTCTGTGTTACTGATTACAATGAAATACATCGTTCAATCAAATCGCCGGCAGTCGCAATAACGTCATCAACTCATTGCGTCTATTAGCTGAAGTTAGTAGATATATTAAAATTAGCAATATTTGCTATTGCGTCTACCGCCATGAGAGCCAATACGATGTTGCTTGAATGCCATAGTCCTAGTCATCTAAGCCCTGTATGTATTAGTGTTTTTAATTAATCAAATCTCTCTCTCTCTGGGCAGTGCGGGTCCACGGCGCGCGAGCTCCGAACAGGGCGAATATGGTTGGAACAGGGAAATGTGGCATGATTGAGGAGTTCTGGGGCGGACAGAGTGAAGTCATCTCGCGTGAACCGACGCATTCGCCGGATGGCGTTGATAGCCCCAAAAGCAACTTCTGTCGCCATTTTGCAGGCTCTATGACACTCTTGATTCTTCTATATCGACCAAAACCATTATAGGCAGATTTATCGCCGGCGGCTTACACCCATGGCGACCGCTAAGAAGACTGCTATTGACCCACCGGCACAGACGTTAGCAATTTTGTCGGGATAGAGTCAAATGGACTTGGGAATGGCAAAGAATAGTGTTATAAGATGAATATCGCTTATCTTTTAGCAATGACAGTCACCGAATAAGAATTTAGCCCTGTCTCGGTAGATGGTCCAATCCGGCCGCATCTGTGGAACGCCGCACCTCACGACAACGCGGCATTATGGTTTGGGGAGCTTAATGATAGCATATTATTTCTGATTCGTTTTAAGGACACTGCGTTGGCCCAACGATACGTTTTTGACATACTACGGCTGGTGACGCTACCCTTCTCTTTCAGGAAATATCAAAACCATTTTCCAGCAGATAACGTCCGACCTCACACATCAGCCAACATGTTCTGTACCTCGGTGCTTCCATGGCCATCAGTCTCTCCTGATCTCTCACCTATAGAACACGTCTGAAACATAATTGGACGTCGTTTGAATGCGCTGCCACAACCGCGTTGAGAAGATGAACTGTGGCTGATGGTTGACAGAGCAGCCGTCCTTCAGGACACCATAAAGTCAGTACCAAGACATGTTGACATAGCGGTGGTCCCACAACATAGAGTGGACGGCGATGTCTCTCAGTGTATAGCTTTGTTCTGTTCTAGTAAAATTGATTTATTGTTCGTTACTGGTATTCCTTTTATGCATATTTTCTCAACATTTTGCTCATTAATTCTTGGTGTTCCAAATTCAGTAGTGTATTTTTTAATTAAAATAATATATAATTACATAGTTGATAGTAATGCTATTTACTATAAAAAATACTATTCTGCACAATCACTATACTACTGATTTCTGAAAATTTCATACATTTTTCCCAAAAGAATGGCATTGATAAATGTTCCTACTTACGTTACGCCACAATTTTCCCAACATAAAACGTCAAAAATACCTCATCTCAAGAACCAGTGAATTAAGGATTCTAATGACTTTCTAGGTAATGATATCATTGTCTTCATTCCATCAAGGCCTCAGAAGATGCGGGTTGTAGCTGTAATTGTGGACACCTGGCTATTGTGCTCCAGGACAATAACGGTTGTTTCCAAACAGATCGTAGATGCATATTTAATTATAGTCTTATAATTATTTCAGGTGTGGAAATCTTTTGAATTAATTCAATTTTTCGTGTAATTATCTTCATATATAGAGGAACTAATCTATAAATGATTGAAATGTGCGTTAATTACCTAATATATGGTTAAAATTATGAGAAATATTTTGAAAAAATCACGGCAAAGAAAAGAGGCATTATATGCGAACTATTTTACCCATGCCAATCGCGCAAGCATTTGTTGTTAGCCATTGCCGCTAACATAGGAATAAACATATGTCCCGGGATATTTTAATAAAGTTTATTCTCAATAAATACATTTTAATAAGCTTTATATACAAGGTGGCCCGTAAGTCCCGATATACCATTTAAAAATTGTTAACAAATAAATTATTTATAATTTTTTCTAATTAACATATGTGTGTGTTCAGGTTCCATCCAAGTTTAATTCAGAAAATCCCTCGATATTAAAGAAATAATTATCTACTCTATTATCAACATGGTCACAACTCTACGACGTCAATGGTCAAAACATTCGGAGTCTTCTGCACTTTCTAAATCAACCGTAACAAGAATAATTTGAAACTACCGGTAGTGTGGCAGATCTCCCTAGATCAGGAAGACCACACTCTGCTACCTGGGAAACTAATATAAACCTAGTTAAAACATCTTTAGAAGCTAGTTATCAAAAATCAATAAGGAGGCTGTCTCAAGGCCAGAGTAGGAGCGCACTAGCCTGAAGATAAATGAAGACATAGGAACATGGTTACCTTGGTTTAGAGGGGGCAGGGAGGTGAGGTGGACTATGGGAGTCCTGGGACTCCTGGTCAATCTGGCAGAATGGCGACCTGGTCTATACTGTGTCTTGTTGGGAGAATCTTAATAAATTAGTCTCTATTTAAACTTAAAACTTCTTTATTGAAGGTACAAAAAAAAAAACAATGACTATAATTAAAACTAAATACTCTTACACTTTAAGGTCTCCTCAAATACTATCTCCCACCCCTTACTCAAAGAAATACACATATTTATATACATACAACACCACAGAATAAATTATTTCACAGATTAATTAAATCATAGAATGAAAATGAATATTTTAAATTATAAATATCAACAAATCTCCCCTTCAAATTTTCAATTTTCATTCCTCAAAAATAACTTCACCACTTATGCAGTTCTTAATCTTGACAGCATCCACACTCTTGGTGAGATGGTCCGCTTTCATTTCCTCTGAAGGGATATGCAAAACTTCAATTTCTTCATCTTCTACAATTTGTCTTATAAAGTGACACTTTCTATTCAAGTACTTCGTACTTGCTTTCATATTTTTTGACTTAATCATAGATATGGCATTCTGGCTGTCACAATAAACAGTAATTTGATCTTTCAAACTAATCTTCATTTCTCTAATGATGTTACGCATCCAAATTAATTCTTTAATTCCTTCAGATAAGGCTTCTAATTCACTCTCTGCAGTTGACAAGGCAACAGATCTTTGTTTATTACTTTTCCAATTAAGTAAGTTGTTTCCCATTTCTATAACAAAACCAGAATACGATCTCGCATCAGCTGTTCTGTCCCAACTCGCATCAGTATAAGTCACAATACTTGAATCTCCCCTAGAGTAAATCAATTCATAATTCATAGTTCCCTTCAAATATCTTAATATTTTCTTCAATTCATTCATGTGAACCTCTCTAGGATCTTTATTAAATCTACTCATATTGCTTATAGCATAACAAATGTCCGGTCTTGTTCTAATTGCTATGTAAATTAACTTTCCAACAATTTATTGATAGTATTTTTGATCAATCGATTTACTATTTTCAAATAAATCATAATTTGTAGAAATGCATAACGGAGTTTTCGAAGGATTGCAATCACGCAAATTATAGGCTTCCAATATTTCTTCAATATATTTCGTTTGATTTATAAAGATGCTATCATCCCTATACTCAAATTCCATTCCAAGAAAGTTTTTTGCAGCTCCTAAATCCGTGATATCTATCTCTCTTTTTATCTTTTTCCAAATATTTTCCTCAAAATCGTCACCAGATCCTACACTTAGTATGTCATCTACATGAATTCCCAGATATAAGAAATGATTTTTAAAATTGCAATAATATAAACATGGATCATTCGCAGATTGTTTCATTCCGGCATTGGTTAATAATTCATCTAATTTCTTATTCCACATTCTACTCGCTTGTTTTAGGCCATAAATACTTTTCATCAGATAACAAATCTTATTGTTTCCCTTTTCAAATCCAGGAGGTTGAAGCATAAATATTTCCTCGTCTAAATCACCATATAAAAAAAGCTGTTTGAACGTCCTTTTGCTGAGGAATAACTTTTTTTCATTGCAGCTATTTTTATTAGAATTCTTATGGTCTCAGGTCTTATTGTTGGAGAATAAATTTCGTGGTAATCACTACCCAGTATTTGATCATATCCTGTAGCTACTAGCCTCGCTTTGAAGTTTTTAATTGATCTATCACTATTTTTCTTAATTGAAAAAATCCACTTACTTTTGATCAATTTTTTATCTTTAGGCCTATCTATTAATCTCCAAACTTTTAAATTAGTAATCCTTTGCATCTCATCTTCATTGGCTTTAATCCATTGCTCTCTATTATCAGAATTAAGTGCCTCTTGGTAATCCCTTGGACATTTAATCTCATAAGTTCTATCAGAAACATTTTTCTTATTCTTTATTAGTCTTAATCTTTCAGATCTCCTCACACCCTTTTTTATAAGTTCTTCTTCCTCGGTTTCTCTCAGACGAAGATCTCGTTCTTCTCTCATTTCTCTCGTCATTCCTGGTTCTGGTCCTCTTCTACGTGGAGTAATTATTTCATCAGGAGGTATTTAATCTATTTCACTCAAATCTATATCATTATCATCTTGAGGAATATGCTCATCATCGATGTTAAAGTTTACTACTCGGTCTTCTCTATTACCACCAGAATCTTCATTCCTGTGAGAAATCAAATTTTGGTCTTCTCTACTAAAAAAGAAAAGTTCATTTTCATCAAGATTTCTACCACTATTATTCATTAAATAATATCCTAACTTAGCTTCATTAAATTTAACATCTGATACTTCATGAATTTCATCCATTTCTGGTAAATATATGTGATGATTTAAGACCATGGAATTGTTGTAAATAGTCTAGATATCTCCTACCACATGTTCCACCCCATGACTGTATATAACTCCTTATGTACTGCACATAGAAAGCCTCAACTAACATCAATCTGTACCGCGTAAGAATCTAATAAAGTATCGCAACTGTACAGATAGAAGGAATGGAGACCAACAGGAGAAAGTTAAGGTTAAAACTAATCAGGCTTAGGACAGAAGTCGAAGCAAGGCCTAGCAAAAGAGGCTTAAAACCAGCCCAACTATAAATAATTTACAAGTCAATACTTCCTGACAGGACAGGGCGTATCTGATAACGCAGAAACCATAAAAGCTAAGAGTAACGCCCCGTATTTCCGTAGCAAGGCCGGATATATATCCTCCGTCAAAGAGATAAGCCAGGCCCAATCAGAAGACAATACCTAAGTAGGTCAACCAATAGCCTACGGCCACGTGAAAAAGTCCCACCAATTAGGAAAGAATCACCTAAATAGGTCAGCCAATTAGAAAGAAGCAAGGTCGTGGTGTTAAATCGAGAACCTAGAATTGCCAGTCTTCGCTTGGATTCCAACGGTAACACATGCTCTTAAGATCTCTCTCTCCCCTCATCCCATTCCTTCTTGACGTCAGACGCTTTTAGTGGAATCTCTGTTTGTTTATTTCACCTTTGGCCCAGCTGTGTCGCCTTCCACCACGACTGCACGGGAGAGTTGACATCGAGGTTCGTCTAGCATCAGGTAACACTGGTCCCAGAGGTCCCAAGATATCACAGACTCCCCCGCACCGAAGAGTCGACAGGATAGTGGACGCCAAGGTACAAGTAAGCAAATAGACCACTGTCTGTACAGAAAGATGGAACAGGGAAGAGAGGAGGATTCAAAGGAGCCCATGAAGACCGATCCCGACTACGAAAGTGGCGACAACCCCACTTTTCCGAAGAAAGAAACCACCCTCGGTAAGACGCAGGAAATTGCCCCCGGCCAGGAAGACGTCACGCCCCCCGCCGCCGGTGTCAGATGTCCTAGGGAGGTCGACGACGACGCTACATCAGCTTTCTGCCGTGACCGGACATCGCGAGAGGTGGAATCGCTACGATGGTTCGTACGAGGCGCAGAGCTTCTTCACCAACTACGACGCCCAAGCAGATCGGGTCCAACTACAATACTCTACAAGACTGAGAAAGCCACCAAACCTCCTGCAAGCGCCCCTCCGAGTTACCAACACGCGAGCGTATGTTACCTGCTCCCCCGACCATCTCTAAACCACGAGCCCAGCGAAGACAATGAACTCTGACTGTCCCAAAAATCCGCCAACCACGACACAAGACCAGGACTGTCCCGACATACAAGACCACACAACAGTAGGTTCCTACTTCTATAATTTTTATTGAACAATTTCTCGTTCGAGCTGAACAGTCCAATAATGTAAACCTACTCTACTACTTGATACAGTAGCATCTATCGCTATAATTAGGCAGAATACTGTTAAAATAATAGAAATCAGTTTGTAAAAGAAAAATACCTAGCCATCCATTTAACTTAACTATTAATGCCATAGCTAACAATATTTTCACCATAGATTATATCTTTTTGATCTTAAAAATAGGTAACATAACGCAGAATCCAAAATTCCATATAATCGATACACCCTTGCCTTTTATCATTTTATTCCTTAATTCCATAAAACGATTTCTACTAATTATAAACTGTCCTCAGCTACTCCTGTATCAAGATAATGTACCTCTACCAACTACCTTGTACAAATTCACCTCGTGCAAGCAACACGTGTCCCATGGACAGGTTAATACAACTGTCCCATTTTCTAAATTTTCCCCTCCTGGAACGAGTTGCTCACACGTGGTGAACTCCAACACTCTTATTTAACCTCATTATAATGTTCCTAATCCCATTTTCAACGCCCCTATGTCCTTTTCTTTCATATCTTTGGACAGAAGTAACTTAAATCACAGCCTTCCAAAACTATTCCAATCGTTAAATTCCCACATAACTACACTCCCTCGTACCTTCCTTTTACACGCATAGTTAAATATCGACAAATCTCTCTCAACAAAATATACAACACCCTCTCACATCACTTTTTCTAATTAACAAATTTTTAATGCGCGACTTCACACCCAAATCTAATTTCGAGCCACACAAGCTTCATCACGTCGCCCTACTAAACACACACAATCTTTTTTTTTTTCTCACATTAAACGTGTCATATCCACTAATAATATATAAATTCTAGATATGTTCGTACAACCAGCACCCATGACTTTAGTAAATTTGTTATTCTTAGTGTAACAGGTTAGATTTTGTACAAAACAGAGACTTCACGCGACACCTTTTCATTTACAATTTTTTCGCTTCGTGTCACAGCGCCACACCACTAAACTCTTTCACTTCTCAGGCCAAAGACGCCTTCACCACGCCTGTGACACATTTATTTAACCACACATTGTTCACGTCGATAGTCGCAATTTCACTCAATTCCAACCTGATATCATTGAATAACATTTTTACTAAGTTCGCCAAAAGCCATTCGATTTAATATCAACAGATACAATATCCGAATTTTCGAAATACAAACACAAATCGAACAAATGCTTGAACACACAGGATAATTACAACCTCTGTATCTCCCTCTGTCAATCCCATAACGCTTGTCACCAAACGTGACAAATCAAAACGCTTTTGTGTTTACAATTTTAGAAATAATATCTCCGAACGTAGTTCGAATTAACTTCCAATAAGTTGAAAGAAAGCAAGCAGCCTCGCAAAAGGCCTCCCTGACCTACATCCGGAATCGCATTAAAAATAGCTTCGCTCCCCCTCGCCCCCCCCCCCCCGAGCAAACAAACAGCCGACATCTTGTTACATCCGTCGCCACCCCGTGTTCTCTAATGAACTTTCGTCAGCTATTAAATTAAATATTAGTGCGTGCCAAAGACAACACTTTACCTACAAAAATCACACACACCCACATAAGTTTAAAAAAAAAAAAAAAAGACAACATTAGGACTCAGTTAGTTTCACAGTTAGAAACAATGTGATCCACGAGTCACGTCAAACATAAAACAAATTCGATAAGTTAGAAAAACTTAGGCCAACAAGACCAAAGATATCAATCGAGGACAATTTAAAGCTCTCTCTACCCATCCTAAAAAAAAAAAAACAGGAACATTACGTTTGACCTACAACTTTCCATTCTTTCACGATATATAATTTCTATATATAATCTTACTTACTCTTCTTTCTCGATGAACATTTTTTAAAATTTTTCATTTTAATAATCTTGTATATAATCATTATATAGCTCTTATAATTGTTTTTTTTTTTACGTCAACCAATTAGTTTAGATTATTGTCTTTTTTTATTTTTCTTTACCAAAACTTATTTACTTTTGCTTTATGACTCTATTTTATAATCAACTTTATATTTTATCTTTCATATCATATCTAATAATCTCAAGTTTATATTTCATGTTTATATCACTAATTTGCATTTTGTCATTTTATATTTTCTCTCACTTTATAAATTAGATGTTTTTTTTTTTTACATGGTTTCATCTTCCGCTACCATGTCAATGCTATCGAGTATATTATTGCTCATTATTAATTTTCATTTAATATTTTCACTTTCTATTACCCCTTATATACTGCTGTAGTGTGTTAATCTTTGTATCATATCATCACTATTTTTACTTTTTTTTTTAAGATTACTTTGCATTTAACTTCGCAATTCTATTTTCGATTTTTCAAATCCTTTAACGCTATATGCAAAGCCTTAATCTCGCAATTTCATATCTCAATGATATATTCTTTTATAATCAAACTAAAAATCATGATTAAAAACAGGGCAATCTTCAATAACCTCTTAAACAACCACTTTAAAGGTTACTTCTTAATAAATACTAACCCTTTTCCGCAGGAACTTTTAACTCCTTCGCAGGCTAGACTTGACCTACTTTGATTTCGTAATTAACAATCTTGACACATCGTCCCCCAGATTTACCTTCTCCCAACTTCTGGCTTGGATACGTGCAAATTGTATTTTTTTTTTATTCCAGGGCACTCTCATGCCACACGCTGGCACATTTTTTTTTTATTTTACTCTTTTTCTCGCTAAGCCCCTGACGACTCTAATTAAAACTTTGAATTCTGGTCACTGATCTTCGCCCTCTTTATCCTGCATGCGTACGTCTTAACGACTAATTACTAAAACCCATAACAATCACCCTTATCTTACTTTTCGATTGTGGTACTGTAACTTTATTCGGTCCTTAAATTTACATGTGAAACATGGCCTAGGTTTTCCGCGCCGTGCACATTAAATGGTTTGGGACTTGAGTCAAAGTGACATTGCCTCAACCAAGTAATAACTAACCCCTCAACCCTTTCTAACGCCCATCACGAAGAGATCATGATTATCCCATCCAATCGTTTTTATTTTCACCTATAATCATTATATGTTCTCTATTAAATATTTTATTCATATTTTTATTTTTACTTGTATGTTTAATATTAGTTGTTTATGCTTTATTACCTCTTATGGATATACAGAAATCAACCCCATGTTATATACCAACTCATTTCAATTAATTTTTAAAAATTACTTCCTTAATAACAGTCTTCCTATTCCGCTCTCTTAAATCCCTCCATATGAACCCTCTCACATCCGGGGCCATCTGTGATGATTTAAGACCATGGAATTGTTGTAAATAGTCTAGATATCTCCTACCACATGTTCCACCCCATGACTGTATATAACTCCTTATGTACTGCACATAGAAAGCCTCAACTAACATCAATCTGTACCGCGTAAGAATCTAATAAAGTATCGCAACTGTACAGATAGAAGGAATGGAGACCAACAGGAGAAAGTTAAGGTTAAAACTAATCAGGCTTAGGACAGAAGTCGAAGCAAGGCCTAGCAAAAGAGGCTTAAAACCAGCCCAACTATAAATAATTTACAAGTCAATACTTCCTGACAGGACAGGGCGTATCTGATAACGCAGAAACCATAAAAGCTAAGAGTAACGCCCCGTATTTCCGTAGCAAGGCCGGATATATATCCTCCGTCAAAGAGATAAGCCAGGCCCAATCAGAAGACAATACCTAAGTAGGTCAACCAATAGCCTACGGCCACGTGAAAAAGTCCCACCAATTAGGAAAGAATCACCTAAATAGGTCAGCCAATTAGAAAGAAGCAAGGTCGTGGTGTTAAATCGAGAACCTAGAATTGCCAGTCTTCGCTTGGATTCCAACGGTAACACTTGCTCTTAAGATCTCTCTCTCCCCTCATCCCATTCCTTCTTGACGTCAGACGCTTTTAGTGGAATCTCTGTTTGTTTATTTCACCTTTGGCCCAGCTGTGTCGCCTTCCACCACGACTGCACGGGAGAGTTGACATCGAGGTTCGTCTAGCATCAGGTAACACTGGTCCCAGAGGTCCCAAGATATCACATATATTCTATAGCCTTTTCTTATCATACTATAGCCCATCATGATCCCTTTATGAGCTTTTGGTTCCATCTTCTTTCTCTTTTCTTTTCTAATATGAACATAAGCTTCGCTTCCGAACCTTTTTAAGTAAACAATGTTTGGTTTCCATCCCTTGTGTTTCCATCCCTCTATTATTTATATGAACAGCCACTTTAACACTTTCACTTCAAAATTTTAAAGGTAATTTAGAATCAACTAGCATGGTTCTTGCTGACTCAACTATGGTTCTATTAAATCTTTCGGCTTTTCCATTACTTTCAGGAGTATAAGCTGTAGTGAATTCTTGTTTGATGCCCTTACTAGATAACCATCGCCTCAAATAATTTGAAATATACTCTCCACCATTATCATTTCGAATTCTCTTTAATTTCTTTCCAGTCTGTCTTTCTTCTTGTGTAATCAAGTTTATTATGGAATCTGCTGTTTGAGATTTATTAATAATTGGTATAACGAAAGTAAAATTACTATAGTCATCAACAATCGTAATGAAATATTTATATCCAAATGAATCATTCAAAGGTCCAACTATGTCGGTATGCCATAGATCCAAAATATTTTCAGATTGTTTATATTGAATACTTTTGTAAGATTTTCTATGTAATTTTCCCAATGTACAAGATTCGCAATTCGCTTTGTTATTATGTAAATTTTTCAATCCTAATACAGTTGAATTATCATACATTTCTTTCAATTTCTGAAAATTTACATGAGCAAGTCTTTGATGCCATAGCATATCATCTACTTCTGCTTTTCTTGCTATTTCCATATTTAGGAGTCCCTCTACTTCAAATTTATCACCATTTCTTTTTGCTTCACTTGTTTCCATCACATGACTTGTATATTCACTATTATTTTGTCTGTTTATTCCTCTTTTTGGCCCATTAAAATTATACCTTGCATGCCCATCACTTCTATTCTTTTTACATATTGCCGATTTATGCCCAAATCCTCCACATTTAAAACATTTCATCTTATTTCTACACTCTCTAGAAATATGTCCCATCATCCCACAGTTAAAACATTTAATAGGAAAATTTCGTCTTCCCGATCGGCCTTCTCTAGCTTTAGATGCAATCTCCTGTTTTTCTACTTTTTCTAGTTTCCTATATTTTATTTTTTCTTCTGTTTCCTTCAGGATTTGTCTTATTTTGTTCATATTCTTTTCTTTATCTGATTTAATAATTTTACGTCAAAATCAAATTCTACTCTCAAATCTTCCAAAACGAAGCAAATCAATTCTCTATCTTTTATTTCATCTCCTGCTTGAATGCTTCTGCTCTTTATAATCACGGCTCTATTCAAGTAATCATCCACCGTTTCATCTTCGTTCATTTTCAATTTTGATAATTCTATTCTATTTTTCATCTGCAAGTCTTCATTTTTTGATGCCATTTATTCCCCAATTATATTCCATAATCTCTTGGCACTTTTTTCGCTCGAGTATTTTAGCACTTGAGTGGCATTCATTGTTCTGTTCATCAAATTTCTTGCAATGGCATTGTCATCATCCCAGTCTTCCCAGATTTTCATTTTTTCATCAAATTTTTTGTCTGTTTCTATTGGCTTTTCAACTTCTTCTCCTTCTATAATTCTTCTCCATAATTTTAATCCCCGTAATTCACTTTCAATTCTATTTGCCCAGATCAAGTAGTTCTTGTCAGATAATTTTTCTATTGGAGATAAGTTAAAATTTTGCATCTTTTCTTTTTTTCTAAAAATTTTTCAATTAATCTTGATTTGCATCAATTTAAGTCAACCGCTCTCTGCTACCAATTGTTGGGAGAATCTTAATAAATTAGTCTCTATTTAAACTTAAAACTTCTTTATTGAAGGTACAAAAACAATGACTATAATTAAAACTAAATACTCTTACACTTTAACGTCTCCTCAAATACTATCTCCCACCCCTTACTCAAAGAAATACACATATTTATATACATACAACACCACAGAATAAATTATTTCACAGATTAATTAAATCATAGAATGAAAATGAATATTTTAAATTATAAATATCAACATGTCTGGGCAGCTTATATGTTAAGGTGACGTCAGAGTGGGCGGATCTTTTGGATGTCCGTGTCCAATAAAGGACTGACATGGCCCGTCAACATCCTTTTCAGTGACCTGTTATTCGACCTTACTGGGTGTCGCGCCTTTCTTTTCCGTTGGTAGAGTTTATTGGAAGTTACATCAGGCTTGGTGTTTCTATGTAGAACATTCCTATGTTTAACATTGTATATGCAAATGTAATTACTTTCTCTCTACAATTTTTATAAATAAATAAAAATAAAAAAAGGCATATCCTGACCGTGCTCACATGAGCATATATAGATGGCAGAGCGCCATCTAGTGAAACAAAAATAAACTAAACGTTTATTAAACTTGTTCCGTGATATTTGGTCAACCCAATATTTTGAAATTTCAAGAAAGGTCAACCACACGTATGCGTTTCGGGCTGTTGGCCCTCGTCAGCGTGGTGAAGACTGTACCTCTACGATCAAATTTTGGGCTTCCTGAGAAATCAAGAAATGGGTATTTAAGGCCAAGTTGGCGTAAATAAAGTCTGCCCCACGCTGACGAGGGCCAACAGCCCGAAACGCGTACGCGGTTGACTTTTCTTGATTTATCAAGAAATTTGGTTGCCAAATATAACGGAACGAGTTAAACAAACATTTAGATTATTTTCGTTCCACTAGATGGCGCACTGCCATGGACTGGACGACCTACCTACGAGGAGATGAAGAGGATGGCGAAGGAAGTATGGAGAGACCATGTGGCCCACCCTCAGTAGAGGAAGGCATTGAAGGAGGGAGATATGGAGAGACCATGTGACCCACCCTCAGTAAAGGAAGGCATTGAAGGAGGGAGATATGGAGAGACCATGTGGCCCACCCTCAGTAGAGGAAGGCATTGAAGGAGGGAGATATGGAGAGACCATGTGACCCACCCTCAGTAAAGGAAGGCATTGAAGGAGGGAGATATGGAGAGACCATGTGGCCCACCCTCAGTAGAGGAAGGCATTGAAGGAGGGAGATATGGAGAGACCATGTGACCCACCATCAGTAGAGGAAGGCTTTGAAGGAGGGAGATATGGAGAGACCATGTGGCCCACCCTCAGTAGAGGAAGGCTTTGAAGGAGGGAAATATGGAGAGACCATGTGGCCCACCCTCAATAGAGGAAGACATTGAAGGAGGGAGATATGGAGAGACCATGTGGCCCACCCTCAGTAGAGGAAGGCTTTGAAGGAGGGAGATATGGAGAGACCATGTGGCCCACCCTCAGTAGAGGAAGGCATTGAAGGAGGGAGATATGGAGAGACCATGTGGCCCACCCTCAGTAGAGGAAGGCATTGAAGGAGGGAGATATGGAGAGACCATGTGACCCACCCTCAGTAGAGGAAGGCATTGAAGGAGGGAGATATGGAGAGACCTTGTGACCCACCCTCAGTAGAGGAAGGTATTGAAGGAGGGAGATATGGAGAGACCATGTGACCCACCCTCAGTAGAGGAAGGCATTGAAGGAGGGAGATATGGAGAGACCTTGTGACCCACCCTCAGTAGAGGAAGGCTTTGAAGGAGGGAGATATGGAGAGACCATGTGGCCCACCATCAGTAGAGGAAGGCTTTGAAGGAGGGAGATATGGAGAGACCATGTGACCCTCCCTCAGTAGAGGAAGACATTGAAGGAGGAGGAGATCTCTCTTATCAGGCAATTTATTGCCAGGAGATCTTCTTTTAGAGATATATCGTAGAGAGATAAATATGAGAAATTTGTGGAGCAACTATCTGCTGCAGGAAAGAGAACGCTATCCAGGGCAAACTTGACCAGGTCAGGGATAACATGCCAGGTCTTCCATATTCAACCGGCTACCGGTCATCATTACCGCCAGCTAATGGCCAGCAAATTGCCTGCTTCGTGACGTTTATAGCTCATCTCCATCTCAGAATCACGTTAATTATTCTCTACATATTCCATGTTGGGACCAGTTTTATTTATTTATTATCCAACACAAGGCGCGATATTGAAGTATTTGCCCCTATTACAGAGGAAACAAAGGAAACAGATAAACAAACAAACTGAAACTTAAGATTAAATATTTACAGTTTTCCATGTATCAAAAGCGAGAGTGTTCATAAAATTTATATAAACAAAGTGGCTGAGGAAAGAGAGTTAAATCATTTAGATCAGGGAACAATCGATGCCTCACTTCTATAAAGTTCGGACAGTCGTAGATAAGGTGAAGAGCAGTTTGTTCAGTTTCTCCGCAAGAACAATGAACATTATTTGATTAAATGCAGTATAACTTGCTCAACCAAATAAAAGAGAAAATAACAGAAGGATATGAAGTTCTGCTGGCTGGTGACTTGAATGCACGAACGGTGAAATGGGATCTCTCCATAATACATTGAACCTTCCTTGTTTCTTAACTACTAAACGCACTTCTAAAGACTCTGTAACATCTTCACATTCAGAACAATTCATAGATAGATTCGATAATAATTCCCTTACAATTTTGAACGGCAGAACAAGAGGTGATAGAAGCGGCAGCTACACATGTATATCAGCACGGGATCCTCTGTGGTGGATTACTGTACTGTCTTCTGTGTTACGTTACGTACATGACCTATATGTGGAAGAACTACCACACTCAGATCACTTACCTTTAACAATAAAATTTAATCCGTGTTAGGAAAGGAAACAAGTGACGAACATTTCTTCAATAACAAAGAAAAAATACATTTGGAAACCTGAAAGAGCAACACTATTTGCAGTGAATTTAGGGAGAGCTTATGGATCCTGGAATAACTCAATTAAGAATATAATGAACAACATGGTCGAATAGATCAAAAATTCAATGTTAAAAATGGTATGCAAATTGAGACAAAAACGGATAACCCAATGTCGAACCCTTGGTTTGATCATGATTGCTACATAGCGAAAAAGACCATGAAAGAAACTCTGGTAAAATATACTAAATCGAACAACGATTTAGACCGTTTAGAATATGTTATAATAAGGTATAAATATACGTCGATTATCAATATTGAAAAGGAAAAAATACGCTAACCTATGTACGGTGGATTCTGTGGTCACTAGACATACGTCGGACCTGGAGGCCGTTGTTGGCTTCTGCGCTACCAGGAGTATAGGAGTTCCATCTATGATTTCTTCCTGTGGTGAATCTGTATAAGACTGGTGGTCTTAAAAAATCTGTATTTTATGTATTTGTGTGTGTAAATAAGCCCATCTGAATCTGCGAGATTTGTACATTCTGTGCGGTTCAAGTGTAATATTGAGATAAGTGTGAAGTAATTATCACAAACATACTCTCATGGTCAAAATTTAGGAAGTGGAAAGTCTTTGGTGTCGTCGATTTTCTCTTTTCTGAAAGAAACATTTTTTATTGGAAATGAATATTTTTAGGTTTGGAATTTAAAAATATGATCTGCGAAATAATTTCTCAATTATGGATATAATGTAAATTCCTTATCGCATAGTAGATACTTTAATTTATTACCCGAGATGCATAAATTGTATTTTAGTGAAAAGTAAAAAAAAAAAAACTAAATATTTAAAACAGAAATTACTCACGCTCATAATCTAGTAGAACAGAAATCAACTAAACGTTGATTAAACCTGCTCCCTGATATTTGTTCAACCCATTTTCTTGATAAATCAATAAAAATCAACCACGAACGCATTTCCGGGTGTTGGCCCTCGACAGCGTGGTTCAAACTGTACCTTACGACCAAAATTCTTTCGGTCCCAGAAGCTTCTTGAGAAATCAAGAAATGGGTATTTAAGGCCAAAATTGCGCAGATAGGCTAAACATGTGAAAAGATAATTAAAAAATAAAAAAGGACAGGTGTTGATGTTAAAAACAAATTAGGCATATCCGGACCACTAACATGAGCGTTTTCTAGATGGAAAGCGTTATTTTATATTTCATTTTCTAATTATTTTTTTACATGGTATATATATATATCAAATTGCCTACCATACAAATCTCCGACTTTGCCGGTCCCAAGCCCGGATGAAAAAGAATGAGGGGGAGCAGTAACAAGCTTGCTAAAAAAACCTGGACTCAGCTGGCCCGGCTGATAGTACCCTGTAAGGACTCCTGATCCAGGGATACAGGATGAGTCTGTACTCCATGTTAGGAGCGGCTGTACATGGCGTCTTTTCCTCATGTCAGAGGCGGCCATTTCTGTTGGAGCTAAGTCGACCTGCCACTGTGTAGTGCTCCCAGTCTTAATGACAAAGGCAGACACATTCTACTTTACCCAGTTATCATGATTGTCAAAATTCACATCATTCACTGCATTTGCTCGTCTATTAATGAGCTCTACTCATCCCTAGCAGACACCATCAACAAGCTCTACAAGCTTGATATCCTAATAGGATTAAGCGGAGATAAGAAAGAAGAAGAAGAGACAAAACTCTAATTGCTCCTCGACCCAGGCAACCCGGAAGTTCCCAGCCGTTAATAGCGATCACGATTGACTCAAGGCGCTTCTATGCGGCGTTATAATGTGGAGTACCGATCTTTTCCTGAAGTGGTCACCTACATAACTAAAGGTGTCTTAATACACATTTCTATTTATTATAATTTTCCGATAAACAAAATATTCGATTTTTTATAAATATATTTTATTGTGCTCTTTTGTCTATTTTTCATTTTCATAACATTATACGCATTTGGGATAAAAAATTTTAAATAATATTTTTGAATACTAAATTTTAGTATTTTTTAAAATTTTATTATTACAAAACATTGGATCTTTCACTCTATATTTTGCTGGAAGAGTTTTCATTTGTAAAAACCATTTGCCTCAACAGCTACTTCTAATACTACAACTGTTACTTTAATTCGGAATATATTGCAATATACTTTTGTATTTAAAAGATATACATTTTAAAAATGAACTGCTGACCTCTGTAAATGCAACACCCTGAAAGAAGCATGCAAATAACATGAAATTTACAACATGCATTAGCGAAGATGAGATATGCAAATATTATAATTTCAGCGCAGACGCACATCACGCGCGCCTGTGGCTCCACTTCAAAGCTTTATTAACGGCTTGGAGATTTCGACGATTTCAAGTTCGGCAATTGTGTTTGTCTTGTGTTGAAAAAAAAAACGATCAATTATGCCTCGTAGAAAACAGCGATCATCTTTTGATCAAGTATCCGAGTTCGACAGAGGAAGGATAGTGGCCTACAGAGATTGTGGATTATCTTTCAGGGAAATCAATAGTCGTGTTGGACGAAACCAAACAACTGTAATGCGGATATGTGATCGTTGGATGCAGGAAGGTACGACGGACCGACGGGTTTGATCGCATCCCCCTCAGTGCACCACTTCACCTGCTGACAAGCAAATTGTGCGCATGGCAATGACAGATCGCTCAGTCACATCACGAACCGTAGCACAGCACATTCAGTCTGTAACGCAGCATCCAGTGTCTGCGCGTAAAATATGACGCCGTTTACAGCAGAGTGGTCTGCCCGCAAGACGTTTATTGCTTCGTCTACCCTTGACGCAGAGCCACAGACGTATCCGCTGCCAATGGTGTGGACGGCAGAATGGAATGAAATTGTCGTTACTGACGAGTCACGCTTCTGTCTGCAACACCATGATGGTTGAATTCGAGTCTGGAGACACCGTGGAGAGAGGATGCTGAACAGCTGCGTTATGCACCGTCACACTGGTCCTGCACCAGGTATTATGGTATAGTGCGGTATTGGATATCACTCTCGCACTCCTCTAGTATGTATTGCCGGTACTTCAAATAACCAACGCTACATCTCCGAGGTGTTGGAGCCAGTTGTCCCTACTTACCTTCAGGGCTTTCCCACAGCCATATTTCAACAGAATAATGTGCGACCACACGTGGCACGCATTGTTCAAAGGTTCTGTTCAAAGGTGCTGCTGGAAGACGTAATCTCTTCCGGCGGCCACCATTTCCATACAGGGCTTGACTAAATTTTTCGAAATCTCGTAAAATTGAGTATTTTGTACCCAAATCACTCAATTATCTCCTTTGGTGATTTCCCGGCAAGAAGGGACTCGAGGATCTTCTGTATTGTTCCCGGCTCATGTTCCTGCTTGTTTGAACGTGTCTATATGCCTCGTGACGGTATGAACCACACGTTGGATCAGCTATATTCGCAAGTATCCACTCAACAACCGCTAGAGGGCAGTTAAAAACAAATTCCGAATTTACCTCGACAGCCCTGTATTCTTAATTACCCTGGGTCGTGAATAGGTATTTCCGAGAGAATGATGTAAATAGGTTTTCTCCCCGAGGTTTCAGAATAGAGCGTTCTTCTTCTATTTATCTAAGGCATGTTTGTGAACAATGTGTCTGACTAGCTGTTTTGTCGAATTTTTACAACAGAAGTTCTTTGACATCTGGGGTTCCAAAGAAAGATTAAATTTCAAGAGTGAATTATATATTGTTGTTGTATCTGTCAAAAATGATGTAAATTAATCATCATTATTATTTGACTATATTCAAAAAATGAGCTAAATACAAATGAGAACGACGTTCAATAAAATGGGTCATGAATATTCAACTTGAGATATAATATGCAAATATGTGTTTCTATTGAAAATGTAAATTATTAGAATTTGGCAGCTAAAGAATTATTTATGCTTATGAGGTGATACAGCAGCGTATTTACAATTAGAGAGGAGACAAAATGAATTAAATCTAGAAAAAAAAGAAGTGAGGACATATCGCTAACGAATGAACATATAACTCTGCAGCGCATCTTTACTGAGAATCTAGAATAATTTTAAAAGAGAATAGTTTCGATTCTAGATCATATTATATTTTCGATTTCCATTTTCCATCTACTTACATAGACAGTAATTATACCTAGTAAACAGGTTCTCAAAGACTAAGAGCTTAAGTTCGCATTTGAGAGAGGACGTGCAGTTAGGTTGAAAGAAGCTAGTTGGACTGACTGGAGGATCGATCGGAATGTTGATAGGAATTTCTGAACCATGACCGAACACGGAGTCAAATGGGCAGAAGTCGACCTAGAAAGACGACTGACCATAAAGAACAATCAATCGATTAGGCTTTCTAAGTCCCAGATTATTAATTAAGAATGATCTGACATGTATCTGTTGCAATGGTGTCCGCGGGACCATTAATAAAAGATTCAGATCGCAAAATTCAACACAGAATGTGTGTGATTCTAAGACATTCAATGGAAATATGGCGCGAGAAATCATAACGAAGTCACAACAAATGAACCTATTCCACCTTCTGGAGATTGCTTCGAATTGTTTCTTAATAATTCTGTTATACATCATCATATAAAAAAGGTTTGTGAACGTACTATGGGAGAAAAATAATGCGATTAAAAAGCGGGAAAGGGGTACTGCACTTGAGATAGCTGGCAGGTGTTAAAGGGCCTAAGAGGGGTGTGTTAATGATAATCTTGGGTAAACCGTGTAGATATAAGGAGTCGTTTCGGTTTTAGGATGAATTCTTTGAATTTTTCTTTTGTTATTGCCGATTGTGTTTAATTTATTCACCAAACCTTGTATTTCATCCACCATCATTGATCAATTATTCACATTAGTCAAAAAAGGCGGGAAACGATCATCGTATATTGAGATAAGAGGTAAATATTTTGTTAAGCCCAAAACTGTCTAATCAGTTATTCATATTAAATCGTATTAAGTTCGAAATTCTTGATGTTCATCCCCTACCGCTATAATTTTGATTCATATAAATCTAATTATTCAACAATCTTACCACCGTAACTCAAGAGAATTTGTCAAATATGGAAAATACTTTGGATAACTTCTTATGTGATAAGAACCAAAGCCTCAATGGCGTTAGTTTAAATATTTGTTTTATTATTTTTTAGTGTATATCATTGAATTATTTTTAAAAGTAATAATTTAATTATTTTTAATGCCACAAATTTATTGGACATTTTCTCGCTGACTGTGCAAATTTCGATAGGGAAGAAGGTTCGCTATAGTTTTTCTGCAAAACCCTTCATGAAGAATGTGACTTCATCATTGTGTCCTATTTCAGGATTTATATAGCAACATAGTATCCTGACAATAAGATGCTAACTCAAGTTTTCGACTTCTCACCAATTTATTCACCAAATCCTCCGCTAAAAATGCTTTTGAATTTATCCCATGATGCCAAACATTTTCCTACATTCTCGAACCCTAATTAGCAGTGTTCCAACTAAAAAGAAAATAACAAAAGGAACACTTTGACAAAATCAATAAGGAATCTAGGATTTGATTTCTTTTTACATTTTTTTTTTATTTTTTGAGATTTCGGGTTCAACACGGAGACGCAGAAGTACTTCTAAGAAATAGTATTCTGGGTCTCCGTGTTGAAGGGCATTTTAGCCCGAAAGCTCGAAAAATAAAAAAATGTCAAAGAAACTTAGCCCTAGATTCCTTATTGATTTTGTCGAAGTGTAAAAGCAGGAAAGAATCGTTATTAAAAGGAACACTGAATCACACCAAACATTGTGTTATCCACTCGATCAAAGTTTTGAACGATTGCAGAGGGAAATTTCACCTGTTGGTAGGTTCTTCGGGTTTTCCGTAGGCGCATGGAAGGAAGTCCTTGTCTATGATCCTTTTTTTTTCGGTTTTCACTAACATGTTTTTTTTTTTTTTGCTTCAATCGGCGATAAAACTTGTAATTAGAGATTTTTATTTCGATCGTCACTTTAGAGGTCTGTGGGATTCTCCCAGAATTTCCACCAGAGAGATTGCAAAGTATTTAAACAAATATAATAATCTATTTTCTATAAGATAAAATATTTTTATCGTATATATAAAAAATCTAAAAAGAAAATAATTTACAGAAGCAAGGGGGTGACTATAGAAGTTTTGCTTCAGCATTGAATAAAACAGATTATTTTTAAATTTATAATGCTGACATGAATAAATTATGAATGCTAAAATATAAATACAATAACCATTATACGTATATGAGGATGTTGTCTATATTTAGGTACATTGCCATGTTTAATAATGTATTGTTGAAATGTTTGAAATATAGGTTGGTTTGTTTAAAAAAAACACTGCGAAAATCTACCAAACGATATACAATAAATATAAGTTACATTAAAACCATCATAAATTACCTTATAAAATATTTAAAAGGAAAAAAAGTTTTTCATTAATAATAATAAATAAATTTATAATATTGTAGCAAAGTACAGGGTGACCCAAAAGTCTTGCACAACTTTAAAAATTAATAACTCGGCAAATATTTGCGCTAGAGCAATGCGGTAAACACCATTGTGTTCAGGATGCAATGTGATTTTTAGGGCAAATAATTAGAATTTCGGAATTGATTTTAGTTACAATTTTATTCCCTGGATGGCGCTCTACCAATTGTACTACCGCTTTATCAATTGTTTGATAAATTGAAAAATATAACTGATCGACACGTATTTTTCCTTTTTGAATACCAGGAAAGAACCCCTAAAGATATCAATTGTTAAATTAATAAAACACCATTTCGCCAAAAGTAGTAGAATTAGATGACAATTTTTAAATGCAATCCGAGATATGTAGAATAGGTAAAGGCAAATTGAAACATGTAACAAAAATATATATATAAAGCTATACAAACAGTTTTACCGCATAAGTTTATTTTTTTATTTATGAAAAATCATTTTTAATTTCAAAGAGAAATATTTAATATTTCTAACTTTTGGATGACGTATGAAAAGGTTGAATACATGAAGAGTGATAGTCTATATATGAAGGGATGACGTATGGAAGGGTGAAAATATGAAGAGTAATGTCGAACGGAAAAATAAAAGTGTCCAGGAGCGGGAATCGAACCCACAACCTTCTGCTTACCGGGCAGGTGCCATGTCCACTAGGCTATCCTGGACGTATTTCTCCGTTCGTAACTAATATTTAAACTGACTAATAATACTTATAAATGACTGCGGCGTATAATTATAAAGCTATACAAACAGTTTTACCGCATAAGTTTCTTTTTTTATTTATGAAAAATCATTTTTAATTTCAAAGAGAAATCTATATATATAAAAATGAATGTTTGTATGTTGGTCTGTGGGTATGTCCGGTATACAAATTCGCAATAGTTCACTAATTCAAACCAAAATTTCCATACATAGGTAAAAAATAACGGGGGTGACGATAGGCTATTTTAAAAAAATATATAAATCAATTATTAAAACTATATATTCAAATTATTCAACTTAGCTCACGAGCAGCGCCCTCTATCAATACTAAAAGGTTATAAATACGTTTAAAATGTAAATCTTCTCAATATTTTATTAATAATAGTTCGCTTAATAACACATATAATATAAATATTTATATAATAACTGCTCTAATTTGAAATATTTGGTAGGTTTTATTTATTTATATATTTTCATTTTTATATATAACTGATCTAATTCGCCGTTTAAAATATCTGTGGGCATTTCTTGAGGCTCAATTATTACAACTTTGAATAATTAAACAATTTGTTTTTCTTCACACATATTAATTCAATATCTTATATTTAAAAAATGTCTTTAATATACAAAGTTTGTTTACAATTCGAAGGCAACAATATAATTGATGATGTTAACAAATATTTTTTACAAAAAGATTATAATTTCTAAACTATCAATTATAACCAAAAATAAAATATACAAATTGAATTTACATTTTCTAGAATAATTATTAAGAATGAGTGGTGCCCCTACATATCTAATAATAGTTCGCATAATAACACATATAATATAAATATTTATATAATAACTGCTCTAATTTGAAATACAGGGTGATCCAAAAGTCCCGCACAACTTTAAAAATTAATAACTCCGCGAATATTTGCGCTAGAGCAATGCGGTAAACACCATTGTGTTCAGGATGCAACGGGATTTTTTATGGCAAATAATGAAAAATTCGAAATTGATTTTAGTTACAACTTTATTCGCTAGATGGCGCTCTACCAGAATCAGCTATTCAGCGGCCAAATTATTTGATAAATTGAAAAATATACTTGAACGACACGTATTTTTCCTTTTAGAATACCAGGAAAGAACCCAAATAATATCAAATGATAAATTAATAAAACACCATTTCGCCAAAAGTTAGAAGAATTGGTTAACGATTTTTAAATACAATCTGAGATATGTAAAATAGGTATATGCAAATTAAGACATGTAGCAAAAAAAAAAAGATATTTTAGATGCGGTTTGCTGGAATCCTCTCAGATATTTATATTTCGCGAAAATAATAAATTTCTATTTTTTTTAATTCAACTCTCTCTCAGTATCGATTATATTTATTTTAATTCGTTTTAAAAATATTTATCTATCTCTGATGATTTATTTTACTCTTGAATGCCGTTGTTGTTTTTGTCGTGTCCAATAAAGAGTCTCAGATGTCTCCATGCATCTCTATCACAGCAGCAGCAGCATTGTCCACTATCTTGGGTGTTTAAAGCAGCTTCTCTGGGTCTATGTCAATTTTCTGCAAGGTTGCGGGCATGAGAATATGTGGGTAAGTGTTAGTTCCACACCAGGACAGTTGTTGCATGTTCTATAGGTTCTTGTGCCATCTGGATGTATTGTCATCCTTTATAATGTTTTGTTCTAAATCTTGTTATAGTTTTGTCATTTTTCTCTCGGAGTTTATTTCACATTTTGATCTTTTCTTATTTTTTGTTTAATTATCTTGTATTTTGCAAAAACATTAGCGTCAAATAATGACATTTGTTCTTTCCTTTGGCTCAACTTTCTGGCTTCCTTTGCAAATTCAACTGCCATTTCATTACCCCCGATCCCAACACGGGCAGGAATCCATTGTAGAATGCAGTTATTCTCCAATGATATCAGTAGAGTAAGTAACGAATGTATTTTCTGTGTGATTATAGTATTGCTCTTCTGAATTGCTTCTAGATCGGATATGAAGTCGTACGGTATATTATAATTCCTTCTGCTTGATGCAGGGATGGTTGGTTAAGGCATACATCAAGAGCTTTCCAGATAGCTGTCTGTTCACAAGTGAAGTTTGACGAAATCTTTCTTGCTCCTTCTTTGATTCTGATGTATGTTCCATCTTGCGGTATTATGTTAATTCCAGCCCCTCCATTACTTATGGTAAGGTCTGATGATCCATCTGTATATGCTGTTAAATAATTTATCTGATCGCATAAACCAATTGTGTCAAGTCCTTTCTTTTAAGAATGTTTTTGTTCTCTTTTTTTTTTATTGCAGGGTTCATTCAGGTTAAGATTGATGATTACATTTGATGGCAATGGTGTAGGAAATATTGGTTATTCTCGAATTTGAAATTCATTATGTTTCATATTTATGCTCTTTCTAATATTGTTGTCGTACTGAAGTGTTGAAGATCTTTTGAGTCTTTCTTTTTTGTCCAGTTTAAATAGGTTCTATGGGATATGTGTTTGGTTTCTTTAGTTTTTAAGCTATTGGTGAATTTTATTGTTTTTAATTGTCTTCTGCTTTCAAGTAGGTCTAGACCACATTCTCTCTGAATTTTCTAATTGTTGGTATTTGAAACAGAACCAGTGATTAATTTGGCCGCTTTTGCTTGAACACTGTCTAGTCTTCTTTTTAGTGATGAACTTGAGGGAGCCCAGACGGGTGTTGCATATTCCATTATTGGCCTTATTAAGGTGATATATGTTGTTCTGAGAATTTTGGGTTTTGCTCCCCAATTTGTTCCACATAGCCTTCTCAGAATGTTTAGGTTTCTGGTAGCTCTATTTGAGGTGCTAATTATGTGTTCTGTAAATTGCAATTCCTCATCAAGTATCACACCTAGGTAATTTGGAGAACAAATTTTATCAATTATATGGTTGTTTATGCTTATTTTGGAGTTAAATTCATGCCCTTTTTCCTGTCAGTGAAGGAGACCTATAGGTTTGTGTTTATTGGGTTTTTGTCATTTTGAGTTTCATTGCCCACTTCTCATTGATGTGTTCAGTATTTTCTGATATTTCTATACTGCTACTTGTGTGCCATATGGCTATATAATCTGCATAACAGGCAACTTTTGTGTCTTCAGTGAGTTATGGATGGATGTTGTTAAGGTTGTGTCGTAATTAGATGTACAACAAGTCAAACTTGACCATGACTCTTTTTTTTTAGCTCTTATTCTTTTCGTTAGGCCAACAAAAAAAGTCCAATTTATATACACATATATTCTTACATAATGAGACTTTAAAGAATGCAAATAATATTCATCTATTTACATAAACAACAGTTAATATATAGCGAGAAGAGTAGAGGACTGAGCACAGATCCCTGAGGTACACCAGCCCATGTTCTTCGGTCCTTGAAAAATGTTCCATTGACCCGAAACTTTATCCTTCCTCCCCTTAAGAAGTCTGCAATCCAGATTAAGGTTTTTCCTTCTACTCCGATATTGTGCAGCCTTTCAAATAATTTCTACACTCGATCATTAGCTGAGGTCATATCCAGGAATACGGCCGTTGTCTTCTTTGGCGGTTTTTCTTAGAAATCTATTATTGATTGACAGAAGTAGAACAGTTTATCAGTTGTACAGTGTCTGGATCTTTAGGCAGTTTGGTAGAAGTTTATTTTATTATTGTTAGTGAGCTAGACTATGAGCCTAGAGTGGATAATTCATTCTGTTATTTTACAAGGTATGCTGGTAAGAGCAATTGGCCGATTGTTCTAGCATTCCTTGGCATCTTTGTTGGGTATCAGAATTGGCACTATAATTGATATCTTCCAATTCTTTGGTAGTTTACTAGTTTGCCATGAAATGTTCAGTATTCGTAGGAGTTGATTTTTAGCTTCGTCTCCAAAGTGTTTAATCATTTGACCAAAGATTAGAGCATCTCCAGGTGACATCTTTGATTTAACTTTCCTATTGATGAGTTTAGCTCATTCAGTGTGAAGTCTCTCGAGTAAATATATTTTTGATGGTAATTTTTTGCTTGTTTAACTAACCTGTTTACATTATTTTTTAGAGTCCTGCCTTCATTCGTATAGCTGAGTCTGGAAGTGCTTGAAAGATATTCAGCAATTATTTTAGCCATCTGTTTGTTCGTTCTCGCTATTCATATCGGTTAGAGTATTGGAGGATTAGTGTTGGTTTTGATTGTTTTATAACACTAATTAAATTCCAGTGATGGCTTTCCTTTTTTGGATCTATTTTTTTCGCAGAATTCTGCCCATTTCTCTCTCTCTCTTGTTTGAATATCCAAATTTCTTGTTCTATTTTGTGACTAATTTCAATGAGTTCCTTTATGATTTCTTCTGTTTTATTTGTTTTAAGAAGTTGATTTATATTGTCTCTCTCTGCAATCATTGCCTCGATATTGTGGTCCTTCCAGTAAAGTATTCACAGGTCTTTACGTCTACCTCTAGGTATCGATACTTTTGCAGCTTTGGATATGTTCGAAGAGAATTTTTCCAATTTTTTGTCAATCGTTTTGTGATTTAATTCTTCGTTGCGCAGTTCTTCAAGCTTTTCTGTGATTTTTTTCCAGTGTTCTATTATTCTTTTGTAAATTCTCAATTTCGAATTTTATGGTTGTTAAAATTGGTCTGTGGTCACAGATTGCACTTTTCAGAATTTTCCATTGTGTTGTGGGTGCGATGTTGTAATTTATCGCTCTGATGTCTTTTGCGGATACTGTGCCTATGGACCTGGATAAATAGGTGTTCTTTTTGTTATTTAACGGTGTAAGGTCGAGGTCGGTTAGCATGTCCTCAACCTGCTGACCTTTGTTATCCTGGAAAGGTGATCCCCAATTTGGTCTTTCGGCGTTAAAATCACCAAGTATGATTGCGATATCCGAAGACGCTTCACTTAATGTCTCTATCAGGCCTGTATTGATGCTAGTATTATCGTGGTCATAAACATTTATGATTGGAATTGTTTTATCTGTAAGATAGATTTCTATTGCCTGAGCTTCTGTCGTGCTTTCTCTAGACTTACTCTGAATATAGGAGATTTCCTTAAATTTGATTTCTAGAGTTTTAATCAAAACGGCAAGTCCTCCTCCGAATTTTCCCGGTCTGTCCTTTCGTAGTGTTGTATAATCTTTGATATTGAATCTCAGATTCTGATTCAATTTTGTATCCTGAGGACAAGTAATATATACATTGTTGTCACAGAGAAGACAAGTCAGCTCTTTATTTTCCTGTAGTAGATTGAATTGTTTACTCGTAGTAGATTTCTCATTATGAGCTCGAGCTGCAGCTCCTGACGCGGCGGTTACCCCGGACGCGGTAGCATTACTGGTGATATCAGTTTTACTCTTCATTTGAAAATGGGTGCCGTTGCAACGTTAGTCATCTTGGAAACGAACCAGAATTTGGTCAAATATTCCAAGGGTCCATGGGGGACCGCAAGGAGGTGTGGTTGAACTTCTCCCCTTCCCCCTGGAATGCCGTCACTACAGGATAAAGCACTCTTGGTGAATTCTTTTAATTGTGATTCAGAATCTGCCACTGAAGCTTTACGAGCGTTTCGTTCCTTTAAAGGTATTCGAAGCGATAAAGGACCAATGAGTTGCTACTCTCTAAAGCGATTGATTAAAAGTTTTAAGGAAACTGGATCTCTGGAAACAAAACCTCGGAGTGGAAGACCATCGACATGCAAGTCAGTGGCTGTTACGGTTTTTCAGAATGCTGAAGCTATTGAAACGTTATCCACGTATGGAGAAGTAAGTGCTAGACAAGTTTCTCGACAAACGGGGATTTCGTATGGAACAGTTTGGAGAGAACACACATTTAGAATTTTTCTATAAAAATACCCTAACAAAATTCAAAGTTTTCACGAGTTGAAAGTCAGCGATTTTGAGAAGCGTCAAGAATTCGCTGCATGGGATTTCCGACAAATTGATATTGATAAAAACTGGCTGTCAAATGTTCTAAGAACAGATGATGCTAACTTTTATCTAAAGGGAGAATTTAACATTCAAAACTGCCTCATTTTGGCAACAGAAATCCCTAGGATTTTTACAGAAATGCCACTTCATCAGCACAGAGTTACAGTTTTGTGTGGGTCCACTTCCTCTTTTATTTTTGGGCCAATTTTCTTTGAAAAAATCAATGGAAGAACTTTTAAAACCGTTTTTGTAACTGGTGAACGTTATGTTCAACTTTTGAGAGAAAAGGTTATTCCCATATTGCAGGACAGACAAGCACTAAGCGAAATAACATTCATGCAAGATGGAGGACCTCCTCATATCTCCCGCGGTGCCAAACAATTGCTGATGGATACGTTCGGTGAAATTCGTTGATAAGTCGCCACTTTATATACCAGTGGCCTCCAATATCACCAGACGCCTTACAATTTCAGTTATTGGGGTACATTAAGTCGCGTTTTTATCGATGCCGGCCTACCACATTGGCCATGTTGAAGGCTTCTATCAGATAGCACGTTTTATAAATTTCAACTATTTAATTGTGACTATTCTGTCATCTATCGTCTGCAGGCGGTGTTTGAGAATAAAGGGCGCCACATTGAGCAAGGATTGTGACCTAATACAAGAGAGAAGGCAGTTACCTCATGTGTTATATTTTGCAGCTCTTTGTTTTGGGTTATGGGAATAATAAATGCTGTCCTCACATCTTGACACTTTTTTTTTTCTGTGAACAGTAATTTTTTGTTTGTCATTTTCCCACATCTTATATTATGTCGTGCAGGCCAAAGTGTTATAACTTTTCGAAATAACACTGGTATACACAATTTTAACCCTTATGTTTAGTTTATCGCTTTTCGCTCATTAGAAGAAATAGCAAAAGAAATATTCTCTGTATCCCCCCAACTTTAGAAATTTTGCGCAAAAGATAATACAAAATGATTTTGCTACCACGTTTTTCAACGCAAAAGGTCAATTTAAAAATGATTTTTTTTAGGGGATACATTTTCAAAATTACCTACAGTATAATAAACAATGATAACATTTGACAAACCCATAGGATATTTGGAATAAAGTAAGACAAATATATTTTCTCACTCCCCTCTATATTTCATCTTTGGATCATGACAAATATCCAGTTAAATAGTCAAGTGTCGCCAATTAGTCAAGAAACTATACATTCCTTATAGCACGAAATCCTATTAGTAGTGCCATCATAATTTTTGGTACTATATTAACATTTCAAAAATCGTGTATTGATATCAGTAGTTATTTTCAAACATTCAATCTATTTCACAAAACTCCATCTAAAATATAAATATTTTTTGCTACATGTTTTAATTTGCATCTACCTATTTTACATATCTCCGATTGTATTTAAAAATCGTTAACCATTTCTTCTAACTTTTGGCGAAATGGTGTTTATTAATATATCATTTGATATTATTAGGGTTCGTTCCTGGTATTCAAAAAGGAAAAATACGTGTCGTTCAGTTATATTTTTCAATTTATCAAACAATTTGGCCGCTGAATAGCTGATTCTGGTAGAGCGCCATCTAGCGAATAAAGTTGTAACTAAAATCAATTTCGAATTTTTCATTATTTGCCATAAAAAATCCCATTGCATCCTGAACACAATGGTGTTTACCGCATTACTCTAGCGCAAATATTCGCGGAGTTATTAATTTTTAAAGTTGTGCGGGACTTTTGGATCACCCTGTATTTGGTAGGTTTTATTTATTTATATATTTTCAGTTTTTGATATAACTGATCTAATTCGCCGTTTAAAATATCTAATAATAGTTCGCTTAATAACACATATAATCTAAATATTTATATAATCACTGCTCTAATTTGAAATATTTGGTAGGTTTTATTTATTTATATATTTTCATTTTTAGATATAACTGATCTAATTCGCCGTTTAAAATATCTAATAATAGTTCGCTTAATAACTAACTGATATAATTCGCCGTTTAAAATAGTTCGCTTAATAACACATATAATATAAATATTTATATAGTAACTGCTCTAATTTGAAATATTTTGTAGGTTTTATTTATTTATATATTTTCATTTTTAGATATAACTGATCTAATTCGCCGTTTAAAATATCTAATAATAGTTCGCTTAATAACACATATAATATAAATATTTATATAATAAGGAGCCGCCATCATCAAAGGAGCCGCCAACATAAACAGCAGAACACGGCTGGTTTTGCTACCCACCAGTCGCGTGTTTTCCTCTGTCCTCTTAATATGTATTAAATAAAGTTAGTTAGAAGGAGATTTTTACCCCCTCCTTTCTGCTATTTAGTGATCTTATTTAAATCCTTGCAACAGCCCACAAAGAATCATCACAGCGAATTCTTCTACCGAACTCGCTCAGTGTTTTGTGAACCGACTACCCTACATTTCTACACAAAGTGGCGTCCCCGCGGGTGGGCTTCTGACAAGGCAAGATCAAGTGGATTAACGGCGGAGTACAAGTTCAAGACTAAAGATAAGTACCTTTTGTTTTACCTTCTGTTTATAGTGTTTTTTTGAAAAATGGAAATTTTAAAAAGACATAGAAATTTACTTAGAAAGCGACTAACTCGCAGCTTGAAGACGACAGAAGAGTTTCTGTCAGGTACTCCACCGATACCTGTAGAGGACATTGAATATAATAGAGAGATAATTGAAGAAACTCACAGTGAGCTTCTTGTGATCCAAGGCAAGATAAGAGACTTCATGCTAACTTCAGACGTTAGCGAAGAGGAACTAGAGCAAGACGATGAGGAAGCCTTGCAATATACCCAGAGATATAAGAGGATATATAAAAAATGTCTCGCTCTTGTTGAACCCAGGACCACTGCATCCAGTCCCACGACCAGTGAAGTGAGCTTCGCTTCTAGCTCACACCATAGAACTGTGAAACTACCCAAGATAGAATTAAAGAAGTTTACAGGAGAAATAAAAGATTGGTTGGGATGGTGGGCACAGTTCAACAAGATACATGTCGATCCTACTTTAGAAGACAACGACAAGTTTCAATATCTTGTACAGTCTATGTCGCCGGGAACCAGAGCTAGTAAACTGGTTGATAGTTACCCCCTGACTGCCGATAATTACCCCAAAGTTATAGAAACTTTGACAGAAAGATTTGGAAGGCCTGAACTGTTGCAACAAGTCTATGTCAGGGACCTTATACGCCTTATGATCGATTGCTCCTCCAAACAACAGTTGAAGGTGACTTCGTTTTATGATGAGTTGGTGACTCATTTGAGAGCATTGGAATCCTTAAAGATTGAGGCCAGACAGATGTCTGTATTTATATTTCCAATGATTGAGGCATGTCTCTCAGAGGAACTCATGAAGGCTTGGCAAAGAAGCCCCCTCCATGATGTCAAGATTGATGCTAATGATTCGACTCAAACTAGAGTTGACCTAATTATGGAGTTTCTCCAAAAGGAAGCTGCAGCAGAACAAGACAGAGCCTTAGCTGGATCCAAGTTTGGACTTAGATCTCTGAAACAAGATAGAAACGTGGGCAGACAATCACATCCTGCTAAGATACCTACGGCCTCTGGACTATTTGCTGGACGTGCCCAGAGTTGTATCTTTTGTAATAAAGATCATAAAAACACAGAATGTCTTGCTGCGCGCAGAATGAGCATTAAAGAAAGAAGAGAGCGTATTAAAAACGCTAAATGTTGTTTCTCCTGCCTCCAACCAGGTCATATCTTTTCTAATTGTAGAAGGCGCATAACTGAATGTAATCGATGTAAGAAGAAGCACCTTGATATTTTATGCCCTCTTAATGCTCCTGGACGAGAGTCAGCGGATGAAGACAAGGAACAGGTGGAAGACTGTGACGCTTCTCCTACAGTTGAAAACGGAGTTTCATTCTCCGGTCTTAGCGCTTCGTCTCTGATTTTGTTACAGACTCTGAAGATTAAAGTCGAAGGTGCGACTTCGGCGAAAGTAGTGCGTGCCCTCCTTGACACAGATTCCCAACGATCCTATATTTTGTCTAAAACTGCCCAGGATCTCGGACTATCTCCCATTGGCCAGGAATCACTTAAACATGTGGTGTTTGGAGGTCATACTAGTGAAAGTGTCCACCAAGAATACAGAGTCAATTTGGGTCATGCATCGGGGAATTTTAAGATGGTAGCGAAGCTTCTTGACCAACAAAAAATCTGTGGTAGCCTACCAAGATTGAGCCGCGGGCCATGGTTGAAAGAACTCAAAGCCCGCAAAATCTGGGTTCCTGATATTGGAAAGGATGACATGGAAATTGAAATACTTCTAGGATGCGATGTATTGGGATCTATTTTCATGATGAAATCTTGTGTGTTATCAAATGGCTTGACTGCGTCGCAGACGCGTTTCGGATGGACTTTAATGGGAGAATGTCAGCCAGGTAGTGACGTTTCACTCGCTCATCATGTTACAACGATGACAATTTCGGAGAGCAGTATAACCAATCTGTGGAATCTCGATGTTCTTGGCATTATGGATCCTATTGAGGTTAAACAGAGAGATCAGAAAGACGCACTGGCGCGTCGACATTTTCTAAAACGGTCCAACATTCTGTTTCTGGAAGATATGTTGTTTCCCTCCCGTGGACTGTAGAGAAAGCTAAAATCGCGGACAACAGGGAGGTTGCTCTGAAGAGATTAGAACAGACGACTAAGAAATTAATCTCTTTGAATCTTTATGAGGACTATGATGATATTTTCCGAGGCTGGTTGGATGATGGGATAATTGAGAAAGTCCCAGCTGAACAACACGACGCTGAGGCCTTCTACCTGCCTCATCGTCCTGTGGTGAAACTCTCCAGTGGGACTACGCCTATCAGGCCTGTCTTTGATGCTTCTAGCAAGGTCTATAGATCCCCATCTTTAAATGACTGTCTTGAAAAGGGACCTAACCTCATAGAGATGATTCCCAACCTTATGCTAAGGTATAGAAATGGCAAGTTTGGTGTCGTGGCAGACATTAAGAAAGCGTTTCTTCAGATTGAGGTAAATGAAAGGGACAGAGATTACCTGCGTTTTCTGTGGTATTCCCAAAATGGAGAAAAGACAGAAGTATTCCAACATAGACGTGTCGTTTTCGGCGTTAACTGTAGTCCTTTCATTTTGGGGGCAGTAATAGAATACCACCTGTCTAATGTTCGACCTGAACATAAACCGTTAGCTCAGAGGTTGCAGAAATCCTTTTATGTGGACAATTTAGTCACAAGCGTGAACTCTTTTGAAGAGTTACAAGATCTCAAATTGACCGCAACGTCCATCATGGATAATGCTAGGTTAGAGCTAAGCCGTTGGGAGCATAGTCTGGACGTGGCCTCCGATACTTACCCCTTTGAAAGAGCAGAGATATCTAAAGTGCTTGGTGTATGTTGGGATAAAAGGGAAGATTGTTTGTCATGTGAAATTCCCGTAGCCATACCCCCCAAGATAACCAAAAGGAGTATCCTGTCCTGCTTAGCTCAGATATATGACCCTATTGGATTTCTGAGTCCAATATTAATAAAGCCTAAAATTCTATTGCAAAAAGCTTGGACTCTAAAGTTGGCATGGGACGATGAATTGGACCGTCACTACAAGGATGAACTAAGCCTATGGTTCGACGACCTTCAGCTGCACAAAGGCGTGGCAATTCCTAGGAATTTCAATCCATTGATGGTACCGCAGAAGGACTGGAAGATACACACGTTTGTTGATGCTAGTAGTGAAGCTTATGCTGCTGTGGTCTTCCTTCGGACTCGGGTTGGTGACAAAGTTGAAGTGCATATGATGGCGGCTAAGTCTCGAGTCGCTCCTCTCAAGAGACCTACGATACCAAGACTTGAACTTTTAGCCTGTGTTGTAGGAGCACGATTAAACAAGATGATCTTTGAAGCTCTAGAGTTAAAAGATATCAAAAATGTATTCTGGTCTGATGCCACAACAGCCCTCGCTTGGATAAAACGCGATGATCAGTGGGGTACCTTTGTCGGGAATCGCGTGAAGGAGATATGCAGACTTAGTGATCCTGGAAATTGGAGATATGTTCCTAGCGAGTGCAATCCAGCTGATTTACCCTCCAGAGGATGCAGCCTCTCCCGACTGATACAGTCTAGATGGTGGGAGGGCCCTTCCTGGTTAAAACTCTCCGAAGAATTTTGGCCTTCCAGGTATAAAGACCTGAATGAAGAAGAAATCTGTGCGGAAAGAAAGAAAATTGCTGTTGTGACAACAGTTAAGAGTACCGATCATTGGTACATGAAATATTTCTCCTCGTTCATAAAAAATGTGCGGATGATGGCGTGGATTAGAAGATTCATCTACAACCTCCGATCTTCAACGAAAGTAAAGGGCGAACTTTCTGTGAAGGAGATCGATGAAGCGGAGCTGGCGCTTTTGAAATTTGTTCAGGCCGAGTGTTTCCCTAGCCACTCTATACCTGGCCTGAATGTATGTGAAGTAGAAGGAATCCTGCGTGTGAAAACAAAATCATCAACTGCAGCTTCTTCGCGTTTGCTGAACGATAAAGAGAAAACTGCAAAAATACAGACTAGATCGGGAAGAACCATTTGTAAACCCAACCGATTGGACGATTATTTGTGTTTTTCTGTGTGCCTAGATAAAAACAGGTGGGAGTGTGTGTGGAATGGTGGAGATCCATTATTCCGCGCAGCCCAGACGAGCTCAAGTGTCGACTGTAAACACGGCGGCGTCTGCCTGCATCAAAGGAGCCGCCAACATAAACAGCAGAACACGGCTGGTTTTGCTACCCACCAGTCGCGTGTTTTCCTCTGTCCTCTTAATATGTATTAAATAAAGTTAGTTAGAAGGAGATTTTTACCCCCTCCTTTCTGCTATTTAGTGATCTTATTTAAATCCTTGCAACAGCCCACAAAGAATCATCACAGCGAATTCTTCTACCGAACTCGCTCAGTGTTTTGTGAACCGACTACCCTACATTTCTACACAACTGCTCTAATTTGAAATATTTGGTAGGTTTTATTTATTTATATATATTTTCATTTTTAGATATAACTGATCTAATTCGTCGTTTAAAATAGTTCGCTTAATAACACATATAATATAAATATTTATATAATAACTGCTCTAATTTGAAATATTTGGTAGGTTTTATTTATTTATATATTTTCATTTTTAGATATAACTGATCTAATTCGACGTTTAAAATAACGGCTCTTGAAATATTTGGTATGTTTTATTTATTTATATATTTTCATTTTTATATATAACTGATCTAATTCGCCGTTTAAAATAACTGCTCTAATTCGAAATATTTGGTATATTTTATTTGTGTTCACTCTATTTCTATTTATTTGAAGTATTATAATTTCCATGTTTCAAAAACCTATTTCAAAAAGGTCGTTAGAAATATGTAAGGCCTGAAATAGCTTTACATGCGAACATTTATGATGCCAAGCGTAGCTTAATGGTTAGGTGTGCGGCTTCGTATTTCCACAACCTTGGTTCGAAACTTAGCCTGGGTGTTTTTTTTTTTTATATTATTGAAGCAAAGTTTTTTTTACAGTACCAAAATTTCCATACATAGGTAAAAAAAAATACGATGAAAACGATAGGCTATTTTAAATTATATATAAATTAAATATTAAAACTATATATATTCAAATTATTCTGCTTAGCTCACGAACAGCGCCCTCTATCAAGGTTATAAATACGTTTAAAATCGATATCTTCTCAAAATTTTATTAATAATAGTGTTCGATTAATAATTAGAATACTTGATCTAAATCGAGATATTTATAGACGCTCGCTCGATTTGAAGATTTACACATGTGTATATCGTAACTAATCTGACTGTAAAGTTTGGAGCGGGACGTTTCACAAAAGTGACGTCCACGGTGCCAATTTATAATTGTAACGAATAGTATTTGAATAAAAACATTTAATCGGGTAAAACCCGGGCGTTGCCCGGGTCATTCGTCTAGTATTTAATATTTCTAACTTTTGGATGACGTATGAAAAGGTTGAATACATGAAGAGTGATGGTCTATATATGAAGGGATGACGTATGGAAGGGTGAAAATATGAAGAGTAATGGCGAACGGAAAAATAAAAGTGTCCAGGAGCGGGAATCGAACCCACAACCTTCTGCTTACCGGGCAGGTGCCATGTCCACTAGGCTATCCTGGACGTATTTCTCCGTTCGTAACTAATATTTAAACTGACTAATAATACTTATAAATGACTGCGGCGTATAATTATAAAGCTATACAAACAGTTTTACCGCATAAGTTTCTTATGCTTTTCTATTTTCACCCTTCCATACGTCATTTCTCTTTGAAATTAAAAATGATTTTTCATAAATAAAAAAAAAACTTATGCGGTAAAACTGTTTGTATAGCTTTATAATTATACGCCGCAGTCATTTATAAGTATTATTAGTCAGTTTAAATATTAGTTACGAACGGAGAAATACGTCCAGGATAGCCTAGTGGACATGGCACCTTGCCGGTAAGCAGAAGGTTGTGGGTTCGATTCCCACTCCTGGACACTTTTATTTTTCCGTTCGCCATTACTCTTCATATTTTCACCCTTCCATACGTCATCCCTTCATATATAGACCATCACTCTTCATGTATTCAACCTTTTCATACGTCATCCAAAAGTTAGAAATATTAAATATTTCTCTTTGAAATTAAAAATGATTTTTCATAAATAAAAAAAGAAACTTATGCGGTAAAACTGTTCGTATAGCTTTATAATTATACGCCGCAGTCATTTATAAAAATATATATATTTTAGATGCGGTTTGCTGGAATCATCTCAGCGATTTAAATTTCGAAGATAAAATATTTCTAAAAATTCAACTCTCTCTCAGTATCTATTATATTTATTTTAATTCATTTGAAAAATATTTATCTATCTCTGATAATTTATTTTACTCTGTTATGACGTCATTATCGGATATAGCACTCTTGGTGAATTTTTAAAATTGTAATTCAGAATCTGCCACTGAAACCTTACAAGCGTTTCGTACCTTCAAAGATATTCGAAGAGGTGAAGGACCCATGAGTTGCTACTCTTAAAGGTGAATTATAAATATTCTCAAGAAGACAGGATCTCTTTAAGCAAAACCCCCGAGGGGAAGACCATCGACATGCAAGTCAGTGGCTGTTATGGTTTCGCAGAATGTTGAAGCTATTGGAACGTTATCAACGTATGGAGATGTAAGTGCTCGACAAACGGGGATTTCGTATGAAACAGTAGGTGAGCACTAAGAATTTTTCTTAAAAAATACCCGTACAAATCTCACGAGCTAAAAGTCGGCGTTTTTAGGAAGCGACAAGAATTCGCTGCATGGGTTTTCCGGCTAATTGATATTGATGAAAACTGGCTGTCGAGTGTTCTGTGGACAGATAGAGCTAACTTTTCTCTAAACGAAGAAGTTAACACTCAAAACATCCGCATTTGGGCAACAGACAACCCTAGGAATTTTACAGAAATGCCACTTCATCAGTCCAGAGTTACAGTTTGGTGTGGGCTCACTTCTTCTTTTATTATTGGGCCATTTTTATCTGAAGAAATCAATGGAAGAACTTTTAAAACCGTTTCTGTAACTGGTGAACCTTATGTTTAACTTTATAGAGAAAAGAATATTCCTATAATGCAAGAAAGACAAGGATTAAGCGAAATAACATTCATGCAAGATGGAGAACCTCCTCATATCTCCCGCGGTGCCAAACAATTGCTGAAGGATACGTTCGGAGAAGATCGTGTGATAAGTCGCCACTTTATACACCAGTGGCCTCCAAGATCATCAGACTGGACGCCTTGCGGTTTTTGGCTATGGGGTTACATTAAGTCGCGTCTTTATCGATGCCGGCCTACCACATTGGCCATGTTGAAGGCTTCTATCAGACGGCACGTTTCATCAATTTCAACAGATATGTTATTTAATGCTGTCCATTCTGTCATCTATCGTCTGCAGGCGGTGTTCGAGAATTAAGGGCGCCACATTAAGCAAGGATTGTGACCTAATACAAGAGAGAAGGCAGTTACCTCATGTGCTATATAAGCTGTCAAGTATTATATTATCTACCAATATTTTGCAGCTATTTGTGTTGGTTTATGGGAATAATAAATGCTGTACTTACATTTTGACTCTATTTTTTTGTGAACAGTAATTTTTTTGTTTGTCATTTGCCCACATCTTATATTATGTCATACAGACCAAAGTGTTATAACTTCTCGAATAACACTGGTACACACAATTTTACCCCTTATGTTTAGTTTATCACTTTTCGCTCATTAGAAGAAATAGCATAAGGAATATTCTCTGTACACCCTTAACTTTAGAAATTTTGCGCAAAAAAAAATACAAAATTATTTTTATACCACGTTATTCAACGCAAAAGGTAGATCCTAAAATGATTTTTAAAGGGAAGACATTTTTAAAATTTTGTACAGTATAATAAGCAATGATAACATTTGAAAAGCCCATAGGATATTTGGAATAAAGTACAACATTCAGATTTTGTCACACCTCTTTGTTTCATTTGTTGGATCATAACAAATATCCAGTTAAATAGTCAAGTATCGCCAATTTGTCAAGAAACTACACATTCCTTATAGCAAGAAATTCCATTAGTATTTCCATCATAATTTTTGGTACTATATTAACATTTCAAAAAATCGTGTACTGATTAAGCAGTTTTTAAACATTAAATCTATTTTTTTTTTTTCACAAAACCGCATCTAAAATATCATTTTTTTGCTACATGTTTTAATTTGCATTTACCTATTTTACATATCTCGGATTACATTTAAAAATTGTCATCCAATTCTACTACTTTTGGCGAAATGGTGTTTTATTAATTTAACAATTGATATCTTTAGGGGTTCTTTCCTGGTATTCAAAAAGGAAAAATACGTGTCGATCAGTTATATTTTTCAATTTATAAACAATTTAACCGCTGAATCTCTGATTCTGGTAGAGCGCCATCCAGGGAATAAAATTGTAACTAATATCAATTTCGAATTCTTCATTATTTGCCCTAAAAATTCCCATTGCATCTTGAACACAAAGGTGTTTACCGCATTGCTCTAGCGCAAATATTCGCGGAGTTATTAATTTTTAAAGTTGTGCGGGACTTTTGGATCACTCTGTATTTATTATATTTTATGTACAGATTATTAATTTTTTGATATTTATATTATTTATATTTTGCTACTCTCTCTCTCTCTCTCTCTCTCTGGAAACTTTCCTCATTGCTTATCTTGTCTATATATATATATGTTATAAATAAAAAAATATTTGTTGATTTTTAGAATTGTTGAGGATTATGGTAATGGAAATGCAGTCGTGGTTAAAATCTTGAAAATATAATAAATAAAATAGTTTTGATCAGAAATTGCTTTAATTAAGCTTATGGGATATATAAAAACATAATTTGATTAAAGTACTGCCTGGCTTAAGGCGTAAGAATAAAAAAAATGAAAAGCGTATTTACATAATGTACAAAAGTTTTGGGTCGGCCAACGGGGAACAACAACAAGGAGTATTTATAGAGAAAGCGTGACCTCTGGCGGTCGATTTATACAGAGTATTTATAATTAATAGGCTAATCCCTTAATAGAATGTTCAAACTATAAGTCTGAGGGATAAGTGTCTTTTAGGAAAAAATTTATTTCAAGCTTTCGGGCCCAACCGCCCTTCGCCCTTCGCAGTAGCGTAATTTTCCTGTCGAAGGGCGGTTGGGCCCGAAAGCTTGAAATATTTTTTTTCCTAAAAGACACTTATCCCTCAGACTTATAGTTTGAACACAGAGTATTTATATCTATGAAATATTTAATTTTTTAAATGAAATAATATCTTGAATATCCTTAGAGTTATTTGCAGATTTGTAGATTTAACTCGCAAGCAGCGCCACCATTGCGACGGAGATAGGCTTAGGTTTTGGCAGAATGTCTGCTCCACGCCTGATGACCATGGGTATTTCAGGGCTAATATATTAAGTGACACTAATTCAAATATTAGTGCTTTATAATGGATATCTCCTTGAGGTTACCGATTTAAAAGTTTATTTTCTAATTTTAGATTGTATAAGAAACATATTTTATTTTAAGCATTGTACTTTATTTAAAAAAGTTTAAATAATTGTGCAAGACGATATATACGATATATAAAAATCAAATGAAATAATGAGTATCGTTTAAATATAAAATTCGAATAACTATAAATGCGATACTAAAAATTAAATAACTTATATAGAAGCTGTTGCATAGTTTCGTCCTGTAAGCATAACAACTTGATAAAAGTTTCTCGTTTTCCCTTTGAATTTGCTTGATACGAACCTCTATTCATTTTTGAATTAGTAGAAGTCAGACGATAACCATAGGTCATAGCCATTCAAAAGTTAGTTTAGGTCGTCAATCTTTTGCGAACAAATGGAAATATCCACGCTGGCGCTCTCTCTGCAGATTTTTTAAATGATATCCCGTGTCGTTTTTTTTTTATTATTATTTGAGAGCCACCCCTCGCTTGAAGCAAATCCTTTAATCCCAAGAGACTGCGCGAAAGACTTGAACATGAAACCGACGGAACGTTTTGTCCTCTACACTGACGAAACCACTTGACCAAGCTCTGATCTCCTCCCGTAGAGCGTGGGAATATTGATCTCTTAGTTTATTTAGTTTGTTCGCGGGCTGGTCTGGCTTGAGAAAGTCGCCGGCAACATTTTCCCTCATATCTTAATTTTCAGATAGCATCTCACATATTAATAAAATCAAGTGAAGAAGAGCTTCATTACGAAATTAGTGATTTATTATTTTAAATACAGCTATTCACAAATGTTCGTTTGTGGCTAGATACTATTCCTCTAACTTCCAATTACCGAGGGATCCAATTAATATTGATTTTATTCAACTTATCGAGTATTTTTCAAGGGACCGGTAAAAAATGTTCAATTTATCGAGAGATTCAAATTTACGAATTTCAAATTATCAAAATATATCTATTATTTTTTTACATATGTTATATTCAAATGACATTTATGTAGGGATAATTTTATTGTTAATTTTCATTTTGATGTATTTATACATTTGATAATTAATAAATTATAATTTAGGTATTAAAACTGCCTTTTTGTTCAAAGACAGCAACGTTTGAACGGGTACAGCTAGGTGAAGCAGATAATCAAACATAAAGTTATCTCGCCAGGTATAGATTCAGTAGGGATTGGATGTTTTCTAGAATTGTTTCAACAAATGTTCGTTAGACAAACCTTTACTCGGGTAAAAACCGGGCGAAGCCGGGTACATCCGCTAGTATATTATAAATGATGATTTTGTTCTTGCTCTAAATAAATTGCTGCGTTCATTCTGAAGTTTATCTTCCCTAATTTTCTATGTGACAATTTATAACACAGACGGTATATTCTAAATTCTCAAGTATCGTATCATTCATATCAATTAGATCATTTTCATATTTGTGGGATGTATTATATCAGTTTATATAAAAAAGGGCATACTTGTATCTGTAAAGAAAAAAATATTCTCAAAATATATCGCGAGATTGCTTCCTCTTTATCAATTTATTGAACAGTAAACTTAATTTATGACTGTATATTAAGTTCACTGTGCAATAAATTGATAAAGAGGGAGCAATCTCTTGAAGTATTTTGAGAATTTCATTTTTCTTCATAGATCCAGTTACGCCCTTTTTTTACATAAACTCATTTAATGGATCGCTTTTGACTCAAATGTATTATATCAGTCAAAGTAAACCAAAGCAGAATTGAGGAAAATTTCCAGAAAGAACCTATTGCTTCCTTAAAGATTTCCTGCTAATCTTAAACCCTAGCAGGAAATAATGAAGCGTGGTTCCAACAATGGATGGTTAAAGGTCAAGGCAAAGATGGCTGAAACTCGCAGAGATGATATCGCTGATAATTCATCTTGTCGCACATTTAATTTTAACGATCTATTTGAACTCGCAAGCCTCGATGTTACTTATATCTATATCTCCCTCTCTAATTTAAGATTGAAAATAAAATAATATAAATAGTTTAAATAAAATTCGTCAGAGTTATACGTAAATGAAAATGGAAGAGATTTTAGAAAAATAAATCTACTGCACTGCACGTCCTGCCACTCAACCATGACTGCTCCAACTCACTTGTCGGCTTACCCGGGTTTACGACATATATCGTATTTTATCACCGGTGCACAGAGGAGGCCCTGGAGTGGATTCGTCACCTCGACATTCCACTCTAGAGAAACTTGCAAACATTGTTGTATTGTGCTGTAAAAAACAATATCATACGCAATAAATAAAATCATATTTTATATGTTGGATATTTTATATTGAAACAGCAGACCCATATGTAGCTAAAGAATGGCGCCAATAAAACGGATATCCGGGAGAGAAAGGGTTAGTGTGTGTGTGAGCCGATAGGGATAAGATAAACAAGGATTTATAAACATATGTGTCGTGGCAGTCTCTGATTGGTTGTCCTCTCTCTTTGACCTCACCATTATGATATAAGCTGGTAGCTCTGAGCCCAGACAGGCAGGTAGGAGAGTGGTCAGGTCGCCATGCTGCCTGATTGACCAGAGCGATTCCCCCTTAGTCTCACCAATATATTGTAAATAAACCTTTTCAATCTGAAATAAATGAATGAGAGAGAGAACAATAGTTGAAATAAATTCAGCGCTCTGACAAAGCCTGGAAGTAAGTCGGTTGAATAACCTGTGTGAGATAAAAACGGGGTGCAAGCTGAAATTAGACATTTCTTCCTCCAATCCAAACGTGTCAGCCATTTTTACTATGACTTATCACCATCTGATTGGTCCCCCAAATCAGGTCCTGGTAAGATGGTACAGGAGCAACAGACATCAGTCAGGTTTTGACAGGGGCAGAGTTTCCACTGCCAGCAGAGAGTGACAAGTCACAGAGCGGACAGCAGCAGGACACACAGTCCCGACTTCACGCTGATTATCATCTACAAGACCATCTTCCCGTCAAACTTTGTGCACACCTCAAATGACCAATGGTTTAAGAATTTACTTATTTTCATCGTTTTGTTTGGGAGCTTCTTTTTTCCGAAATCCAACGTGAGTATTGTCTTATATAACAAAGGAGAAGCCGCTTGGCCATCGACTGCAAAGGAGGTCCCGATTGACTATCTAGTTAAGAGAGATGAATTTCTTCCTTATTAGTGGACATTCGAGATCACGACATAAAGGGCTGTTCGATAAGTAAGGTGAGAAGAATATAGATGACGACACAAGGAGTGCCAAATGTCCTGCACCAGCAGGTTAAAACACACTGCACGCAGCGGCCAACATGATTTTCAATTATCTACGAAACTCCTCATACATCTCCCCAATCAAACACGTTAGAGACACCTGGTTGACAGGGGAGGGAGAACCATCTCTCAGGAAGCTATCCGCATCTCATTGCCTCTGTACTTAGACGTGGTGTATAACCGGTGGCTATACCGACGGCGCTCTGTGTTATGCTTTTAAATATAAATATCACATTGTTTCGTTGCAGAGTCCCTCAGTAGGCCGCGTTTTTCACTCTCTGGCCACTACTTCTTGGTGTCGTATTTTCAATGTCACTTAGTGTATTTCAAAACATCTATATGAAAAAGGATTATTTCATTTCAACATATCGATTTCTAAACTTTTTTTGACGACACGCCTCTTGAGATAGAAACGCCTCTTGATAAATATTTGGTACCGAGCTTTAGCATTTAATGTTTCATATAGAAAATGAATAAAAACGGAATTTTTGAAGTTATAGAGTTCATACATCATTTATCAGCAAGGCCACCTTTCTAATAAGAACGAAGAACCTAATAAATCTAGGTAAAAAACGGTTGAAAACATCCATTAATTTCACTCATCCTAATTGCTTTTCCAGTTGACCTTCGTCTTAGCACTCGAGGACCTGCTTCGGATTCACGATTACTTTGATGGATAATAAAGGATGGAGCAAAATATTTTGCCGAACAAAGACGAAGTGTGAATCATACGCCTTGAATATTCAGCAACATGCATTGTCTGTTTATTGAATATACCTAATGACAAAATAACACATGAAGAAGTCCGCCCTGGGCTAACGAGGGCCAATAGCCCGAAACCATGGTCTCTAGGTGGACGCTTTACACTTTGCCAAAGCTGGTGTTGTGGCTTTGTCACCTTCCCGAGGCCGCGAGTTTACGGCAACTGGAGGCAACTGTAGAAACATGTATGATAGCGCAAGAGTCTCTAGGGGGACATAACGCTTCAAATTGAAAATAAATAAAATGATAATTCTTTTGAATAAACAAAAATAAGTGAACTTTCATGCTTCTTGTATTAACCTCATGGTTCATTCTCCCACATGTGTGAACCAAACTTCAAATTAGCGCACATGTTTACTTTCTTAGTTATTACCCTCACTAAGATTGTATCAATATTCTAGGTATGTTTCATACACATTTTATACCTTTATTCTCCATTCTATAAGAAAATAAATACTATTTAATTTTCTAATATTTGTTGATAAAAGAAATTTTGTATCTAATTAACATTAGTTACAATGCATTTTTACATAACAACCTAGAATGTACTGTTGGTGATGAGGATTGTGCTACAACACCAGCTCTGGCTAACTCAGACAACCATCCATATCATGTTTCGGGCTGTGGTCCTCATCAGCACAGAGGCGGCTCCGGTTAAAGTGAGAAATGCCTCTTTTGTTACATGGATACCGCAAGTTGGATTCTGGCTTGGAAGAATTGTGCCTATCACATCACTAGCTCGAACAAAATTTTGGTAAATTCGACATATTTCATAACTACTCCCGTAAGATGTTTTGAAATCGAAACTGCGCCTGTACTGAGGAGAGCCCGAAACAATTATAGAGAGGTTGGCTTTGTGTGAATACACCAAAATTAGTGTTATGGATTATTCTTTATCTCTAACTGTATGTTACTTACTTTGTGTGAATACACCAAAAGTGGTGTTGTGGATTGTTCTTTATCACCAACTGTATGTTACTTTGTGTGAATACACCAAAACTGGTGTTATGGATTATTCTTTATCACCAACTGTATGTTACTTACTTTGTGTGAATACACCAAAATTGGTGTTATGGATTATTCTTTATCACTAACTGTATGTTACTTACTTTGTGTGAATACACCAAAACTGGTGTTATGGATTATTCTTTATCACCAACTGTATGTTACTTACTTTGTGTGAATACACCAAAACAGGTGTTATGGATTATTCTTTATCACCAACTGTGTGTTACTTACTTTGTGTGAATACACCAAACCTAGTGTTGTGGATTGTTCTTTATCACCAACTGTATGTTACTTACTTTGTGTGAATACATCAAAACTGGTGTTATGGATTATTCTTTATCACCAACTGTATGTTACTTACTTTGTGTGAATACACCAAAATTGGTGTTGTGGATTGTTCTTTATCGCCAACTGTATGTTACTTACTTTGTGTGAATACACCAAAATTGGTGTTGTGGATTGTTCTTTATCACTAACTGTATGTTACTTACTTTGTGTGAATACACCAAAACTGGTGTTATGGATTATTCTTTATCATCAACTGTATGTTACTTATAATAATAAGAAATAAGAGATTCTTCTTAGAAAGGTATATTAAAATCTATAAATAAAAGAAGACTAGTTTCTTAAAACGATTTTAAATGAACGCAAGCTTTCGGGTGAAAACCCTTCAACAGGCAGTATAAAGTGAACGCGACCATACAAACATGGTACATATGGCAGACAAGAATATATACACTTATGATATTTACATAACTATGGTAAAGAGAGTTGCAAATAAGAAATTTACATCATTATGAAACAATGCATCTAGAGAATCTAATTTTCAATAAAGATGCTAATTACATAATTGGAAACCGGAACTTCTTTGAAATATGGTACATGACTGATATAAGCAACTATAGGGAGAACTACATGAAGGCCAGGAGAGCGTGATAGGCTTCGGAGGGGCCAATTTTTCTATTGATGCTGCTTTGCTTATAGGATTCTATAGATTCAAGTATGAGTCTTTGATGTTGGTTACGGATGTATCTGTAATGTATTGTAGGGTGTGTGATGTTAAAAGTATGGCCTGTTTCCTGTATGTGTTGATATATGAGAAATTTGGAGTCACGGTTAGATATGTTACGGGAGTGCTCAGACATCCTGATGGCAACGGTTCTACCCGTCTCACCCACGTAAGTGGCAGAGCATTGTTCACATGAGACGGAATAGACCGCGCCATCAGAACGTAGGGATCCATGGGAACAAGGGGCTTAGTGTAAGGATGTCGGAGGGATGTGAGGAGGTTGGGGGAGTTTTTGTAATAGGTACGGATGCCGTATGATTTGAAGTGTCTAGCTATATCAACTGCGGGGGGAAATAGGGAAGGAAACAAATAGATCTATAAGTTGTGGATGAAACAGGGGCGCCCGGTGTGTATGTGTGTCTATTGATAAAAGCAAGGGGGAAGGAAGCTCTGGAGAGGTGAGATATGATATTGTTTTTTTTTCTATGGTTTTAAAAATATCTAGGGAACAGTAGGTATGGATTCTTTTAGTGAGGGTCTTGACTATGTTAACTTTATGGGAGGTGGGGCAGTGTGAATTAAAGTGAGTGTAACTAGGGGGGCATTGCTTTTTATAATAAACTGTGGTATGGTATGATGAAGGGGTACAGATAATAAGGATATCTAAGAAAGGAATGACATTATTGGATTCTATCTCTATAGTAAAGGAAACATTATGATTGTAGCTATTAAGATGTGACAATATGGAGCTCTCCTGGCCTTTCTTGCAAATACAAAACTCGTCATCTATATATCTACGCCACAATTGAATATCAGAAGGGAGAGTGCGGGTGATCCAGTGGTCTATTTGTAATAAAACAATTTCGGCAACTATGGAGGATAGAGGGCTGCCCATCGGGGAGCCCTTAATCTGTCTGTAGTGATTCTGTGAGAATGTGAAAGTATTCATATTTAAACATATATCAGTGAGTTGTACTATAGATGAGGAGGTTTGGGAATCTATGTTCTGTGTGCTGAGAAATTGTGATAAACTGCTAATGATAAGTTCATGTGGCAGGCTAAGGTAAAGGGAGGTGACATCAAATGAGCACATAATGGTAGAAGGGTCGGGGGTCATAGCGGTTATTTCACTGATAAATCGGGGGGTACTATTGATGGAGTATGTGTTGTTATAGCTGCTTAATATTGGGGATAGGTAATTGGATAGATACTTGGCTAAAGGATATACAGGAGATAAATGATAGGCTATGATAGGACGAAGAGGTATATCTGGTTTGTGTATCTTAGGGAGGTCGTATATGTAAGCTGAGCTATGTAGGTTAGAAGTAAAGAGGTTATAATCATCTGGAGTAATATGTTTGTTCTTTTTTAAGCGGAGCAGGGAAGTTCTATATGCCTTAGTGATGGAGAGACTGACCTGGTTTGATATGAGGGAGAAGGTAGAGTTATCACTGAGGAGGTCATGCATTTTTGAAAGGTAACTATTTTGATTTAAGATGACAGTATTAAATCCCTTATCAGAACGTGTGATCAATATAGATTTGTTGTGTTTTAGTCTCTGAAGTGTGGCGAGATCTGCACGGTTATTGGGGGGGGGGGGAGGGGGGCAATAGGGTTTAGATAAAGATTTAGTCACCATATTCCTGATGGAGAATTTATCCTGGAGGCTGAAAGATTTGACCGATGACTCAATAGCGCTGATGGTTTCTGGGAGGTTGGGCTTGGTAGGAATACGGAACTTAAGGCCCCTCTCCAATAGGGTGACATCCGATGGTGACAGTTTATGGCCCGAAAGGTTGACGACGGATGAAGATCTTTGTTCAAGGTCCTGGGATTTGCAAGAAAGGCCAGGAGAGCTCCATATTGTCACATCTTAATAGCTACAATCATAATGTTTCCTTTACTATAGAGATAGAATGCAATAATGTCATTCCTTTCTTAGATATCCTTATTATCTGTACCCCTTCATCATACCATACCACAGTTTATTATAAAAAGCAATGCCCCCCTAGTTACACTCACTTTAATTCACACTGCCCCACCTCCCATAAAGTTAACATAATCAAGGCCCTCACTAAAAGAATCCATACCCACTGTTCCCTAGATATTTTTAAAACCATAGAAAAAAACAATATCATATCTCACCTCTCCAGAGCTTCCTTCCCCCTTGCTTTTATCAATAGACACGCATACACACCGGGCGCCCCTGTTTCATCCACAACTTATAGATCTATTTGTTTCCTTCCCTATTACCCCCCGCAGTTGATATAGCTAGACACCTCAAATCATACGGCATCCGTACCTATTACAAAAACTCCCCCAACCTCCTCACATCCCTCCGACATCCTTACACTAAGCCCCTTGTTCCCATGGATCCCCTACGTTCTGATGGCACGGTCTATTCCGTCTCATGTGAGCAATGCTCTGCCACTTACGTGGGTTAGACGGGTAGAACCGTTGCCATCAGGATGTCTGAGCACTCCCGTAACATATCTAACCGTGACTCCAAATATCTCATATATCAACACATACAGGAAACAGGCCATACTTTTAACATCACACACCCTACAATACATTACAGATACATCCGTAACCAACATCAAAGACTCATACTTGAATCTATAGAATCCTATAAGCAAGGCAGCATCAATAGAAAAATCGACCTCCCCGAAGCCTATCACGCTCTCCTGGCCTTCATGTAGTTCTCCCTATAGTTGCCTATATCAGTCATGTACCATATTTCAAAGAAGTTCCGGTTTCCAATTATGTAATTAGCATCTTTATTGAAAATTAGATTCTCTATATGCATTGTTTCATAATGATGTAAATTTCTTATTTGCAACTCTCTTTACCATAGTTATGTAAATATCATAAGTGTATATATTCTTTTCTGCCATATGTACCATGTTTGTATCGTCGCGTTCACTTTATACTGCCTGTTGAAGGGTTTTCACCCGAAAGCTTGCGTTCATTTAAAATCGTTTTAAGAAACTTGTCTTCTTTTATTTATAGATTTTAATATACCTTTCTAAGAAGAATCTCTTATTTCTTATTATTAAAAGTTGCTATTCGCTATGAATCACTCTGTGAACGACATTGATAGGTACTTATGGCTAACCTACAAAAAATCCTTGCAGTTATCACGATGGAGATGCCATCTTAGGTTCAACCGTTTCTGTAAAAATGTAGACTTCATTCCACCTTTTCTCAGACTGAAAGACCCTGTTGGCAACCCATTCTCAAAAGATATCATCAGAAAAACCCAACATCAGTTACTCAATGCTAGAATTCAGGGATGTTTCTCCAATATCAGACTGCTCACGAAATCGATCAAAGGTATGCTGTTCCTATTATCCCAGGATATCCCTCCATCTGAACTGGCCAATCATATTACTAAGATCACTCAGGATGTTATCTCTCAAGAAAGAACAATATTGGCAAGGCACCACAAGAAACTGATTTTCTGGAAAAATAAATATTCCTTGCATTTCATTGTCACCCAGGACCTTGAACAAAGATCTTCATCCGTCGTCAACCTTTCGGGCCATAAACTGTCACCATCGGATGTCACCCTATTGGAGAGGGGCCTTAAGTTCCGTATTCCTACCAAGCCCAACCTCCCAGAAACCATCAGCGCTATTGAGTCATCGGTCAAATCTTTCAGCCTCCAGGATAAATTCTCCATCAGGAATATGGTGACTAAATCTTTATCTAAACCCTATTGCCCCCCCCCCCCCCCCCCAATAACCGTGCAGATCTCGCCACACTTCAGAGACTAAAACACAACAAATCCATATTGATCACACGTTCTGATAAGGGATTTAATACTGTCATCTTAAATCAAAATAGTTACCTTTCAAAAATGCATGACCTCCTCAGTGATAGCTCTACCTTCTCCCTCATATCAAACCAGGTCAGTCTCTCCATCACTAAGGCATATAGAACTTCCCTGCTCCGCTTAAAAATGAACAAACATATTACTCCAGATGATTATAACCTCTTTACTTCTAACCTACATAGCTCAGCTTACATATAGGGCCTCCCTAAGATACACAAACCAGATATACCTCTTCGTCCTATCATAGCCTATCATTTATCTCCTGCATATCCTTTAGCCAAGTATCTATCCAGTTACCTATCCCCAATATTAAGCAGCTATAACAACACATACTCCATCAATAGTACCCCCCGATTTATCAGTGAAATAACCGCTATGACCCCCGACCCTTCTACCATTATGTGCTCATTTGATGTCACCTCCCTTTACCTTAGCCTGCCACATGAACTTATCATTAGCAGTTTATCACAATTTCTCAACACACAGAACATAGATTCCCAAACCTCCTCATCTATAGTACAACTCACTGATATATGTTTAAATATGAATACTTTCACATTCTCACAGAATCACTACAGACAGATTAAGGGCTCCCCGATGGGCAGCCCTCTATCCTCCATAGTTGCCGAAATTGTTTTATTACAAATAGACCACTGGATCACCCGCACTCTCCCTTCTGATATTCAATTGTGGCGTAGATATATAGATGACGTGTTTTGTATTTGCAAGAAAGGCCAGGAGAGCTCCATATTGTCACATCTTAATAGCTACAATCATAATGTTTCCTTTACTATAGAGATAGAATCCAATAATGTCATTCCTTTCTTAGATATCCTTATTATCCGTACCCCTTCATCATACCATACCACAGTTTATTATAAAAAGCAATGCCCCCCTAGTTACACTCACTTTAATTCACGCTGCCCCACCTCCCATAAAGTTAACATAGTCAAGACCCTCACTAAAAGAATCCATACCCACTGTTCCCTAGATATTTTTAAAACCATAGAAAAAAAAAACAATATCATATCTCACCTCTCCAGAGCTTCCTTCCCCTTGCTTTTATCAATAGACACACATACACACCGGGCGCCCCTGTTTCATCCACAACTTATAGATCTATTTGTTTCCTTCCCTATTACCCCCCGCAGATGATATAGCTAGACACCTCAAATCATACGGCATCCGTACCTATTACAAAAACTTCCCCAACCTCCTCACATCCCTCCGACATCCTTACACTAAGCCCCTTGTTCCCATGGATCCCCTACGTTCTGATGGCGCGGTCTATTCCGTCTCATGTGAGCAATGCTCTGCCACTTACGTGGGTGAGACGGGTAGAACCGTTGCCATCAGGATGTCTGAGCACTCCCGTAACATATCTAACCGTGACTCCAAATTTCTCATATATCAACACATACAGGAAACAGGCCATACTTTTAACATCACACACCCTACAATACATTACAGATACATCCGTAACCAACATCAAAGACTCATACTTGAATCTATAGAATCCTATAAGCAAGGCAGCATCAATAGAAAAATCGACCTCCCCGAAGCCTATCACGCTCTCCTGGCCTTCATGTAGTTCTCCCTATAGTTGCCTATATCAGTCATGTACCATATTTCAAAGAAGTTCCGGTTTCCAATTATGTAATTAGCATCTTTATTGAAAATTAGATTCTCTATATGCATTGTTTCATAATATTGTAAATTTCTTATTTGCAACTCTCTTTACCATAGTTATGTAAATATCATAAGTGTATATATTCTTTTCTGCCATATGTACCATGTTTGTATCGTCGCGTTCACTTTATACTGCCTGTTGAAGTGTTTCCACCCGAAAGCTTGCGTTCATTTAAAATCGTTTTAAGAAACTTGTCTTCTTTTATTTATAGATTTTAATGTATGTTACTTACTTTGTGTGAATACACCAAAACTGGTGTTATGGATTATTCTTTATCACTAACTGTATGTTACTTACTTTGTGTGAATACACCAAAACTGGTGTTATGGATTATTCTTTATCACCAACTGTATGTTACTTACTTTGTGTGAATACACCAAAACTGGTGTTATGGATTATTCTTTATCACCAACTGTATGTTACTTACTTTGTGTGAATACACCAAAACTGGTGTTGTGGATTATTCTTTATCACCAACTGTATGTTACTTACTTTGTGTGAATACACCAAAACTGGTGTTATGGATTATTCTTTATCACCAACTGTATGTTACTTACTTTGTGTGAGTACACCAAAACTGGTGTTGTGGATTGTTCTTTATCACCAACTGTATGTTACTTACTTTGTGTGAATACACCAAAACTGGTGTTGTGGATTGTTCTTTATCACCAACTGTATGTTACTTACTTTGTGTGAATACACCAAAACTGGTGTTGTGGATTGTTCTTTATCACCAACTGTATGTTACTTACTTTGTGTGAATACACCAAAACTGTTGATATGGATTATTCTTTATCACCAACTGTATGTTACTTACTTTGTGTGAATACACCAAAACTGGTGTTGTGGATTATTCTTTATCACCAACTGTATGTCACTTACTTTGTGTGAATACACCAAAACTGGTGTTGTGGATTGTTCTTTATCACCAACTGTATGTTACTTACTTTGTGTGAATACACCAAAACTGGTGTTGTGGATTGTTCTTCATCACCAACTGTATGTTACTCACTTTGTGTGAATACACCAAAACTGGTGTTGTGGATTGTTCTTTATCACCAACTGTATGTTACTTACTTTGTGTGAATACACCAAAAGTGGTGTTGTGGATTGTTCTTTATCACCAACTGTATGTTACTTACTTTGTGTGAATACACCAAAACTGGTGTTGTGGATTGTTCTTTATCACCAACTGTATGTTACTTACTTTGTGTGAATACCCCAAAACTGGTGTTATGGATTATTCTTTATCACTAACTGTATGTTACTTACTTTGTGTGAATACCCCAAAACTGGTGTTATGGATTATTCTTTATCACTAACTGTATGTTACTTACTTTGTGTGAATACACCAAAACTGGTGTTGTGGATTGTTCTTTATCACCAACTGTATGTTACTTACTTTGTGTGAATACACCAAAACTGGTGTTGTGGATTGTTCTTTATCACCAACTGTATGTTACTTACTTTGTGTGAATACACCAAAACTGGTGTTGTGGATTGTTCTTCATCACCAACTGTATGTTACTCACTTTGTGTGAATACACCAAAACTGGTGTTGTGGATTGTTCTTTATCACCAACTGTATGTTACTTACTTTGTGTGAATACACCAAAAGTGGTGTTGTGGATTGTTCTTTATCACCAACTGTATGTTACTTACTTTGTGTGAATACACCAAAACTGGTGTTGTGGATTGTTCTTTATCACCAACTGTATGTTACTTACTTTGTGTGAATACCCCAAAACTGGTGTTATGGATTATTCTTTATCACTAACTGTATGTTACTTACTTTGTGTGAATACCCCAAAACTGGTGTTATGGATTATTCTTTATCACTAACTGTATGTTACTTACTTTGTGTGAATACCCCAAAACTGGTGTTGTGGATTGTTCTTTATCACCAACTGTATGTTACTTACTTTGTGTGAATACACCAAAACTGGTGTTGTGGATTGTTCTTTATCACCAACTGTATGTTACTCACTTTGTGTGAATACACCAAAACTGGTGTTGTGGATTATTCTTTATCACCAACTGCATGTTACTTACTTTGTGTGAATACACCAAAACTGGTGTTATGGATTATTCTTTATCACCAACTGTATGTTACTTACTTTGTGTGAATACACCAAAACTGGTGTTGTGGATTGTTCTTTATCACCAACTGTATGTTACTTACTTTGTGTGAATACACCAAAACTGGTGTTGTGGATTGTTCTTTATCACCAACTGTATGTTACTTACTTTGTGTGAATACACCAAAACTGGTGTTGTGGATTGTTCTTTATCACCAACTGTATGTTACTTACTTTGTGTGAGGGGTGATGAACAAAATTACATTGTTTTAAAGGATGAGGTGCCTCTTAGATACAACAATTGTATCCTCCCGCAAGTGTTGAGTTGAAATTTGAGTGTAAAATAACTTTTTGTTAAAAAAATTAGAGAGAGGGAGTATTTTAGAAGTTTGATTGTGTGTGAGGGGGGGGGGTCTGTGTACAAATATTTATTTTGAATGTATGTATATATTTGGAGGAAATGCTCATTTAAGAATTCTTAAACTTTAGCTCGCTGAATATAATAAATTTGGAAAAGAAACCGTTTGCGAGAGAGTTAATTAAGAATAAATACAAATGTGAAAAAGATTAAGAGAGAGAGAGAGATGTGCACTTATGTTAGATTCTCAACACGGAGATAAAAATTTTGGCATGGGTTTAAATATTCTGAGATTTTCTGGTTATTTTATTAATAAGGTATAGATAGGTCAGTCCGAATATTCTGTGTGAGTTGAGTTCCTCTTTTGCGTGCAACGCTTTATGAAAAGATTGGGATAGTGTGGTTTTTTTTTTGTGTGTATGTGGGTAAGGTGTGTGGACTGGTGTGTGTGTATGTGGGGTAAGGTGTGTGGTCTGGTGTGTGTGTATGTGGGTAAGGTGTGTGGTCTGGTGTGTGTGTATGTGGTGTGTTGTGTGTGCGGTGTGGTTGTGTGTTATCGATGCTGAAATAGACGAGGTCACCGCACTTATTAATATTAAGGTGACAACATTAGGATTTCAGGAATAATTTTCTTTTTATAATTTAATTCAGATCTCTAGCCTTTGGGTATGAAAGCCCTTCTAAAGAATAAAATACAAAATATCGCCATTATGGCACGAGTTATATAATCATATACTATTTTACATAATTTCATAAATATGTGAAGGAAAATGAATTTATATAAATATATTCTAATTTATTTAATACAACTGGCGGCATTTTTTTCAAAAACATGTTGAATAAAGCATAAAATATAAACACAACACAAGGATATAACTAGGGAGGAAAGATTTCTGAATAAACTGTAGTTGTTGTCATAAAAATTCTCTTTAGTTTTTACTGTAGATCTTCAGAAGGGATTTTTATATTTGGAGGCTTTGGGTGGGTTCAGGAAAAGGTATATTGTGAATATCCAGTCTTCTGTGGATACTATTGTATTTTCTTCATAAGATTGATTCTATTTTAAGCCTCTGTTGTTTATTTACGATGTTATAGTGTGTAATGGGGTTTTGGTAATGAAAAGGTGAATGGGTAGCGTTCAATATGCTAGTACACTAATGGTCTTGGCTGTCTATATTTAGTTTATGTTACAAAAAAACATATGATGCCGCACCTCTATTTATGTTCAGATTATATTTAAATGTCTGCCTGACTTACCTACATATCTGATCTTATATTTTTTATATTCTATTGAATATCTATATGGCATTCTTAATATAATATCAATAATAATAATATCAATATTCCGCGTCTCTTCCGCTTTAATGGTTTAAAGTGAGCATTGTCAACGAATACATTTAGTTTAAATCTTCACGGAATTTATTTTATGGCTGAGAGAACAGTAGGGAAAAATCGGATATAGTTACCCATATACACGTATACACGGTTGTTTGGGATTGTTGTTGAATGTGAATGACTTTTATATTTAGGAACGGAATGTTTTCATCTTAATATTGATGCAAAAGGGTTTCTTTTATTGTAAAGTCAAATTAAACAAGGGATTTATCTCCAAATGAAATCAATTTTAATCTAACCAGATGCTCACAAAATCATTGCAACTTGCGATGTCAATTGAATTCCAATTGATTCTGTGAAAGAAGGTACGCTTTATTCCCCCATCCTTAAAAAAAAATAAAAATAAAATAATACTCATTCAAAACCATTTCTCAGCTGAAGTGTGATTAAGGAAACTTTATATATGCTCAACAAATGAAAACATTAAGACGCGAATGTTTCTTTTCACGAATAAATCAAACTTTTCTACTGTCCTTACTGCAATAAAAAAATATTGGGCGGGCTTGGCTCATCAGTGGTGAACCCTCCCAGCAATTTTGTCAATTTAATCTACCAGACTGCTTCTTTAGAGCTCTAATACTGTATTAGATCATTTGGTTATATATGCTACACTGAAGAGTTGAATCTTATAAATGGTATTCAAGCAAACTATGGACATAAACCTTTATAACAGTAGAATTCGTGTCTCAATGTTTTCATTTGTTATATATAGATGGCGCGTTATTGCTTTGTATTAATTTATATTTGTTTTTGAAGACCAGAATACAAGGTTGCTTTTCCAATATTCGATTGTTATAGAAAATAAAATCAAATACAATATATATGCGTTACTTCCCGTATTGATTCACAAAAGAAAATGTACGAACAAATAGTCCGAACAACGTCATGACATTAAGAAGAGATATAGAGAGGAACCAGAGTAAAATACATATATTGGGTACCTAAATGTAATAACCCAAAACTGAATCGATGTGAATTAAAGTTAAAACTATAGTCTAGAATCAAAGAAATATTATAAACTTGTTACATTTTGGGTGAGGAAATAATTAGATAGGATGAAATACTAACTTTAATACAAGACGCTACATAAATACAATTTTATAAAATATACCATACAAGATAGCAAGCAACTCTGTTAGATCCTAATACCAATTTAGATAATTATTATATTCTAAATATGTTAATCAATATCAGAAACTGATTGGTTTATTACTCCATATTTACACAAAATCTAGGTCTGGTATTATATTTGCAGCCACTATATATTGATCAGATTCAATCAAAGCTCCAGCGAAATAATTCCAAGTGCTGCTTAAAAAGAATAATTTGATATTTAGAAAAGACTCTAAAAGCCACATGAATTGATTTATTGCAAGGGTGTACCAATTAAAGCATTTTCAGCAAATTCATGGAATTGAGGCAGAACCGCTAATTCGAATTCCATTACATAGTAAATTTTATTTAGGCGATCATCTTAGTTAAAAGTAAAACCTTTACATTCAACTTGTTGTATTGAAATACATGGATTTCAAGGTGTTCAAAATGTCTTTTACATTTAATATCTTTTTGGAGAAATTACAACATTATTTTCTTTTTTTATTATTATTATAAAAAGGACGAAATCAGCCATTTAAGAATGAAAAATTAAGAATTCGCTCTCTCTTCTAAATAGTTTTCCAAAACAATTGAAGAGAGAGTTATAATTGAAGGAAACGGTTTCCAAATTTAATGAGAGAAGATCTGCAAATTATTTTCTAGAAGGACGGCGCAGGATGGCCAACTGGTTCCGCTCTTCACTTGGTCCATTCTTCACCTGGATACTTCACGGGCCAGAGGTTCGGTCACTTTCTCTCTCGCTGCCTTTTTACTTTCCTTTTCATTTACAATGTTATGGCCTCTTTTTATTCTATGTATATATATATATTTTTTTTTTTGAAGCAGATTTTAGATTACTTCATTCTCTTATGTCAAAAATGCCAGCTTATTATTCATATTATTTTATTTCTTTTTCTTTTATTATTTAAAAAATGATATATTGACCTTATTGCTAATTATTTATTTTTTTCTAAACACAAATATTTGAAAATAAAAATAAATTAAATTTATACAATTCCATAAATTTTATAATTTAATTTTGTAATTACCTAATTTAATAAAAAAAAACATTGTGGCATTTCAAAATATTTTGGAAATATATTTTTATTGATTATAGAACTTTGATATCAGTAAATATTCAGTCTCTTTTATTCATTTTACTATTTTCATTCTTATCGCAAAAAGGGGGGTAACGATTTTTCTTTCTATAACACACATCTTATCACCTATGTATTTATTCATCCTTTTATCTTATGATTTAAGAATGCCAAATTTCAAATTTTCTACAGCCATAGTTAAAAAAAGAGAAACCTTTTTGGGATTCCAAACACATGCTAAAAGCATATCCTATACTTAGCAGTTTCTTTTCAAAGGCCTTGAAATTTTGACATTGAAGTTTCTGACAAAGTCATGGCAAAATTGAAAGGTCTTCAAACTTCTTCCTATCAAAATATATTTTTATTTAATTTTTTCTGAGAAGGAATAAAGCTAACGGCGACGAGAGTCTTCATTGAAGAGATAAAATCTTGGCGAGCTATCGGACTCTGACGTCCTTCAACAGGCTGTTACGTGAATACAAGAAACTAAAATAGAAATGCTATTTAAATATATTGAGTAATTTACATAAGAGGAAATATTTTACAAATTTGTTGAATATTATTTTAATTTTTCAGTCAAAATAAATTTGCACAGATTTGTTGTGGATTTTGAAAGAAGGAAGAACAACTAAATCTAAAAAGGCAAAAATTATGACTTTTTTAAACACCGAAAAAAGGAAGAGGGAAGCCCCAGGGATCAGGAGATGGGATGTCTCTATAAGAGGGATTTTAGTGCTGTGTGTCACCGGATTAAATATGTGAAGGTACTCTGAAGGGAGTTCAATTTTGCGGTTGATGATGCTGAGTTGGATTGAGGTGAGGGCTTCTAAGTCACTGCTGTTTGTTTCTTATATATTCGTTTTTTGTGCTGTGGCTTGTTTAGGTTGAATGTCTGGCCTGTGTTCAGGTTGAATGTCTGGCCTGTATTTAGGTTGGATGTCTGGCCTGTATTTAGGTTGGATGTCTGGCCTGTGTTCAGGTTGAATGTCTGGCCTGTATTTAGGTTGGATGTCTGGCTTGTATTTAGGTTGAATGTCTGGCCTGTATTTAGGTTGGATGTCTGGCCTGTATTTAGGACATGCTGGTAAAGTTGGAATCTGAGTTTTCTAAGAGTTTTAGCTATTGTAATGTTGGTAGAAGAGGATAGGATTGAGCAGAAAGACCTGTATATATGTGGGGGGTGAGAAATATTTGAGTTATAGGTGTGTCTATGAATGAAGTGTTTAGAATAACCCATGGCCATTAAAGGATTGTATATATTGTTTTTTTTAACGAATTTAAAAAGAGGAACAATGTGTGGATGAGCGTTTTATCAGTCTACATTTACTGGGCTTATTTTTAAATGAATAATTGGGTTTAAAAATCATAATTCCCGCCTTTTTAGAATTATTTGTTCTTCCTTATTTTCAAAATCCACAACAAATCTGTGCAAATTTATTTTTACCAAAAAATTAAAATAATACTCAACAAATTTGTAAAATATTTCCACTTATGTAAACTACTATAAACACTAAAATATTTTAATTACACTAGAAATCGCAGATATAGTTTCTGAGAAGGAATAAAATCTAACGGCGACGAGATTCTTCACTAAAGAGATTTAATCTATATTGCTTCGTATATATCGATTCCTCTCCTAGTATAATTAAAATATATTTTTATTTATTATGAAAGTGTATATTTACAAACAAACAATCTATACAAATAAAAAACAACAGCCAAATATATATCTATATACGATGCAAATACGACTGAGCAAACCTTTTAATTTTCGTTTTTTGAAGAATCAGGTTCGTTACCCCGGTGTTTTTTGTTTGTTTTCTGGACAAATTCATGACGCTCTAAAGCCAACTTATAATTTGGGTTCCGTTTTAGAATTTTGCTGTTAAACATATCGAACATTTATTCAAAATTTGGAAGATTAATTTAAGAAATAAACATCTAATTCACTCTGCTATTTATACTATCTCTCTTATATGCCCAGGTTTTTCCCAAGTGGATTTTTACTAGAGTACATAGAATAAAAAGCTATCTTTAAAAAATTATATTCATTATGAATTTCACATTTAATTAAAATGATATATGTGCATCAGAATCTGAAAATTCGCTTTAAAATGCACCGCTAGAAAGGAAACGCAATCCATTTGAAATATTTCCAGAAATTTACCTTTTTAGTTTTTATCGGTTTATTTTACTTTTTGTGAATTTTCTTTACATTTCTACTACATTCGAAGGTTCCTTCTTTTTTAAACCTTTTATTGAGTATTTTACGTTATTGTTTCTTAATAAATTATGTTCACGAATTAATAATACAAATTATTGTGGAAAACTATTGAGATTATTTGGACTGGGCGCTGTGATGTTTATTCCGACTGATGGCTGGAGAGACACATGTGTATGAAGGCTATTATTAAAAAAACTCTCAAAATCTGTATCCTTATATATATAAAAATGAAATGCGAAATCGATGTTTGTTATCGCTTCACGCAAAATCTACTGACTCAATCATTATGGAATTTCGCATGTAGGTAGCTGAAGATTTCGTTTAACATATAGGCTATTCAAAAAACTAAAAAAGTTAATATGCTTTTTTTTTTTAAATAAAAAACCAACAAGCGATAGTTCCAGCCTTTTACCGCTTGAGGGCAGCACTGGTCGCGACGATAAATGAATTTGATTGGTTAATAATTAACACGTGGTTTGTTCACACGTTGAATGTTAGTTTGTTTACACGACGAATGTTTTTAAAAGGTAAGATTATCCAATCGCCGTGAAACTTTAGGAAGTTATTTACTATACTGCTGGGAAGATTTATGGTTTGAATTCGATTTGAAATAAATATTCTTTGCAGTTTTATTTGCAAATTTTCTACTTTCACTCGCAAGCAGCGCCTCTCGCGGCCTCTGGTGAAATTACCTTTATAAATTGTAAAAATGCTAAAATGTGTTCCAAGTATAATAAATTTAATTTGAAATATAGTAATATAATATTCCAAAGACGTTGTAAAAAAACTTGGCATTTCAATATTAATATATATTTAAAGAAAATATTGTAACGTTTTTGTGTTAAATGCTAAAATGTTGTAATGATAAAATATATTTTTACATTGTTAATTTAATTTGCTGTTGTTTTATAATAACGAAGATGCAAATTTAATTGTTGTTGGTTTTTATCGTTTGTTTATATAAAAAAATTACAATGTATGTGATGATGATAACAAAAATGAATTTTTAAATTAATATACATAATTCATTGAGAAAAAAAAAAGAAATAATTAATTATAAAATCCACAAACGTGACAATATCTTATTTAAAAATTAATAAATGTTTTTAAAAAAATTATGTTCCAAAAATATATTCAAACGCATATAACAATATATTTATATACGTTTATAAATCTATATATAGGTGGATTGGATGTTTTCTAGAATCGTTTTAACAAATGTTCGTTAGGCAAACTTTTACTCGGGTAAAAACGGGCGAAGCCGGGTACATTCGCTTAATACAGTTATTTGCAAATATTCGTTTGTTGCAAGATACTATTCCTTCAACTTCAAATTACCGAGTGGACCAATTAATATTGATTTTATTCAACTTATCGAGTATTTTTAAAGGGACCTGGTAAAATGTCAAATTATCGAGAGTATAGACAAGTGTAGATTCAATATAGGGATTGGATGTTTGCTAGAATCGTTTTAACAAATGTTCGTTAGGCAAACTTTTACTAGGATAAAACAGGCGAAGCCGGGAACATATATATATATATGTTTGTCGGCTATGCACGCCCTCAATATGTAACTAATCTCGCTGAAATTTGAACAGGACAGAGAGTTAAATCTGGAAGAGTTTTTTTTTTTGTCGCGCTTTAACCAAGAAAAATTATAATTAACCAGGTACTGAGCAACAATATTTTTTTAGTCAGAAATGATGATGACAATATTGCTGTATCATGCTTGATTGACATATAAAAAAATTTTAGGGGAATATTCACTAAAACAGACCACGGGCGAAGCCAGATAATAATTTTCAGTAGGCAGGAACAAAATTCTACCTGCGAAACATTCACTCGAGCAGAAGACACACGAAGCCAGGTCATCTCTATATATAAAATATCGTTTCTCGGCCTTTTGGCTAAGATCGTGTAGTTTATCTCTAGATACGAGGGTGAGTAGAAAAGTAAGGTCTCCTATTTTTTTCATAGAAAAACACATTTAATCACAACTTTTTATACATCATTGGAAAGGTTGGACACTTTGCTATTTTTCTACATAGTCGCCTTGATGCTCAATCACTTTTTTCATCCTGACAACCAACTTTGTAATTCCGGTTTTGTACCACTCTCCCGCCGCCTCTTTGAGCCACTTGTCGACCTCTTCTTTCACCTCGTCGTCTGACGCAAACTTCTGTCCACCAAGGTGTTTTTTGAGAAGTGGCTGCAATCTTCATTCAGGCTTCCTCGATATCTTCAAGGGTTATCCGCCTGTTTGCGCGCACCATTTCGTCGATTCGAGCCACGGTTGATTCCGGCAAACTCGGCCGCCCAGACCGCTGTTCATCGTGGACGTTTATCCGCCCCTCGTTAAACTCCCGGCACCATTTCCGCAAATTTTTGATGTCAATGCACTTCTCATCATACACTTCCACTAACTGACGGTGAATTTCGACCGGAGAATTATTTTTCGCATTTAAAAAGCGTATAATTGAGCGCAACTCGCACTTGGCGGGAGAGTGGTACAACACCGGAATTACAAAGTTGGTTGACAGGATGAAAAAAGTGATTGAGCCTCAAGGCGACTATGTAGAAAAATAGCAAAGTGTCCAACTTTTCCAATGATGTATAAAAGTTGTGATTAAATGTGTTTTTCTATGAAAAAAAAAATAGGAGACCTTACTTTTCTACTCACCCTCGTATTATTTATTTATGTATATCTTTTTAAAAATCTATTCAGTAGAGAGAGTGGATATGTTTGCTCGCGCGCGCGTGTGTGTATGTGTGTGTGTGTGTTCCGGGATATTATTATCAATTACCAATAATAAATATATTATCAATAATATTCGTTAGGCAAACCTCCACTCGGATAAAACCCGGGCGAAGCCGGGTACACATCCGCTAGCATATATATAAATAACGAATAAAATAATTAAGAAGCGAATGTTTCTTTTCACAAATATATCAAACTTCTATTGTCCTTATTGCGATGAAAAATATTGGGAGGGCTTGGCGCATCAGTGGTGAACCTTCCCAGTAGTTTCGCCAATTTAATCTACCAGACCGCTTCTTTAGAGCTCTAATACTGTATTGGATCATTCTGCTTTTATATGCTACACTGAAGGGTGGAATCTTAGAAATGGTATTTAAGAAATCTATGGACATAAGCTTTTAGGACAGTAGAATTCGTTTAAATATTTAAATCGAGCAATGCTCTTCCGCAAACAATAAAAACAAAGCCAGTTAGGAATAAATTAATACAAAGCAATAACGCGCATCTATATTTAACAAATGAAAACATTATAAGACGCGAATATTTCTTTCACAAATAGTTCGGCCAATCGCAGTAAGGACAGTAGAAGTTTGATTTATTTGTGAATAGAAACATTCGCGTCTTAATGTTTTCATTTGATATATATAAATGGCGCGTTATTGATATGCATTAATATATATATTATTTTTACTATTTATATCATAATCATATATATATGTTACTAGACGGGTGACCCTGGCTTCGCCCCGGGATTGACCCGTGTGCATATCTACCCGAGTGATATATATTTAGATAAGATTTTTTTTTATAATTGTTTGTTATTAGTATTATCTATTTGTTTGCATCAGCATAATTTAATCTAATCTTTGATAGAGGGCGCTGTTCGTGAGCTAAGTAGAATAATTTGAATATATAGTTTTAATAATTGATTTATATATTTTTTAAAATAGCCTATCGTCTCCCCGTATTTTTTAACCTATGTATGGAAATTTTGGTTTGAATTAGTGAACTACTGCGAATTTGTATACCGGACATACAAACAAAGAGACATACAAACATTGATTTATATATATATATAGAAGATATAAAAAAAAGTATTTAATTTCAAAAATTATCCTAGGTCGACCGCCACTTGTCGCGGTTTCTGACTATATTGTTGTTGTTTTCCTCCCGTTGGACGGTTCAAATATTTTGTAAATATGCAAATACGCAATCTCTTCTTTTATTCTCCGCGCCTTAAGTCAGATAGTACTTTCTCTAGTTATCTCTTCTATACGTTATTATCACAATTGAAGCAAATTGTGATTTAAACTGTTTTATTCTTTTTTACACGATTGCATAGCAATACCATAATACTCATGTATTCACTGTAAGCAAATAACAATCTTTAGCATCTCAAATTTATGATAACATATATATTATTATATTTTAACATATATATTATGCACTGAGAGAATAATAATTATTAAATATCATTTTTAAAACATAGATTAGCAAAGGTTGTATACGCCTCAAATACTTTCATTTTTTGTTTTGTAAATTTCGAAAAATATGGTAATGTTGGCCATTTTATAAAGAAGAATATTGTAAAACCCTTTACATGTATAATTTATTAGATATAATTTTATTGTGATAATCAATACATGGTATTTTACTGTAACAAAAGCCTATTACTGTTTTCGATATGCTCAATAATTCCAATCCTGTTTATTTCATTTATTCCATTGTAAATTTATATTATATTAGTTGTATTATATAGTTATTTGTAGGCTTCAATGACAAAGTAAAGGGATTAGTTTTAATAGTCTTTGACATAATGTTTTTTTTATTATAATATATTAATTAACCAGGCGTGATATTGAAATATTTGCGCATATTACGAAAGAAACAAACAAAACCAAAATCAAATTGAAATTTAGAATTTAATATTTACAAATATACAAGTATTTATCGACAGAGTTCATAAAATTTATATAGACAAAGTGGCTGATGTAAGAGAGTTATATCATTCAGATCCGGGAACAATCGATGTCTCACTTCTGTAAAGTTCGGACAGTCGTAGATAAGGTGAAGTTTGTTCAGTTTCCCCGCAGGAACAATTTGGTGTTTCTGATAGACCTCTTTTATGTAAGTATTTCTGGCCGTGTGACAAATTGAGCGACTATAAAATTTGGATGGAACTGTGTAGGAATTCCGTTTGGAAATATAGTTGACACAATGTTGTTTTTGCTTTACCTTTTCTTTTATAATTTGTTATAATTTCAGAAATGTGTTAACGAAGAACAGATCATTATTAATGATAAATTTCCATCAATTTTCTTGGATATTCGGGGAAAATTCAGTAATAAGAGTTTTCGAGAAATCGACCCAGAACGAATGTTTACCAAGTCATATAAAAGTATGAAGAAAGTTATAGAGAGGAAGATTAGATTTGAAAAGGCCTTTAGTGATAGTTTTAAAATTTATTTGGGCTTTTAAAAATATGATTAAAACAAATAAATTATTTATAAAAAATAAACTGAAACACACCAAAATGTGTTCACGCTGTAAATTTAGTTAGCATTGATTTAGTAGTTTAACAGTAATTTCGTCAAACAAGCAGACCTATTTTGATTTAAATACAGAGGAATTAGAGATAAAGAAATGGAGGATGAAATGTTTATTAATTATAACGCGCCATCAATATACAAGAAAATAAAACATTCTAGCACGAAAGTTTCTTTTTACACATAAATTAAATTTTTATTTTCCCTTCTACAACTTAGGTCCATAGTTTACTTAAATACCATTTCTAAGATTCCATCCTTCAGTGTAGCATATAAAAGCAGAATGATCCAATACAGTATTAGAGCTCTAAGAGAAGCGGTCTGGTAGATTGAATTGGCGAAGCCGCTGGGAAGGCTCTTCACTGATGAACCGAGCTCTCCCAATATTTTTCATTTCAGTAGAGACAGTAGAAGTTTGATTTATGTGTAAAAAACCTTCGTTCTGAAATGTTTATTATTAATAATCATCACCGCGTTTTGAAGAAATAAACACATATGGGGAAAATTACATGTAATAAAATAATAACTCACTTTATTTCAACCATTATCAATTTTTATCGTTATAAAATTTTTGAAGGTCTGAAATGTTTACACTTATTGCGAAATTTATCAAAAATTGTCCATACGCCTATGTGAAATATGTTTTATCAGAAGAAGAATAAAATCTGTGGTGAAGAATCTTTTGTAGTTTTTAAAAAGCTTTAGTACATTTATGCCCTTCAACAAAATTAAGAACTTATTGGAGAAATAAATTGTAACATATCTAGATACCCACATAATTTATCAAAATATTTGCATCTGAAGAAATATGAACGTCAGAGGAATATATATTTGATTATATATATTAAAAAATATAAATGAAAAACTAATTAAAAGAAGAAATTCCCATAAGGGCGACTATTTTGATATTATAAAAAAATCCATGAAGGGTATAGCCAAAAAATAGAAGGCTATTATTTAAAATATGAACTGTGTATTAAACTATGAAAGGGGGACATATTAATCTAGCAGTTCGATGCTTCTATTATTGCTATTAGGTTTTTAAGATACCATTGTTTCTATTGTTAAGCGTTGGTGTTTTTTTTTTAATGTTTACATAATGGGAGGTGGCTTGGAAAAAGTGAGTGTCCTGCGGAATTAATATGTTGGGATATTTGAGATTCCTTCTACTCATCATTTTTTTTCTTTTGATAATATATTCCAGGTTATTATTCAACTTTTTTTATATTAATAATCCATCATTAAACACACACACATATGCACTCATGGACAAAACTTAAGAAAGTGGAAAGGTTTTGTTCACACTTGGTTATCTCGTGTGTCTTCAATAAAGGTCACTGTAATATCTTTCAGAGTTATTATCTCAATCCCGATATACATGCTAAAAGGTACAACTTCCTTAAGTTTTGTCCATAAGTGTATCTTTCAGAGTTATTGTCTTAATCCCGATATACATGCTAAAAGGTACAACTTCCTTAAGTTTTGTCCATGTGTGTATCTTTCAGAGTTATTGTCTCAATCCCGATATACATGCTAAAAGGTACAACTTCCTTAAGTTTTGTCCATGTGTGTATCTTTCAGAGTTATTGTCTCAATCCCGATATACATGCTAAAAGGTACAACTTCCTTAAGTTTTGTCCATGTGTGTATCTTTCAGAGTTATTGTCTCAATCCCGATATACATGTTAAAAGGTACAACTTCCTTAAGTTTTGTCCATGTGTGTATCTTTCAGAGTTATTGTCTGAATCCCGATATACATGCTAAAAGGTACAACTTCCTTAAGTTTTGTCCATGAGTGTATCTTTCAGAGTTATTGTCTGAATCCCGATATACATGCTAAAAGGTACAACTTCCTTAAGTTTTGTCCGTGAGTGTATCTTTCATAGTTATTGTCTCAATCCCGATATACATGTTAAAAGGTACAACTTCCTTAAGTTTTGTCCATGTGTGTATCTTTCAGAGTTATTGTCTGAATCCCGATATACATGCTAAAAGGTACAACTTCCTTAAGTTTTGTCCATGAGTGTATCTTTCAGAGTTATTGTCTGAATCCCGATATACATGCTAAAAGGTACAACTTCCTTAAGTTTTGTCCATGAGTGTATCTTTCAGAGTTATTGTCTGAATCCCGATATACAGGCTAAAAGGTACAACTTCCTTAAGTTTTGTCCATGAGTGTATCTTTCAGAGTTATTGTCTGAATCCCGATATACATGCTAAAAGGTACAACTTCCTTAAGTTTTGTCCATGAGTGTATCTTTCAGAGTTATTGTCTCAATCCCGATATACATGCTAAAAGGTACAACTTCCTTAAGTTTTGTCCATGAGTGTATCTTTCAGAGTTATTGTCTGAATCCCGATATACATTCTAAAAGGTACAACTTCCTTAAGTTTTGTCCATGTGTGTGTGTGCATTGGAATAATCTATTATAAATTTTATTAATAATATATATTTTTATTTATTTTTCAATTTAAACTATGTCTTTTAAAACAGTTTCAGGTACATATATATTATATTAATAAAAGGAATTCTGTTGATTTTGATTATCTAGAATATTTTGCTATGGTAATGCAGTCGTGGTTAAAATCTTGAACGTATAATAATAAAAACTAGTGAAGATTAGAAATAGCCCTAATTGAACTAGAGGAATATATGAAATAACATAATTTGATAAAAGTACTGCCTGGCTTAAGGCGTAAGAATAAAAAAATGAAAAACTTATTTACATAATGTACAAAAGGTGTGAGCCGGCCATCGGGAAAGAGAGAGAGAGAAAATATCTTTATTTACGGGCTACTAACCAAAAGTTATGATTTTTGAGCCCAAAATCGATGTCAGGTGGCAAGGGACCCTAGGATGTGGAAGCAGGAGATGTCTCGCAGGGGTGGTGGAAACGTTGGGCAAGCAGGGGAATAGCGCCAGGGTGCAGTGAGGCGGGTGCGTTGAATAGGCCAGGAATCCAGGAGAAGTGGCAGATGGAAATGGAGGCAGAAGGCCCTTGAAGCCTAGAACTTGAGGGCCCTAGACTTCAGGATGGGGCAGCTTGAGGCTCTCGCCTCGTGCTTGTCAGGAAGGCCCTGGGAGCAGCAGTTGGCACATTTGGAGGTGCGCTGGTCAGCAATGGATGGGCAGGTTCGGCCTTCATGGCCGTCTTCACCGCAGTGGAAGCACTTAGGAGCTCTGGTGCATTGGGCAGAGTTGTGGCCGAAGCCACAACAGCGGAAGCAGACGCGGGCGCGGATGGACTCCTCGAAGTTGAGGATTACTCCATCCACCACGATCCTCCCGCGAACGCCCAGGGCTCTAAAGGTCTTGAGGTCCACCTCGATGAAGGCGGTGCAGGTCCCGTTTCTGGGTGCAGAACGGTGCGCCACGCGCACCACCTTGTCCCCAGGAAGTTTTCTAACAGCAGCGGTTTCCAGGAAGGTCTCCTCAATTGTGGAGTTGGATGTCTCCTCATCCACTTTGAAGAGGCAGATCCGTGGCAGGATCTCCTTCTGCTGGCGGACCTTCATTCCATTCAACTTGCTGTCCAGGGAGGTTGTAACCTCAGGGATGGTGTCAGGATTGCTGGAATGGAGGACCAGCTTCCCCTTGGTGCGCAGGGAGGCCCAAACGCCTTGGGGGAGAGTGTGAGCAGCGCGGACTGTTTTCAGCATCTCCCTTGGGTCAGCCTGTGGGTCATCTGAGATGACCACTGTGTGGGCCGCCGATTTTTCTCCATGAAGGATCACTTGGGCGGCCGCAGGCTTGGAGACGTGGGAAGGCACAGGTTTTGAAGGACCATTCAGGTTTGTCCTCTTTGCAGGCGGGTTGGGAGCTTCAGACTGCTTCCTTTTGGTTGGAGCAGGAGCAGGCAGGGTGGAGGCAGGCTTCTTGGCAGGGAGAGCAGCAGGAGCAGGAGTGGCGGGCTTGATTGGGTCAGTCTGGGAGCTGGTTTCATTGCAGGAAGGAGCAGGGCAGGTTTGAGTGCCGCGGCAAGCAGTCTTGGGCTTGTTGGCCTCCTCAATTTCGTCCAACTCTGCGAAGGACTCGAGGGTGTCAGTGAGGTTCTCTACATTGGTAGCGAGGGCCTTGATCATTTCCGTCCGCGAGGCGATGTAGCGGATCAGGTCCTCATGCAGGGATTTCAGGGCAGGATGGCCAATGGAGCTCAGGATGCTGCAGTTGCGTGAGATCACCATCTCATCTTCCCTCTCCAGGTCGGCGACGTTCACGATGCGGGTTGTAGGCTTGTACATATAGGGCCATCGGGAAACAACAATAATGAGTTTTTATATGAGAAGCGTGACCTCTGGCGGTCGATTTAACAGAGTATTTGAATCTATGAATAATAATTTTAAATAAAATTATATTTTAATATAACATATATAAATATATATATTGTATCAAAGTATTTATTATATCTTATATATACATATTATTAATATTTTTATATTTATTATATTTCGATTTTTTTGCTACTCCGGAAACTTCCCTCATTGCTAATCTTGCATCCTATAAATGTGTGTTGATTTTGTTCTTGCCTTAAATATATTGCCGTGTCATCAGGAAGTTTGTCTTTCATAATTTTCTACATGACATTTGGTGGGGATGCTGGGTAGATTAGGGAAGACAAACTGAAGATCGCCGAGAACACCTTGAGGCCTTGGGTGCTGGGATTCTCATTTTCCAAGACTGGCTCCAGGATGCCATGTCAAAGTCAAGACTTCCCAACAAGAAGACAATATACCTATTGACAATACGACGCAAGAGAATAGATGCGAAACTACTAGGAACAAATTTCAAGATTAAGGGAACCCTTGACAGAAGAGCGTTAGATCCATGTCAGTATCTACAATATTTGCAAGCTGTGGGTCATTGCTGTCGTAGGGAAGCAGCTATTTAGCAAAGTATTTATTATATTTTTTATCTACAGATTATTATTTTTTATTTTCATAATAATTTGCTACTATCTCTCTCTGGAAACTTCCCTCATTGCTTACCTTGTTTCTTATAAATGTTGATTTTGTTCTTGCTTTAAATACATCGTCGTTTCATCCTGAAGTTTGTTTTCCTAATTTTCTACCTTACAATATATACGTATATATATATATGTGAAAAACAATAGAAAAAAATAAAAAATAAGTGGGTCAGGTGTGGATATTAAAAATAAAGAAAGCATATCCTGACCACAAGCACATGTGCTTTTTAGATAGCAGAGCGCCATCTAGTGGAGCAAAAATAAACTAAAGTTTATTTAACTTGCTCCGTGATATTTGGCCAACCCAATTTCTTGATAAATCAAGAAAAGCCATCCACGAACGCGTTTCGCGCTGTTGGTGCTCGTCAGCGTGGAGTAGGCTGTACCACTGCGACCAAAAAGATTTTTGGTTTCTCAAGAAGCCTCTGGGACCAAAAATATTTTTGGTCGCAGTGGTACAGCCTACTCCACGCTGACGAGCGTTCGTGGATGGCTTTTCTTGATTTATCAAGAAATTGGGTCGGCCAAATATCACAGAGCAAAAAAAAAAGTGAAATAAACGTTAGATTATTTTTGCTCCACTAGATGGCGCTCTGCCATCTAAAAAGCATATGTGCTTGTGGTCAGGATATGCTTTCTTCATTTTTAATATACATATGTGTGAAAAAATAAAAATAAAAAATATAAAAAAGGTCAGGTGTTGATATTAAAAATTAAAAAGGCATATCCTGACCGTGCTCAGATGAGCATTTCTAGATGGCAGAGCGCCATCTAGTGCAGCAAAATTAAACTAAAATTAATCTGGCTTGTTCTGTGATATTTGGCCAACCCAATTTCCTGATAAATCAAGAAAAGCTAACCACGTAAGCGTTTCGGTCTGTTTGTTCTCGTCAGCGTGGTGCAGACTAAACCTCTTCGACCAAAATTTGGTCCCAGAGGCTTCCAGAGAAATCAAGAAATAGGCATTCAAGGCCAATTTGGCGTAGATACCCTTTTTAATTGAAAATATAATAAAAAAATAAAAAATATATATGATTATTATTCATAGGAGAACTTATATATGAAGAGAGTCTAGAAGTTTGTACCTACGTCGAGGAAGGCCAGTCACTACATTGAATGGCCATTACTCACCTTTTCACCTCAATTGACCTTTCTCTTTCCTGCATAACCCGCTGCCTATATTTGCCTTACAGTCATTCTACGTGGAAATAACGGTTGCTTAACATTCATTAGAGTTCTAACATATGTGCAGCAAATTTAATTGATCACAAGAAATGATTCCATATGCAAGTTTTCAATTAATTTTGACTTAAATATATTTATATACTAGCGGATGTGTACCCGACTTCGCCCGGGTTTTATCCGAGTGAAAGTTTGCCTAACGAATATTATTGATAATAATATTCGGGAACACACAGAATATTATGATAATAATGATAATATAATTCGTTACGTCATATATTTATATTATATATGAAATTTATTTTTCGAGCAAACATATCCACTCTCTCTACAGAATAGATTTTAAAAAAGATATACATAAATAAAAATATCTAGAGATATACTACATGATCTTAGCCAAAAGGCCGAGAAACGATATTTTATATATAGAGATGACCTGGCTTCGTGTGTCTTCTGCTCGAGTGAATGTTTCGCTGGTAGAATTTTGTTCCTGCCTACTATTAATCATTATCTGGCTTCGCCCGTGGTCTGTTTTAGTGAATATTCACCAAAAGAATTTTTTAATGCAATCAAGCATGATACGTCAATATTGTCATCATCATTTCTGACTAAAAAAATATTGTTGCTCAGTACTTGGTTAAATATAATTTTTCTTGGTTAAAGTGCGACAAAAAAACTCTTCCAGATTTAACTATCTGTCCTGTTCAAATTCAGCGAGATTAGTTACATATTGAGGTCGTGCATAGCCGACAAACATATATATATATATATGTTCCCGGCTTCGCCCGATTTTTACCCGAGTAAAAGTTTGCTTAACAAACATTTGTTAAAACGATTCTAGCATACATCCAATCCCTACTGAATCTACACTTGTCTACACTCTCGATAATTTTTTCCCGGTCCCTTGAAAAATACTCGATAAGTTGAAAAAAATCAGTATTAATTGGTTCACTCGGTAATTTGAAGTTGAAGGAATAGTATCTTGCCACAAACGAAAATTTGTAAATAACTGTATTTAGCGAATGTACACGGCTTCGCACATTTTTTATCCGAGTAAAAGTTTGCCTAACGAACATTTGTTAAAACGATTCTAGAAAACATCCAATCCACCTATATATTGATTTATAAACGTATATAAATATTGTTATATGCGTTTAAATATATTTTTGAAACACATAATTTTTTGAAAACATTTATTATATTTTAAATAAGATATTGTCACTTTTGTGAATTTGATAATTAATTATTTCTTTTTTTCTCAATGAATTATATATATTAACTAGCGGATGTGTACCCGGCTTCGCCCGGGTTTTATCCGAGTGAAAGTTTGCCTAACGAATATTATATATTATGAAGTATAATAAACAATGTTAAAGATTAGTTTTAATTATTAATCAAGATTGTGTGTGAATATGTGAGAAAGATGTAATATCGTTGTTGTTTTCTTGGCCGACTGTTTTACAAATGGTGTTATCTTAAAATTGCTTGTTTTGAATATTTTTTTAGATTGAGTTGAATGAATTGCTGAATTTTTTTTGTATTTATATATAAATAAAATTAACTCTGTTGATTTTTTTTGTATTTAATCGATAACAGCGAAGTTACGCATGTTAATGTTAGGGAAAAATATTTTGATGTTAAGCTAAACCTGCTCCATCTCGTTTTACATAAATGTTGAAAATTTGGTCGAAATTGATGCATTGTAACGAAAGTTTTTAGCGAACACCACTTATGAAATTTGCATTTTATTAATATAGATTTAAAATTTCATTTTGTTATCATCATCACATGCAATGTAATTTTTTATATAAACAAACGATAATAAACAACAACAATTAGGGGCTCAAAAATCATTTATTATGGTTAGCAGCTCCGCAAATAAAGATATTTTCAGAACAACAATTATAGTTGCATCATCATTTTTATAAAACAAAAGCAAATTAAATTAACAATGTAAAAATATATTTTAACATTACATTTTAACATTTAACACAAAAACGTTACAATTTTTTCTTTAAATATATATTAATACTTGGAAAACATTTTAAGCATTGTTACAATTTATAAATATAATTTCACCAGACGCCGCTAGAGGCGCAGCTTGCGAGTGAAAGTAGAAAATTTGCAAATAAAATTGCAAAAAATATTTATTTCAAATCAAATTCAAACCAGAAATCTTCCCAGTGGTATAGTAAATAACTTCCTAAAGTTTCACGTCAATTGGATAATCTTACCTTTTAAAAACATTCATCGTGTGAACAAACTAACATTCATCGTGTAAACAAACCACGTGTTAATTATTAACCAATCAAATTCATTTATCGTCGCGACCAGTGCTGCGCCCAAGCGGTAAAAGGCTGGAACTAACGCTTTTTGTTTTTTTATTTAAAAAAAAAAGCACATTAACTTTTTTAGTTTTTTGAATAGCCTATATGTTAAACGAAATCTTCAGCTACCTACATGCGAAATTCCATAATGATTGAGTCAGTAGATTTTGCGTGAAGCGATAACAAACATCGATTTCGCATTTCATTTTTATAGATATAAGGATTAGATTTTATGTGTTTTAATATGCGTTTATTTGGTAATTCTCTGAATGCTATGGTGTTGAGTTCTTAAAAGGCAAAAATATATATTTTTTTGTAAATTCGAGTTCGAGTATTGTTTATGACCAACAATATTTTGACGATCAGCCTGCGACTTTTGCTCGCTTAGACGTCCAAACTCTTCATACTGCGTGATTTAAAAGAACAGAACACACACCTTTTTTTTAATGAAAATATTTTCATTATATCAGACTTTTACATGGAATAGGAATTCTGATTTTAAATAATTGGTTATAGCTTTCATTTTAAATATTTATTGTTTGTTTTCAAAAATTATGGTTTTTAATAATATATAGAGTATTTTTGTAATGCCCGTGTTTGAATATATACTGCTGCATCATTATTTAGATACTTATTTTATCACAAATTTATGCTTTTTTCACACAAAACACACAAAATTGATTTATATTTTAATATATTAACTATTTTTATCGATTATATGTATTATATATATATTACAAGAGAGAGTATATATTATTATGTATGTTCAACACCACTGGAACTTCACACCACTTAGAAGAGAGAACAGAACATTATAGGTAAATTCTACGGACTACGAGGAAGACAACTACGAGGTCGACAACAAATAAACATAGCAACTTTTAAAAGGACCTATTTGATTATTTACTTTTTAGAATTATGTTTATTATGGAAACCCGTTCGCGAAGCACGTACAATGCAATAAAGAGAGGAAACCAAGGTCGATTACCCTGCAAAGCTGCAACCTGGCGAAACGATTGGTGGAGATGCCGACCCAGTTGTATTGAACCCCAACATCGAAATCCCCAAGTACGATAGTACAGAAGACCCTCGCTCTTTTAAAAAAGAATTATTGTGAACGTGTGGAAAATTCCAATCAGAAAGTGCAATAAAGGACATCTTCACCGTCACAAAACACTACCAAGACTATGCAAAGCCCCAGGTCCCCGTTCTAAGAAATTACCAAATCAACCTCCCGCCTACTCCAAGGCGGTACCAGAACAATTCCCTGCCCCAGCATTTACCTCAAGACGTCCTTACAATCCAAATTTTGTGCTAAAACCAAAATACTATAGGAAATCCTACAATACAAACCAAGAAGAAAACAAAATCAGGACAGAAAATGGAATATCTATATGCTTTAAGTGCAACAAGACAGGACCACGCGGCACGTTACTGTGGGGTCAACGTATGAGTTCAACGTAATGCCTTTCAGACTATGTAACGCGCCTGCTACCTTTGGGAAATGTGCTTGGTAATCTGAAATGGCAAATTTGTCTTTGCTACCTAGATAATGTAATTATCTATAGCTCGGAATTACCAACGCACCTCAAAAGATTCAAAGCTATTCTCAGACATTATTTTTTGCAAATATATTTTTAAAAATTGATGTTAAATGTTAATTTGCTTTCAAAGAGAACTAGAGATATTCTCAGCCGTATAACGAGCTACCATGATATAAAATCCGCGAAATACAATATCAAAGCTGTTAGTGATTTTCCTCAGCCAAAAAGGTCAAAAAGGCGCAATTAAATATGGAGAAAATGTGTTCGTATTATATAAAATTCTCTGAAGATTTCTCGAAAATATGACCCATTGACCAGACCCATTGAAAATAATTTACCCTTCACAGAGAAGCATGAAGTAACACTCCAAACTCTGAAAAAAGCGCTAATAATCCACCAATTTTGGGTCATTTTGACACAAATGCACCTACTTACATTCACACGAAGGCGTCTAACATCGGCCTAGGTGCAACACTGGTTCAAAATATCGATGGTGAAGAGAAGTTTATCTCGTATTTGATTCGAACTCTAAGCAAACCCGAGCAGAATTGTTCGACAACAGAAAAAGAATGCTCAACCATTGTGTGGTCGATGGCTAAATTAAGATTCTATCTATATGGAATACACTCAGAATAACAACAGTTCATCATGCATTATGCCTCAAGAATTTGAAAAAACAGACTGGTCGATTAGCGAGTTTGGCACTTAAAAAATAGAAATATGATTTTGAAATTATGCATAAATTCGGAAAAGTCATTTGGGTGCAGATGGTTTTTCAAGAGGACCCTTACTAGAAGTAGACTAGGATAAGTATTATGAAAGGCTATTTTTGGATCAAATAATGGACGAAGAGGAAGATTTTATTGAAAATGTTAAGAAAGGTCTTAGTGAAAGCAAGAAATCCATTACATATAACTTTAAAGAAGAAGATGGTTATCACTATAAGAAAAACCCAAACCCTGAAGGTAGAGCAAGGTTGCTTGTGGTTCCAAAGAGAAGAAGGGAAGACATTATGAGAAAATATCCCAACCCTATGTTGAATGGCCATCTGGGTGACACCCGAACTACATATAATACGACATATACATGTGATAATATTAAGAAATAAATAAAATGGCCTGTGTGGAAGTAAGAGGAAAGGGAAGATAAAATAGCCGGGTTAAAACAACCCCCTCGGTCACCAGATGTCAACCTTCACTTCCCTTCCTCCCTAGGGTCAATTTATCTTACTCAAAGAGCAGTTTAAAAGTACCAGGATTTGATGATTGAGGACAGATCGCATCGAGGTGGTCTCGATACAAGTTGTTCCTAGGGTGATCCTCGGACCCTCTCTCTTTCCTTCCCGATCTACAAAAGGTTTTTGCTTCTGGATCCTGTCTCTTGTGTCCACATAACTACCACGACTGTTTCACATATCACCACATACATTTATTTTGCATGAATGCCTTTTTCACCTTATTCTTTCAAATGATAGGGAAGCGTTGCAATTTCGGAGCAACATTACTTTGAACTTGAATAAACAATACCTTTTGCTGAATTATCTGATTCACGTTATATAAGGGGGGATCAATAAATAAGGTGAATTATCTTATTTCTTAAAAATTAAAAAAGCAAAAATAATTTAAACCACAGAATATTAAAATATAACATCGAGAGACTATATAAGGTGTTCTGTTCTTTTTCCCACGCGCGGCGCGAGACTTATAAATAAACTAAAATGGAAGCTCCCTTGAAGGATTGCACCACGCTTGAACAACAAGCAGTTATTCGTTTCTTGAATGCAGAAGGTATTCAAACATCTCAAATATGCCAAAGAATGAAAAATATCTATGGTGAGTCTTGTTTGTCTCAAAAAAAAAACATTTCTAAATGGGTTAACGAGTTCAAAAATGGAATAATTCCACATTTCCTTAATTTGGACCAAAAACGTAACCGTATTCGGGTTTCAAAGGCCGCATACATCATGTAAAACTGTATCTACAATCATCAAATTAGGTTTTGAAGTTTTAGAACATCCTGCATATAGCCCAGACCTAGCCCCCTCTGACTATTTCCTTTTTGGACTACTAAAGAAGGAGTTAAAGGGAAAGCGATTTGACTCGGATGAAGATGTCCAGAAAGTGGTGCAATATTTTTTTCACACGCTTCCTAAGAGTGCCTATAAAGAGGATATTTACAAGTTGCCAGAACGATGGAGACGATGTATAGAAAGCCAAGGTGATTATTTTGAATAAATCAAGTCCTAATTTTTAATATCTTTCTTTTTTTTTTTAATAAATTATAATTCACCTTATTTATTGATCCCACCTTGTACACAGTATAAGTAAGTATATAACAAAAGTAAGTTATATTATAATAACATACTGAATTAATCGATAGAATATATATAGAAAATAGCTAATCATCTTGTGAAATATTGAATAATCCACACGCGCGGCGCGTTGAAAATTTGAGTGTATGAATATATATATATATTTTAATATAATGCAATATAAATTATATAGACGAGGATATAAGGTCTGGTGAAATATATTCTTGTCAACAAAGATATGCCAGGATGACGCAGCAGTTATCAATCGGGTGATCCCGGTTTGAGGCCGGGGTAGAGGTCAACCGCCATTGTTCAAACAGGAAGCGTCGTTGGTGGGAACCTGGACAATGGGTCAACTGTTTGGTAAACCACCTTGTTTTTATGTTTCAAGTTACGATATACTGTTAGAGACACTTGCGCTAAACAAATGCTAATTATCATATCATTAAATATTTGCAAAGATTATATACCTGTATAAGTTATGATCGAGTTGTTGTGTTGTGTTGTGTGTATTATAGAAAATATTTATTTATATAATTGAGTACCTAAGAGGTGCATATTTGTGCCAGATTTCATCTAAACAGTAGCACCGTTTTGCTAATATTTGTTATACTGATAAAGATTTTTTTTAAGGTTTCTCAAAATTTTCATTTTGAAAAGGATCGAAAAGAAGCTAAATTATATATTTGATGGTCAGAAAATATTTAACTAAAAAACTATATATTGAACCAATATAGATGGAATTCTGGGGAAATTATAATTAGGTCTGTTAGAAATCCATATCCTGAATTTGCTATTTACCTCAATGTGGTGGTGATGTCTTTCCGTGGAGAAGATTAGGTCGTTCCATACACCCTGATCACAATACCGGCCAACTGAGGTGGTGTATGGATGTCCTCTTCTGGATTGATGTCTGCCATATAGAGGGCTGGCCGGGTATATATGGTCCGGAGTGAGTTGGGTATTCTAACAGTTATTGCAATTCCTGTAGGTTCTAGTCATGTCCGCTTCCATTCCATTTACCTCAATAATTTATCCGATATCCAAGGTTTAGAAAACGAATATGATAAAAATAATATATTTATCAATTTAAAAATCAATTTTGCTTTTACATTTTGATTTAATCATCAAGGGTTTCGTTACTTTTATTATTTCTTTCATATCTCAATCTTTCGGAAGATTTCGCGAATCTTCGTGTTGAAGGGCATGTTAGCCCGAATGCTCGAGAAATAAAAGAAGAGAAACGAAATCTTTGATCCATTAATGATTAAAAAATAATAATAATTAAGCGTCTCTCTTTATCTAGAGTATTTTAACGGTATAAAATGAGAAGGTCATTATGTCTATGCAAATGTATTTTTTATACATTTCAATAACTTCACTATGACAGTGCAATATATACATCTTAAATGAAATTTTGTTATTTTGTTGATTTTGAAATTCATACTTTATTTGAAAATACTTAAAAAAGTATAAAAATAATGAAATATGTTTATATTGTATATATATGCAAAGGTTTATACTAAATATTCAATTATTATTCAAAATAATGAATGTGTATATACATGTTATGAATATTTTGTGTTGTTGTTAGATTAGGCTTGATAAGACAAAGGATCGATAAGATAAAGGGTTGAGGTGCAGTCGTGATAAAAAAAGATAAATATTTACCGTCAAGTAGCTTTTATTTTCAATTACTTGAGGAAAAATTACACATTTGTTAGTTTTCACATTATATAGAATTTATAATTTAATCCTATATTAGTGATTTAAAAGGATTGATTGGTTAACTACGCATATTTACAACAACATTATACAACTAAAACTAAACAACTAAACTAAAAGTCTTTCTAAAAACGATGATAACAAAAAATAAAATTATCAATGAATAAAATAAAGTATATACTTTTTAAAATATAGAAATATTTGAGGTTTTTAGATTATATAATATTTTTAGATTATATAATATTTTTAGATTATATAATATTTCCCCCCTGTGAAAAAGATTTTAAAATATTAAAATTTTAGAATAAAATTGGTAATTAAAAATAATTAATTAAACGAAATCAATAAATCTATAGAAATAATTAAAAATGAAACAATAAAAATCAATACGCACATTTTTTCAAAATAAACAAAAGAAAGTTTGTTTACAAATAATTTATACAATTATGAAATTATAATAAAAGTATATATAAGAAATATTAATGAGTGAAATATATCAAAAATGTATATGAAGCAAAAAGGTATTTAAAATTTGAGTAATTATGATGACATTATGCTAGTTACACTTCAAAGTTGAGTAATGAAACGCTAATAGATGTATGGAGTGACATTAAGTTATTTGTGAAGGCTTAAGAATTGGTGCTGATATTTGTTCTTCATTGTCCATGTCCAAAATATGGCCTTCCTGTAAAAAACATGGTTTATCATCAATATCTATTAACTTTGTGTTAGAATTTTGGTTTACTATAAAGTCATTTTCTATGTTAGTGCTATAGTGAAGTAAAAAATCTGTTTCTGGATAAAATAATTTAAGCTTATTTGAGTGTATAATTTCTGTTTGTTTTCTTTGGGGTATATTAGGCTTATCTATTTCATATGTGACTGGAGAAAGTTGTTTTAAAATTGTAAATGGGCCTATATATCTTTGTGTTAATTTACCAGTGTTTGGATAAATAAAGGTTTTTACTAATACCTGATCTCCTTCTTTAAAAATGGGTTCTGGGTGTTTAATATCATAAAGTTGTTTGCTGTGTTCATGAGATTTTATGGTTCTTTCAATGGCTAATTTTCTTGCTTTTTCAATTGGTGTATGTGTTACTGTGTCATGTTCTATATACTGTGGTTGTATTCCATAATATAAGAATTTAGGAGTAAAACCTGTTGTGGTATGTACTGTTTCATTATAGCTTTCAGTAATTTTAGGAATATATTTTGTCCAAGGAATCTTTAAATTAGCATTATATTCACATCTTAACCTATTAATGATAGTGGAATTTAGTCTTTCTACTTTTGCATTTGTTTCTGGATGATGGGAACTGATGAGTAGATGCTTAACATTATTTCTTTCTAAAAAGTGTTTAAATTTTCTGCTAAGAAAAGCTGCATTTCTATCAGTTATTAATATTTCAGGTTTATTAATTTGGAATAAATTTCTTAGACAAGTTATATAAGAATCAGTTGATACAGATTTTGTTGGAAAAGCCCAAAGGAATCTACTGTGATGATCTACTATCATATGGATACTGTGTCTAGTTGTCCCATAATTATGTAACCAGCCCAATGTATCTAGAGAAAAAATGTGATTTGGGTGTGTGGCTATTGGCATCTGTTGTAGTGGTCCATAAACAATTCTGTTATCCCTAGACTTGTTAAACTGGCAAGTTTCACAATGTTAGGTGTAATTAGCAATATCCCTAGTCATATGTGGCCAATAATAGTGTGGAGAAATTATTTTAGTCATTTGAGTTGTTCCAATATGTCCATGCTTTGTATGTACTTTGCTTAATAATTTGTGTCTTAGTGTTTGTGGTACATAAGCTCTTTTAAAACCCTTTCTATTTATAATGTAGAGGCCATTTTGAATTTTAATTTTAGCACTACTAATTTGTTCAGTTGATTGGTGTTCTTTTAACTCTTTATATGTTAGGTAAAATGAGACAGGTGCTCTTGATAGCATGTCTGCTTCTATATTATTTAATCCTTTAATATGTTTTATGTCAAGGCTATATTGAGATAAGATTAAGGACCATCTAAATAATCTACCTTGTGGGTTTTTTACATTTTTGATCCATTTTAAAGGTAAGTGATCTGTGTGCAAAGTAAAATGTATGTTGTGTAGGTATGTGTGAAATCTTTGTACTGAATTAATGATAGCTAATGTTTCAATTTCTGAGGCAGTATAATTCTGTTCATATGGGTGAAGTTTTCTTGAAAAGTAACCTATGGGGTGTAAAATGCCTTGTTCATCTGGTTGTTTAAGAACTCCTGCTACTCCTAGACTTGACGCGTCTGTGAATAAATGACATGGTTTTGATGGGTCATAAATATATAGTACAGGTTGTGATATGAGTGCATTTTTAAGTGTTTGGAAGGCTTGTTCATGTTTCACACTCCATAGCCAAGGAGCATTTTTTAACAAAAGTTCATTCAAAGGTGCCCTAATTTGCGCATAATGGGGAATAAATTTATTATAAATATTTATGGTGCCTAAAAATCTCTGTAAGGTTTTAATATTATATGGTCTATTTAATTTTAAAATTGCTTCAATATTTGTGTTATTGGGTGTATATTTTCCTGAGTTAATAGTGTATCCTAAGAATTGTATTTCTTTTTGTAAAAATTTGCATTTATTGAGATTCAGCTTTATATCCTCTTGTTCGAATATACCTAATATGTCATCTAAATGTTTAATGTGTTCTTCATAAGTTTTGGAGTGTATAATAATATCATCAAAATAATTTAAGGCATAGTGTATGTTATGCTTAGTGAAAACTGACTTCATAATCCTTTCAAATTGTGAAGGTGCATTTTTTAGACCATATGGAAGTCTGTTCCATTCATAACATCCTAATTGTGTTACAAAGGAAGTTTTATGTCTATCTTTTTCATCTATGGGTATATGCCAGTATGCATTTTTAACATCTAGAATAGTATATATTTTTGACTGTGATAACCTATCTATAATTTGTTCTATAAGTGGAATTGGTGTATGTTCTGGAACTGTTTTTTGATTAAGTTTCCTATAATCTATACAGAGTCTTGTGGGGTGATTTGGGGTATCAGATTTTTTATTCACTAATAATGCAGGAGAACTATAGGGGCTAGATGAGGGTCTAATAATATCATATTTTAATAATTCAGTTATTTGTTTTTGTATTTCAGCATTATTGTAAAAAGATGTTCTATATGGCTTTTGTGCTATGGGAATATTATCTGAAATAGATATGCAAATTGGGTTAGTCTTTATGTATCCTATATCAAAATTGTGTTTAGAGAAAACATTCTTATATTTATGCAATATATCTGAAATTGTTTGATTTGAGAAATTTGGATTAATATCTACTTTACTAAAGTCTAAATATGAATTATAATTTGTTATAGAGCCCGGTTGTCGCATACTGTGAAATGAGTTAAAATCAATAATGGGATTTGAATTAGGATCTATAAGTTTAACATTTGTAGTTGGTATATCAAAAGAATTGAAATTACACAATGGGTTAATATTTAAAAGAGATGAATTTTTAACATAGTATGGGTCTGGAATACATAGGGTAGTGGCATATGACTTCTGATTATCAGTTTTTGGATTAAAAGAATACAAGAATTTATAATTTTGGAAAAGAAGGTTTTTTGAGAAATCTATTTGTAACTTAAATAAATAAAATGTTGGTAAACCTAAAAAAAGATATTCTATTGGACTATCACAAACAAACATTTCTTGATACCTTGTAATTTTACCTAAGCTAAGCCTAACTAATATTTTGTATAATGGGTAAGTAAATCCTTCTACCTGGCCTATTCTTTCTTTTGGGGAATTATCTAATATTTTATAATAAATATGGTTTAAGTATTTTAAAGGTATAATGGAAATAGATGATGCAGTGTCAAGTACACAGGGTAAGGATATTTGGTTAATAAATACAGAGAAAAGTAATAATGTTCTACCTGGGTTGATGCGCTTCGGATGAGTATTGTTATTAAGTGGGCAGTCTCTATGGAAATGGATCTGGTTGGGTAGCTGGTGAGATGCACATATCTTGCAGGGGTATGGGGGTAGGTTTATGGGTTTGTGGGGTTCTTGCTGGTGGTGAGTTGCTGCTGCTGTCCTGGGAAAAGGCTGGTATTGATGAGCTTTGGAGGAGTTGGAGTTAAATTTTTTTACTGTAGTGCTTGTACTGGTAGAGGGTTGTTGGGGTTCTTCTTCTTTATTTGTTGATAATTTTAATTGGGTTGTGATTTTATACCATTCTGAAGGTTCTTGTACTCTTGCAGCTATTAGATATTTTTTTAGGTGATCTGGCATTCCATCTGTAAGTGCTTCTAGTTAAAGTGTTTTTTCAAGATTAAGTTTATTGGCTAAGGCAGATTTTTCTTTAAAATATTGTTCAAGATCATTATTATCATTATATTTTAAATTTAGGAACCTACTAAATAAATTTGAATCATTTATTGTGAAGTATGATGTTAATTTTTGTTCTATTTCCCCCCAATTATATATATCTTGTAGTTCTTCTATGTAATAACTAAATGCTTCTCCCTCGAGATAATTTGAAATATTATTTTGTTTAAAATCTTCATCAAGATGTTTCTGTAAACATTTTTTGTTAAAGAATTTGAGCCAAGATATTATGTCTAAATTTTGACCATTAAATTTCGGTATTTCTATAGTATTTGGATTTGGCGTCATGGCGTGTTCTACATTCCTTTGTTTGCGAGACATTTTGTAAAAATAGTTTTATAAAATTTGAATAATTTATAGAGCAATTAGGTTGAAAAATCAGGTAATCCTGTCGGCTTATTGTTATGAATATTTTGTGTTGTTGTTAGATTAGGCTTGATAAGACAAAGGATCGATAAGATAAAGGGTTGAGGTGCAGTCGTGATAAAAAAAGATAAATATTTACCGTCAAGTAGCTTTTATTTTCAATTACTTGAGGAAAAATTACACATTTGTTAGTTTTCACATTATATAGAATTTATAATTTAATCCTATATTAGTGATTTAAAAGGATTGATTGGTTAACTACGCATATTTACAACAACATTATACAACTAAAACTAAACAACTAAACTAAAAGTCTTTCTAAAAACGATGATAACAAAAAATAAAATTATCAATGAATAAAATAAAGTATATATTTTTTAAAATATAGAAATATTTGAGGTTTTTAGATTATATAATATTTTTAGATTATATAATATACATAATATATAAATGAATGTTTATAGATTATAGAGAGAGAGATTGAAACTGATTTATTACAACGTCCATATAAGATTATATAAGGTTAAATATAGGGTTATATAAGGTTAAGATACTTATTTGTTTTTTTTTTCTCTATTTGTTCAATATTTCTTATTCTAAATAAATAGTAAGGCTTTGTAACGTTTATAGAAGTATTTTTCATGTTAATTGAAATAAAAAACATCACAATTTGGCGCAGCTGACCAGAAATTTTCTTAGAAGTACAGAAAGAAAGGGCGCAATCAGGATTGCCTATAAGTTTGATGATATCTCTATTAAAGACAAGATATCTTAAGACGGCTCTGAAGAAGAGTTAGCGGAACAAGTCAGAGAAAAATTACCCTTTGATGATCTGGCTAAAGTTCCTAGAAGTGCGCGGGGAGGCCTTGGGTTGCAACACTCGGTCTAACCAGCAGCAGGTTCTGAATTAACAAGTGGAGTTGCAATTCGGCATGAGACAGAATAATACTCCTAATAGATAAAATGGACATTGAAATATATATAATGGCAGGAATTTATATCCTTCGGTTTGTATAAGATGCTACCAAAATCTCTGGGAGAACATTATTTGGAAGACCTGTCAAACTAAAATCAATGAATAAGTCCCTGTTAGGAAGATTCAGATTTCTTGTGGAACGACATCCGAGATAGCGTCACTCAAGATGGAAATTAGCAAGAGTCGAAGCACGATTTGTCAAATCTTTTCGGGAAGATCCTACTTCAATATACGGCAAAGTTATCGCAATATTGATTATAAGAAATTGAGATTTCTGCAGAGACTAAACTTATTGTCATCATTCGAGATGTAGAAAATTCCTAACAAATCTATCGCCATTTTCTGAAAAGGTCGGGTTACAGGTGGAATGGGCACAAGTGTTGGACGTTCAGAGGAACCTTTTCGCCGCTAACATTATCTACAATGTGACACATGTTGTCGTGCAAGCAAGGCCAGGGATATTTTCTTCTAATGCTATCTTAGGTGTTAACAACCCCGGGTATCTCGCCATTTGTGCATCGTGAGCTTCCGTTAAAATGTCAACCCTCGTTTCTTTAGAGACTACTAAAAACCAATGTCTGCCTAGAGAAATTTTACGGTAATGTCGTCGATTATTTTAAATCCACTTTAATTATGAAAACAATTTCTTTTTTGTTTTCTCTATTGGATGTCGCTTCTTTATCCTTTTCTAATTTGCCTAGGAATGTAGGTTTTACTTATATTATTGGTAAACTCCGATTTAGTTGATTCTTACTTCAGTGAGTTCATGTCTACCTCACTGGGGGTCTTTATAATTATTGATTTTATGGCATCTATATCAATTTTGGTTAATTTGGCCGTGTTGAAATTTCTTATCAAAATATTCATATATTTCATCGAGGTTCAATGTTTGAACAATTCCATCCATGGTTAACGCAATCTATATATATAAAATGGAATGTCTGTCTGTGTGTGTGTGTGTGTGTGTGTGTGTGTGACAATTGAAAAATATTTATTGTCATCTAGACAATTTTACAATTCAGCGAGAGAGAACAAGAGAAATATATACAGGAGAATGAAAAATAAAATACATAATTTTTACAATGTGATGATGGAGGATGAAGGAAGGCATCCCCTGCGCACGAGGGTCCTCGTCCAGGCGATGAGCGGGTCCTCCACTCCACCGAGCCCAACCTGGACAAAGTGGCGATAGACGCGCAGCTTTGCCGACGCCAGGATGGTCAGGGCGTCGTCCTCAAAGCCGGACCCGCCGAAGATCCAGGCCTGCAGGTCAGGGGGCCGCCCGATGATGTTGAAGGCCTCTCTGATGAGGGGCCTGATGGAAGAGCAGCTCCAGTAGCGGTGGCCGAGGGAGCGGTCGACGGACCCACAGGCAGGACACGAGGGGACGGCCGAGGCCGGATGGGGTAGAGCGTGGAGGGCCAATTTGAAGGCGGCATCGGCCTCATGCCCCGAGAAGGCGCAGCGCCGGAGCGAGGCCCAGTCGATCCTGGATGGTGGGCTGATGGTGGGTGCCCATCTCGCCAGGAATCGGGAGATCGGCGTGGACGATCCAAGGCCCGTCGGGCCGAGCGCGTCGTGAGGCCGTTGAGGAACGGCGTGGCAGTCCCGCGCAGCACCACAGCCGCAGCTAATGAAGATGAGGAAGAAGATGGAGACTCCCCCCCGAAGCCCACGGCGTTCTCGGAGGTCAGCCTCCGACAGAAGGCGCCCAGGGTCGCGGCGTCAGCCAGGGCCGAGCGCGTAGGGCGGGCGATGAGGTGTTCCTCCTCGATGAGGTCCCGGACTCGGGCTCCGCTCCAGCGGGCGGGGCCCAGGAGGTCGGGAGGGCGGAGGAACCGGCAGCCGCCGATGATGGGGAGGTCCAGCAGCTGAGCAGTGGGGACCGCCCGGTGGTTGAGGCCCAGGATGTTGGAGGCCTCCTCCCAGAGCTTCAGCAGCCGGAGGCGCCGGGGCTGGAGTGTGGTGCCGTCCGGTGGAGGTCTGAGCCAGGCCTCGCTAGTCACCAGCCAGGAGAAGCCGTTCCTGCCCCCGCGTAGCGCGACCTGCACACCCTTGAGGCAGGCGAGCTGGAGTTGGGTTGCCAGGTCGAGGAGGCCGAGGCCTCCGATGGCTACGGGCCTCGCCATGACGGCGGCGGGAAGCCACGCCGTGTGCTCGGGCCCCCAGACGAACCTCGCTAGTCTGGCCTGCAGCTTGGCGATGGTCGGGGGTGATGGCAGGTACCCGTGCAGGTGATGCTGGATGGTGGAGCCCACCAGCGAGTTCGCCGCTCTAGCTCGTCCGACGAGGGATAGGCCGCGGGTGAAGGGCGTCCATCTGCGACAGGCGGACTCCAGGAGGGCGAGAAGATGCTGCTCCTGATGGGCTACGGAGCTTCTGGGGGCGATTTCGAGCCCGAGGACCCTGATGGAGGTGGTCGACCAGGAGGCGCCGAGAGGGGAGTCGCCGCGGTTGCGCCAGGCTCCGCACCAAAGGCCCGCGCTCTTCCCGAGGTTGACGGCGATACCAGAGGCCCGCTTGAAGTCCCCGAGGACGGTCGCCACCCGCTCGAATTCTTCGTCGCGATGGAACAGGAGGACGATGTCGTCGGCGTAGGCGATGACGTTGCCCACGCCGAGGATCGTCTCCAGGCGACGCAGCAGCGGTCCCGTCGCGATGCTGAAGAGCGCCGCGCTCAGAGCGCAGCCCTGTCTCACGCCGTTGAGTAGTTTGAAGGCGACGGTCTGGAAGCCCCCGACCTTTATTGTGGCGTCCTCCCCGGCGTAGAGTAGAAGAGTCCATCCCACGAAGGACGGTGGGAGGCGCAGGTGGGACACCAGGAGGGACGTTAGATACCCGCGGTCCAGGGAGTCGAAGGCGGACTGCAGATCCACGGAAACCGCGGCCAGCGGCGTGCCTCAGGCAGTAGCCTCCTCGACGGCGTCTGTGACCCGCGCGATGTTCCAGGAGGGGGACCTTCCGGGGACGGCGTACGTCTGGCACTCCGGCACCAGAGTTGACAGGTGGGGCCTGAGGCAGCCCAGCAGGATCGATCCGATTACCCTGTAGTCGGCCGAGGGCAGGGAGATCGGTCTGTAGCTGTCCAGACCGCGACCGCCGCCGCGGGCCTTGGGGACCAGGCAGATCTCGCTCTGGCGCATCGATGGAGGCAGGGCACCTCGGAGCTGAGACTCGGCGAGCACACGTCGCAGGGCGACCGCGAAGAATTCCTCGAAGGTGCTGAGGACCTCGCAGGGCAGACCGTCCCAGCCGGGGGCTCTTCCGCGAGGGAGGCGGCGGATGGCAGCGGCTACCTCAGCCTCGGAGACCTCAGCCCGGTGGAGTGGATCCTCTTCTCCTAGTTCGATAGGAGTGGTGGTCGTAGCTCCGATGAAGGCCGCGTATTCCGCCGGGTCGCAGCTCGGGCGGGCGAAGCGAGGCCGGAAGATGTCCAGGGCCTTTCGCCGCAAAACGGGGCCCTCGATGACCTCGCCGTTCTCGTCCCTGATGGTGGTGACAGCTGGGCGGCGGTGGCGCGTGAGGTCCGGGAGAGATGGGTAATCCGCGTTCGTCGACGAGGCCTCAACCTGAGCCCTGATGTAGCGTTGGGCCCTGCCGATATAGCCGTCGTCGCGATCGTGGTGGCGAGGATCGTGGAGCGAGCGGGCCTCCGCGAGGATGCCGGCCTTGATTAGTGTCCAGCGGTCCCACAGTTGAGGCGCATCGAGCAGGGATATTTCCTCCGCGATGTCCACCAGGTAGTTGTTCATGTGCTCCTGGGCCAGCCCGGAGCGGAGCGTAGCAGCCACGCGAGGTTGGGAGGGGGCGCCTGGAGGGCCCACTCATCGCAGCACCATGCGATGATCGGAGAGGTGGAAAGGAGCAATCGCATATGATGTTGAGACCTCCAGAAAGCGAGCCGGAGCGAGGATTCTGTCGAGGCGACTGCTCTCGATCAGGTCGCCATGTGCAGCGACTCTGGTGGGAAGGTGGGCGGCGTCAAACTCGGGGGCGGCATCCAGGAGCGCGGCGGACTCGCAAAGAGCTCCAAGGGCCGCCATGGAGATAGAGTCGCGGTTCCTGTCGTCCCTGATATTAAAGTCCCCGAGGACCCAGGCTTCCTCCTCTTCTTCAACGGCTGCCTCGATGACTCGGAGTTGCTCGATGCGCTCGCGCTGGTCGTGCGAGAGGTGGACATTTATGACGGTCATCTCCTGGCCGTGGACATTGAAGGTGGCCAAGACGATGTGGCCCGGCCACAGGATGCGGTGTCGCGAGACGGTGACGCCCGGCGCGTAGATGCAGGCGAGGCCCGAACCCGATATTGCGTCGGGTGGGGCAGTAATAGCATCGTAGCCGAGGCAGAGGTCTTGGGCGCCGTCGAGGTGGTGGGTGTTAGTTTCTTGCACAAGCGCAATGTCCACGCGGTGTTGTCTCAGGAGATGGCAAAGGCTTAGGCTCTTGTTCCTAATAGCGAGCCCGCGCGCGTTAATGGAGGCGATGGTGAAGCCTATGATGAAGTCCCTTGATGGAGCAGGGGCAGGGCCTGGCGAAGGCGTTTGTAGATGGAGCCACTGGAGTCGAGCCTCCTACGTAAGAGGGCCTGGACCAGCTCGTACAAGGCAGTCCTCTGGGCGGGTGTAAGGTCAGGGAGTTGCTTTTTGAGGTGAGGTGTGGAGACGAGGAGGCTACAAACCCTCTCCTTTTCGAGACCCGCTTGGTTGGTTTTGTCAAAGATTGTGGAGGGGGCCGGCCGCAGGCAGGCATCTAGCTCTTTCCTGATTTTATTCTTTCCTTCCTGGGTGGAGCCTGTGCCTTCCTCCTCAAGCTGAGCCACCTCCATTGGCTCGGCGGGCACCGGTGGAGGCAGGGCTGGTGTGGTGGGCGGGTCGGAGGCTGAGCAGGTGGAGCTCGGCGCCTCTCCAGGCGGCAGGAGAGGACGCGCAGGATGGAGCGCTGGGGCACCCGGAGCAGCAGCAGCGGGCGTCACTGGGGCATTATTAGGTGCCTCCTCCGATGGAGCTAGGGGCGCTGGTGGAGAGGGAACGGGTGATGGTGGACCAGTTCGCTGAGGCACGGTGGGAGAAGGAGAAGAGGCCTGGATCTGGGCGGGGGAGTCCACACGCTTTGGGGCGTCGAAGTTCCGCCTGGCGAGCGATGGGCAGCTAGCTCTGCGGTGGCCCTGCCTTTCGCATTTGGAACATCTAATTCCGAAGGAGAGGTAGGCAGATAGGGTGTCTCCCTTGGACTGTATGGTCAGTCGGGCGGGCAGGGTCTCCAGCCTGACTCCCTCGTGGAGCAGGATGAACGCCTCCCGGCGGCCATCGTTGAAGGCGAACTCCCCCAGCTTGACCAGGATGGGGGCGATGGAGGTGACCCTCCCGTATTGGCCCAGGGCGTTCACGATGGTGAAGTCGTCCACGAAGCCTGGCAGGCCGGCGACGACGATCCGTTCGGCCCTTTTTCGGTAGGGGAAGACCCTATGGGTCGTTCCCCCGATCTCTAAGTCGCTCTCCACCAGAAGGCGCGCAAGATCTTTGGTTGTCAAGCCCACGAGGAAATGGCCGTTCATTTTGCCGAAATGTGTGATTTTATCCGGCCCCCCGACCAGCCTGGACATTGCCTTTAGGTAGGTGTAGTCCGGGATCTCTGGGCACCGCTCCACGAAGAAGTAGTGTTCGTGGTTGGTTGCGGCCTGCCTCGCCTTGGCGTCAGCGATGTTGGCGCGTGTCGCCTTGATCTCCCTAGGCGGCACTGTTCTCGGCCCTGTCGGCCGCCTCAGCTGCTGGGAGCTGGGCTTCTCAGCAGGCCTGCTAGGCTGCTTGGCGGCGTGCTCCGGCGTTGTTGAAGTGCGACGCCGCTTCTTGTTCTTCACAACGGTAAAACCCTCGTTGTCGTCCACGTCAACTATCTCGCTGTCGGCCCAGTTGAGCGAGGCCGGGCTGGCTGTTGTAGCGCTGGAAGAAGCAGCAGTCGGCGGCGCGGTGACGTCACGCGCGGCGGCCGGATTTACATGCACGTCGCCTGCCGGCGGATTTGCATGCTTTGTTTTTTCTTGATTTTCCTCAGAAGAATTCCTCTGAAAAGCGATTTTCGCCGACAACTCAGCACTGGTGTGAGATTTCGAGCTGAGCCTTTCAGGCTCGTGAGCAGCTCGTTTAGGGCTTTCAGCCAATGTCACATTCGACACACCTTTCGGCATTTTTACACCTGCCAAAGGTGAAAAACGGCGGAGCTAAAAATTGCGTGGCCGCCCGATAGGTGTGTGTGTGTGTCCTCTATGGATTCAAAAACCATACATCCAATCGCCGTGAAATTTTGGGATATTATTAGGCGTATCCCCGGAAAGGTTTACGAATAATAATTTCTTGAATATCTTGAATATCCTTAGAGCTATTTACAGATTTGTAGCTTTAACTCGCAAGCAGCGCCACCTTGCGACGGAGATAGGCTTAGGTCTGCCCCACCCCGTGAGAGAATGGATTCGCCCGGCCGCCGGCCGACAGTCCAAGTACCCACCGACCAATCAGGGCAGAGTTGGTGACACAGCTGTGCCCTGATTGGTCGGTGGGTACTTGTACTGTCGGCCGGCGGCCGGGCGAATCCATTCTCTCACGGGGTGGGGCAGACCTAAGCCTATCTCCGTCGCACACAGCTGTGCCAAGTAGACAAGAAAAAAAGCCTCGCGGGAGCTTGCCCAAGATGACCTCCGGGAACTTCGTCCATCTTCCATAAACGACCATGAATTTATTCAACCTTATCGAGTATTTTTCAAGGGACCGGGAAAAATGTTCACTAGATAAAACGATGATTTTGTAATGTAGAAAATTAGGAAAGACAAAATTCAGAATGACACGGCACACAGGGACCGGGAAAAAATGATCACTTTATCAGTTTCAAATTATCAAAATATATCTATTTCTTTTTATAAGTTTATAGAGAAGTGTTTTAACAAATGTTCGTTAGACAGACCTTTACTCGGGTACCGATTAATATTGAATTTATTCAACTTATCGAGTATTTTTCAAGGGACCGGGAAAAAATGTTCACTTTATCGAGAGATTCGTTAGACAAACCTTTACTCGGGTAAAACACGGGCGAAGCCGTGTACATCCGCTAGTATATATATAAATGAATGTATGTGTGTGTGTGTCCTTTATGCCTGACCAAACCACTCATTGGAACGCCATGAAACTTTGGGAAGTTATTTAGTATAGTACTGGGAAGGTTTCTGAAAAATAATTTCTTGAATATCTTGAATATCCTTAGAGTTTTTGCAGATTTGTAGATTTAACTCGCAAGCAGCGCCCCCATTGCGACGATGATAACAAGTTATTTTATCTCTAAGTTTTATTATCACTAAGTTTATTATCTTAAAGATTATTTATCAAAAGTAAGATTTTCTACCTATTAATTGCGCACAAGTCAAAGTTAGTTATCGAGTATTTTTCAAGGGACCGGGAAAAAATGTTCACTAGATAAAACGATGATTTTGTTATGTAGAAAATTAGGAAATAAAAAATTCAGGATGACACGGCAATTTATTTGAGATACAATTCCAAGGCAAGATACTACTCCTTTAACTTCCAATTACCGAGGGAACCAATTAATATTGATTTTATTCAACTTATCGAGTATTTTTCAAGGGACCGGGAAAAAATGTTCACTTTATCGAGAGATCCAAATTTACGAGTTTCAAATTATCAAAATATATCTATTATTTTTTAAAAATAAGTTTATAGAGAATTGTTTTAACAAATGTTCGTTAGACAAACCTTTACTCGGGTAAAACCCGGGCGAAGCCGGGTACGTCCGCTAGTTTATATTTTATACTGATCATTCTTCCAATAGAAATAGACATATAGTTAGTTGTGTACAGGAATGAGTTGTTTGCTAGAGCATCCATACAAGATAACGCTGAACTGGAACTTTGTCCGGACCTGCTGGCACTAATGCCATTGTTTGTACTTCTACTGAGTCTTTACTTTTTGTCATTTATCTAATAGGTATCAATCTTGTGTTTTAATAGCATAAGCTGAAAATGTAAAAAGGCATTAAATTATATCGTTAGCTTCCTAACTTGAGTATTTTCATTTTTGTGTTTTGTCTATACGGGCCCACTGCATTGTGGGGTATCAGGACCTTTTCCTTTAGCTTCGACTATAATCCTATGTTCTATTTTGTCCAATATTAAAGTATAGATAATAAAACGGTATATTTTGATTGATTTAATAATTATTTGCCTTAAAATGCAAGTGTAATTTACAACTGTTGATAGAAAACCTTTCCATTGTTCTTGCAAGGCGTAGTCCGTCGGAAACAAAGCTGGTTGATATCGTTCTGAAAATAGAGCAGTCCATATTTGAATCTTTAGATCAGTGTCGGGCAACCTTTTTCGAGTTGCGGCGCACTAAGCTTAATTTCTTTTTTTCGCGGCGCACCTGTGAGAATTTCGTAACAAAAATATTTTTTTCCTTTTTTAACCAACAGATTTTACGGTGTACAAAACTTATTGTGTGAATGTGTGTGTGTTTTACATCATGCAAAAAAAAATGAAGAATTACTACAGCAACAGCAATACTTTGACGAAAACTCCGAATAAATTTTTTAAATAAATTTATAAATTTTTTTGTTTTCTTTTTTTTTAAGCTTTGTAGCTTTGAGTCTCTATTAATAAACAGCTGTGACAAAGATTGTAAATGACGGTTAAGTTTGGACATATTATTTTAAAAATTAGCTATTTTCCCGCAGTATGTATTCAACTTTATTAAATAAAGTTGTTTTCGCGGATTGTTTTTTTTTTTTAACTTATGATTTTAAATAGGTACGTACCTATTTGCATTTTTATTTTTTAATAATGGCACGTGCCAGTTATGTACGTCAAGATTATGTACATACGTTATATGAAATATAAAATTATGCAAACTGTTGTAATTATAATACCAAAATAAGTATTATATAAAATGAAATTTGCTTTTTTTTAATTTCATTTTTTATATGAAAATTTTTGAAAAAAAATATTAAAATTGAATAAAAATTATAAAAAATATTTTTTGAAACATTATTTTTAAATTTAACCAAAAGTTCTAAATACCTACAAAAATGTTCGCGGCACACCTAGAATTCTTCGCGGCACACCAGTGTGCCACGGCACACCGGTTGCCCGACACTGCTTTAGATAATAAAAAAGCATATATTGGATGGAATGGTTCCGACACGCCTCGCCTAGCAAGAATAGGCAAATAAATATTTCGTTCAATCCAATATATGCCTTTTTATTAACTAAAGATTTAAATGTGGATTGCTCTATTTTAGAAATATTAAACGATATAAATTGATAATAATGCCTTTAAAAATGAGAAAATTTTAAGAATAGGTAATAACCTTTTCCTATTTTTAAAATGTTTAATAAAGTATTTTGTGTGTTTCAGAAAGAAAATGCTTCTTTCCATGCTATTGTTTTTACTTTTGTTTTCCGGTAAGTAAAAAAGGATATTTGCATTAGTTGAACCGTTTCCTAAATATTAACTTTTGCGTTTTAATTTTTATAATTGAGATAATTTTCTAGTATCAAATATTTTTTTGAATCTAAAATATTATTAAAAATAGCATTAAGAGAATGTTTTCAGATTAACAAAATTCAGAATTAGTAAATTCGCGAATATCGTTATTTAAAACATACTAGGCAGAAAAACTTTTTTTAATATCAATTAAATTTAAAAATTGGCATGATGATATTTTTGGCGCGCGCGCGCGCAACATGGAACATCAAATTAATATATTATGAATCGGATTCTCAATTATATAAAATTATATTTTTGTAAATTAGTATGAAAAATTCTATTGAATTTTCCAGAGATAGAGACAGGAGTAGGTGATGAAAAATGACTCTGTAGCAGATACAATACAAGAAAGGTAAATTAAAATTTTGTGAATATATAATTTCTGCATAATATTTTATTCATTAAAATAATTTATCAGTGTTATAATAATACTATAAGAAAATTAACCTGAAAATATTTTTGCTATTTCTTCATTTATATATATATATATTTAAAAAAGATGCATATATTGGATTTCTAATTATTTTTATTGTTCCAATATTTCGAGGGGCAACTCGCCTCTCTTTATCGAGGATGTTTGTGTTTTTCACTAGAACACGCGCGCACGCGTACACCACTCTCGTTCTACAAGGCCAATGAAAGAACTGTATCTTTGACTCAACTATTGCCTTCAGTTTATATACAGCAAATAATTATATTTATATTTAATATTATAGATTATTATTTTATCTATGGAAGATATAGAGATTTATATACAACATAGTGTAATTGTAAAAAATTGTGTTTACATATTAATTCTAAATTTAAAAAATTTTAAAGCAAAATAAATTATTAAATAAAAGGTATATACATAGTTATTTATAAATAATTAAGATATGAATTCTTTATAAATTTCTGGAAAATCAATTTTTCTGTTTATACTCTGTTTATCTTCGGCAGAAGCCCAACTTTCTAAAAACAGTCTACTATGCTTTTCTGTTATGTTTTTGTATATAATTGTGGTCTGTTTGAAATCTGGTATATGGCTATTGTTTAGGGAGTGGTCTACTAGTAGGGATAATGGTTTGTAGTTTTTTAAAGCTGCTTTATGTTGATTGATACGATCTTTAAGTGATTTACCTGTTTCTCCAATGTATGTAGCTTGACATGTCTGGCAGGGAATTTTGTAAATTACATTGGTTGTATTTTCTTGGTTTGAAATATTTTTTGTATCTGAGTGGCGTAAGATTTGTCTTAGATTTTGTGCAGATTGATATGTTGTAATTATATTGTATCTCTTTAAAATTCGGGCAATTCTCTCCGAACCGTAGCTATATGGAATAGAGCAATATCTTTTTTGAGACTGATCACGACTATTATTTGAAGGTATATCTCTCTGTTTATAAAAATGTTTTTCAATAAATTTTTTTGGATAATTATTATTTATTAATTCTTTGAAAATTCTATTTCTTTCTTCTGTTGCACTATTTCTATTTGAATGGTGTGTTTCTATTCTTTTCTTTTAGAAAGAGATTTCACTACGGCTATTTTGTTATGTATGGGACCAAAGGAGCTAAAATTCAAATAGTTTCCGGTGTGAGTGGGTTTCCTGTAAATGCAAGTTTCGATGTTATATTGATTCCTTTTAAGCTGGATGTCCAAAAAGGCTAGGGAATTATTGCTTTCTTTTTCATATGTGAACTTTAAAAAAGGTTTGAGACTATTGAGAAAACGTATGAAGCTGTCAATGTCTATTTCTGTTAGACAAAAAAATGTCATCAATATATCGTAGCCATAATATTATTTTAAATTGGCTTGAATTAATTATTTGTTTATCTATTTCGTTCATAAATATGTTGGCTAATGCAGATGAAATCGGGTTGCCCATTGGTAGGCCTTTAATTTGCCGGAAGAATCTGTCTTTGAAACTGAAATAACTATTGTCTAAACAAAGTTTGATTAAATCGATTAATGCTTCTTTAGAGAGGGGCAGAACTATTTCTGGGTGGATTTCAAGAAATGATTGGAGGGCCAGGAGTGCTTCATCGTGCGGGATTGAGGTGTAGAGAGATTCTATATCGAAGGAAACCATCCTGCTGTCATTTGATATTTGAACGGTTTTGATAGCTTCAACAGCTACTATGGGATTGGGTACTGTGTGAGGTAGTTGCTTTTGGAATGGAGAGATGACTGAAGATAGAAATTTCGCGAGAGGATAAAGAGGAGAACCAGCATAGCTCACTATTGGACGTAATGGAATGTTTGGTTTATGGATTTTAGGTAGGCCGTAAAAGTTGGGTAGAGTTTTTTCTTCTGCTTTGAAATTTTCGAACGATTTTTTATTAAGCTTATGTGTGCGTATAATTTTATTTAGTTTTTTATTAAATTCTTTAGTGATATTAGGCAATGGATCTTTTGATAATTCTTCGTAAATTTCTTTATCTTGCAGTAATTGTTCGATTTTAGAGTTATATTCAGTGGTATCCATGATTACAGTATTCCTTCCTTTATCGGAAGGTGTTACGATTATATCTTTGTTCTCTCTTAATAGATTAATTGCCTTTCTTTCATCTTGTTGTAAATTGGTCTTATTTTGTCTTTCTATCTTTTTAATGATCGGTGTTATTTCTGTTCTAATTCTAGATTTATCGTCATCGGGTAAAAGCTTTATAGAATTTTCTACAGAGGCTAATGTTTTAGGAATATGCATTTTTTGTGATGGAACAAAATTCAATCCTTTAGATAAAATTGTTATAATATCAGGAGAAATCGACTGTTTTGAAAGGTTCACAACATGATGTGGTTCAGGTTGTATTTTTTGTGTCCATTTATCCAGTTTCTTTGACTGAATATTGCGAATTAATGTTGTTTTGTTTTGACATTTGGTGTCCAAATATTTATTCAATTTGTCGAACAGATCATCAGGTAATATTCCCTTCAACTTGGGAATTAAAATTTCCATCTTCATTTTATAATTATTTAAATAATAGTGGCAGTTTTTTATTCTCGCATTTAAAAGTTTTCTGCCCGTTTCTAATATAATCTTTCTTGAAAATTTTGTTCTCACAGGGTCTTTAAGGATCAGTGAAGGAGGAATTATTCTTGATTCGAGACATCTGTGGTTGAAATATAAGTGAAGTTTCCAACTGTTGATAGCTAATTGAATTCTTTCAATTGTTCTTGCTAGGCGAAGAGCTTCTGAACCAAAACTGGTTGAAATCATTTTGAAGATTTGGCAATCCATAATTAAAATTATATTTTAAAAAGATGCATATATTGGATTTCTAATTATTTTTATTGTTCCAATATTTCGAGGGGCAACTCGCCTCTCTTTATCGAGGATGTTTGTGTTTTTCACTAGAACACGCGCGCACGCGTACACCACTCTCGTTCTACAAGGCCAATGAAAGAACTGTATCTTTGACTCAACTATTGCCTTCAGTTTATATACAGCAAATAATTATATTTATATTTAATATTATAGATTATTATTTTATCTATGGAAGATATAGAGATTTATATACAACATAGTGTAATTGTAAAAAATTGTGTTTACATATTATTTCTAAATTTAAAAAATTTTAAAGCAAAATAAATTATTAAATAAAAGGTATATACATAGTTATTTATAAATAATTAAGATATGAATTCTTTATAAATTTCTGGAAAATCAATTTGTATATATGTTATGAATATTTTGTGTTGTTGTTAGATTAGGCTTGATAAGACAAAGGATCGATAAGATAAAGGGTTGAGGTGCAGTCGTGATAAAAAAAAAGATAAATATTTACCGTCAAGTAGCTTTTATTTTCAATTACTTGAGGAAAGATTACACATTTGTTAGTTTTCACATTATATAGAATTTATAATTTAATCCTATATTAGTGATTTAAAAGGATTGATTGGTTAACTACGCATATTTACAACAAAATTATACAACGAAACTAAACAACTAAACTAAAAGTCTTTCTAAAAACGATGATAACAAAAATAAAAATATCAATGAATAAAATAAAATATATATTTTTTAAAATATAGAAATATTTGAGGTTTTTAGATTATATAATATTTTTAGATTATATATTATTTCCCCCCTGTGAAAAGATTATAAAAAATTAAAATTTTAAAATAAAATTGGTAATTAAAAATAATTAATTAAACGAAATCAATAAATCTTTAGAAATAATTAAAATGAAACAAAAAAAATCAATACGCACATTTTTTCAAAATAAACAAAAGAAAGTTTGTTTACAAATAATTTATATAATTATTAAATTATAATAAAAGTATATATAAGAAATATTAATGAGTGAAATAAATCAAAAATGTATATGAAGCAAAAAAGGTATTTAAAATTTGAGTAATTATGACATGGTAGTTACACTTCAAAGTATCAAAAGCAGTAGAAAATGTTATTTTTACATGGTTGAGTAATGAAACGCTAATAGATGTATGGAGTGACATTAAGTTATTTGTGAAGGCTTAAGAATTGGTGCTGATATTTGTTCTTCATTGTCCATGTCCAAAATATGGCCTTCCTGTAAAAAACATGGTTTATCATCAATATCTATTAACTTTGTGTTAGAATTTTGGTTTACTATAAAGTCATTTTCTATGTTAGTGCTATAGTGAAGTAGAAAATCTGCTCCTGGGTAAAATAATTTAAGCTTATTAGAGTGTATAATTTCTGTTTGTTTTTCTTGGGGTAAATTGGGTTTATTAATTTCATATGTGACTGGAGAAAGTTGTTTTAAAATAGTAAATGGGCCTATATATCTTTGTGTTAATTTACCAGTGTTTGGATAAATAAAGATTTTTACTAATACCTGATCTCCTTCTTTAAAAATGGGTTCTGGGTGTTTAATATCATAAAGTTGTTTGCTGTGTTCATGAGATTTTATGGTTCTTTCAATGGCTAATTTTCTTGCTTTTTCAATTGGTGTATGTGTTACTGTGTCATGTTCTATATACTGTGGTTGTATTCCATAGTATAAGAATTTAGGTGTAAAGCCTGTTGTGGTATGTACTGTTTCATTATAGCTTTCAGTAATTTTAGGAATATATTTTGTCCAAGGAATCTTTAAATTAGCATTATATTCACATCTTAACCTATTAATGATAGTGGAATTTAGTCTTTCTACTTTTGCATTTGTTTCTGGATGATGGGAACTGGTGAGTAGATGCTTAACATTATTTCTTTCTAAAAAGTGTTTAAATTTTCTGCTAAGAAAAGCTGCATTTCTGTCAGTTATTAATATTTCTGGTTTATTAATTTGGAATAAATTTCTCAAACAAGTTATATAAGAATCAGTTGATACAGATTTTGTTGGAAAAGCCCAAAGGAATCTACTATGGTGATCTACTATCATATGGATACTGTGTCTTGTTGTCCCATAATTATGTAACCCGCCCAATGTATCTAGAGAAAAAATGTGATTTGGGTGTGTGGATATTGGCATCTGTTGTAGTGGTCCATAAACAATTCTGTTATCCCTAGACTTGTTAACTGGCAAGTTTCACAATGTTTGGTGTAATTAGCAATATCCCTAGTCATATGTGGCCAATAATAGTGTGGAGAAATTATTTTAGTCATTTGAGTTGTTCCAATATGTCCATGCTTTATGTACTTTGCTTAATAATTTCTGTCTTAGTGTCTGTGGTACATAAGCTCTTTTAAAACCCTTCTTGTTAATCATATAAAGGCCATTTTGTATTTTAATTTTACCACTACTAATTTGTTCTGTGGATTGGTGTTCTTTTAACTCATTATATGTTAGGTAAAATGAAACAGGTGCTCTTGATAGCATGTCTGCTTCTATATTATTTAATCCTTTAATATGTTTTATGTCAAAGCTATATTGAGATAGGATTAAGGACCATCTAAATAACCTACCTTGTGGGTTTTTTACATTTTTGATCCATTTTAAAGGTAAGTGGTCTGTGTGCAAGGTAAAATGTATGTTGTGTAGATATGTGTGAAACCTTTGTACTGAATTAATGATAGCTAATGTTTCAATTTCTGAGGCAGTATAATTCTGTTCATATGGGTGAAGTTTTCTTGAAAAATAACCTATGGGGTGTAAAATGGCTTGTTCATCTGGTTGTTTAAGAACTCCTGCTACTCCTAGACTTGACGCGTCTGTGAATAAATGACATGGTTTTGATGGGTCATAAATATATAGTACAGGCTGTGATATGAGTGAATTTTTAAGTGTTTGGAAGGCTTGTTCATGTTTCGCACTCCATAGCCAAGGAGCATTTTTTAACAAAAGTTCATTCAAAGGTGCCCTAATTTGCGCATAATGGGGAATATATTTATTATAAATATTTATGGTGCCTAAAAATCTCTGTAAGGTTTTAATATTATATGGTTTATTTAATTTTAAAATTGCTTCAATATTTGTGTTATTTGGTGTATATTTTCCTGAGTTAATAGTGTATCCTAAGAATTGTATTTCTTTTTGTAAAAATTTGCATTTATTGAGATTCAGCTTTATATCCTCTTGTTCGAATATACCTAATATGTCATCTAAATGCTTAATGTGTTCTTCATAAGTTTTGGAGTGTGTAATAATATCATCAAAATAATTTAAGGCATAGTGTATATTATGTTTAGTGAAAACTGACTTCATAATCCTTTCAAATTGTGAAGGTGCATTTTTTAGACCATATGGAAGTCTGTTCCATTCATAACATCCTAATTGTGTTACAAAGGAGGTTTTATGTCTATCTTTTTCATCTATGGGTATATGCCAGTATGCATTTTTAACATCTAGAATAGTATATATTTTTGACTGTGATAACCTATCTATAATTTGTTCTATAAGTGGAATTGGGGTATGTTCTGGAACTGTTTTTTGATTAAGTTTCATATAATCTATACAGAGTCTTGTGGGGTGATTTGGGGCATCAGAATTTTTATTCACTAATAATGCAGGAGTACTATAGGGGCTAGATGAGGGTCTAATAATATCATATTTTAATAATTCAGTTATTTGTTTTTGTATTTCAGCATTATTGTAAAAAGATGTCCTATATGGCTTTTGTGCTATGGGAATATTATCTAAAAGAGATATGCAAATTGGGTTAGTCTTTATGTGTCCTATATCAAAATTGTGTTTAGAGAAAACATTCCTATATTTATGCAATATATCTGAAATTGTTTGATTAGAGAAATTTGGATTAATATCTACTTTACTAAGGTCTAAATATGAATTATAATTTGTTATTGAGCCCGGTTGTCGCATACTGTGAAATGAGTTAAAATCAATAATGGGATTTGAATTAGGATCTATAAGTTTAACATTTGTAGTTGGCATATCAAAAGAATTGAAATTACACAATGGGTTAATATTTAAAAGAGATGAATTTTTAACATAGTATGGGTCTGGAATACATAGGGTAGTGGCATATGACTCCTGATTATCAGTTTTTGGATTAAAAGAATACAAGAATTTATAATTTTGGAAAAGGAGGTTTTTTGAAAAATCTATTTGTAACTTAAATATATAAAATGTTGGTAAGCCTAAAATAATATATTCTATTGGACTATCACAAAAAAAAAAAAAAACATTTCTTGATACTTTGTAATTTTACCTAAGCTAAGCCTAACTAATATTTTGTATAATGGGTAAGTAAATCCTTCTACCTGACCTATTCTTTCTTTTGGGGAATTATCTAATATTTTATAATAAATATGGTTTAAGTATTTTAAAGGGATAATGGAAATAGATGATGCATGTCAAGTACACAAGGTAAGGATATTTGGTTTATAAATACAGAAAAAAGTAATAATGTTCTACCTGGGTTGATGCGCTTCGGATGATTATTGTTCTTAAGTGGGCAGTCTCTATGGAAATGGCTCTGGTTGGGTAGCTGGTGAGATGCACATATCTTGCAGGGGTATGGAGGCTGGTTTATGGATTTGTGGGGTTCTTGCTGGTGGTGAGCTGCTGCTGCTGTCCTGGGAAAAGGCTGGTACTGATGAGCTTTGGAGGAGTTGGAGTTAAATTTTTTTACTGGAGTGCTTGTACTGGTAGAGGGTTGTTGGGGTTCTTCTTCTTTATTTGTTGATAATTTTAATTGGGTTGTGATTTTATACCATTCTATGAAGGTTCTTGTACTCTTGCAGCTATTAGATATTTTTTTAGGTGATCTGGCATTCCATCTGTAAGTGCCTCTAATAAAAGTGTTTTATTTAGGTTTAGTTTTTTGGCTAAAGCAGATTTTTCCTTAAAATATTGTTCCAGATCATCTTTATCAATATATTTTAAATTTAGAAACCTACTGAATAAATTTGAATCTTTAATTGTGAAATATGATGTTAATTTTTGTTCAATTTCCCCCCAATTATATATATCTTGTAGTTCTTCTATGTAATAACTGAATGCTTCTCCCTCGAGATAATTTGAAATATTATTTAGTTTAAAATCTTCATCAAGATGTTTCTGTAAACATTTTTTGTTAAAGAATTTGAGCCAAGATATTATGTTTAAATTTTGACCATTAAATTTCGTTATTTCTATAGTACTTGGATTTGGCGTCATGGCATATTCTACATTCCTTTGTTTGCGAGACATTTTGTAAAAATAGTTTTATGAAATTTGAATAATATATAGAGCAATTAGGTTGAAAATTCAGGTAATCCTGTCGGCTTATTGTTATGAATATTTTGTGTTGTTGTTAGATTAGGCTTGATAAGACAAAGGATCGATAAGATAAAGGGTTGAGGTGCAGTCGTGATAAAAAAAGATAAATATTTACCGTCAAGTAGCTTTTATTTTCAATTACTTGAGGAAAGATTACACATTTGTTAGTTTTCACATTATATAGAATTTATAATTTAATCCTATATTAGTGATTTAAAAGGAATGATTGGTTAACTACGCATATTTACAACAAAATTATACAATGAAACTAAACAACTAAACTAAAAGTCTTTCTAAAAACGATGATAACAAAAATAAAAATATCAATGAATAAAATAAAATATATATTTTTTAAAATATAGAAATATTTGAGGTTTTTAGATTATATAATATTTTTAGATTATATATTATATATATATATATATATTAAGAAAAAGGGCATCTCCTTATCGTGCAACTGAAAGTTGCTGATGGCTAGCGCCATCTATCGGAATAAATATCAACTATTCTCGTTGATTTTTAATTATTCCAGAATTGGCCAAATACCCATTCTTGATTACTCAAGAAAAGCTAACCACGGACGCGTTTCGGGCTGTTGGCCCTCATCAGCGTGGTGCAAGCTGTATCTCAACGACCAAAAAATTGGTCATTAAGGCATCCTGAAAAATCATGAAACGGGTAGTTAAGGCCAGAATTGCGTGAGGACGCTACACAATGTGGAAAAAAAGCACAAATGTAACATTGTACTGGGATAAGGTGCATAAATTAAGAAAAAGGGCATCTCCTTATCGTGCAACTGAAAGTTGCTGATGGCTAGCGCCATCTATCGGAATAAATATCAACTATTCTCGTTGATTTTTAATTATTCCAGAAGCCATCAGCAACTTTCAGTTGCACGATAAGGAGATGCCCTTTTTCTTAATTTATGCACCTTATACCAGTACAATGTTACATTTGTGCTATTTTTTCACATATATATATATATATATATCTTATAATATAAAAAAAGATAGATTTGCTTGTATTTAGATTATGTTGAGGATTATGGTAATGGTGATGCAGTCGTGGTTAAATTCTTGATATAATAATAATAAAAATGGTTTTGATCAGATATTGATTTATTTGAGATAAAGTGATATATAAGAACATAATTTGATTAAAGTACTGCCTGGCTTAAGGCGTAAGAATAAAAAAATGAAAAGATTATTTACATAATTACAAAGTTTTGGGTCGGCCAATCGGGGAAGAACAACAATGAGTTTTATATAGGGTAAGCGTGACCTCTGGCGGTCGATTTAACAGAATATTTGTATCTATGAAATATATTTTTAAATAAAATAATATTTTAATATAACATTTTAAATAATACCTTTATATAACATATATATATGGTCATTTAAACCAACAACCCCATATTGTATAATAATATAACAAGATATTCATGTTGTATAATAGAAACACATCTGTAAATATTTATACACATGATTGACATGTGTCATTACAACATCATATGTAATGTACTTTGTACAAACTGAGGATAAATAAATGAAACTGTATAGATTTAAGAAAACTATTTAAATAGCAAAATAACAATGGCGACCAGGCTTTCGTTCGAACCATATGTAATGAAAGAAGAACCTTTTGAAAATTATATTCAACGATTCAAACAATACATTTTTGTGAATGAAACCGAAGGTAAGAAAATTGTTCCTTTTTTTATTATGACTATTGGAGCAAATACTTATAGTATTCTAAAAGAATTAATCTCACCTAGAGATGTTTGTGAATTAGAATTCGAAGAAATTGTTAGTGTTTCACTTACTCTCATTTTACACCTAAGCTAAATATCATTTTTGAAAGATATGAATTCAGCCAATTGGTTCAGGAACATGGCGAAAAGATAGAAGACTATGTCCTTAAATTAAAAAAAAAACAAGCTAATAAATGTAACTTTGGCTTAAATATTGAAGAACACCAAAGGGATAAGTTCATTGCAGGAGTTTCTAATCAAGTTATTTTGAAAAGATTACTGCAAGAGCCTGAGCTCACTTTTAATATGGCAGTAAATATGGCTACCACAATAGAATCGGTAGATTATAATGTGCTGAAAATGAAGTCTTATGCTGAAACTAAAGAAATAAACAAATTACATTCTAAATGCAAACATTGTGGAAAGATGAATCATCATTCTGACAAATGTTTTTTTAAAATTTTTTTCTGCTATTCTTGTAAACAACTGGGACATATATCAACTATTTGTCATTCAAAATCTAAGAATGGATATTTTCAACCAAGAAAGAGAGGAATATCTGGTGAAGCGTCTGCCCACGGAGAATCATTTTCGGGAAAGAATGGTGAGTCCATCAATAATGTAGAATATCTAACTAATAAATTTGAGAGTATTTTGTATGTCTTTGACATAAAATTCTTAGCAGAAATTGACACTGGTGCGGCTTTAACAACTATGTCAAAAGATCTATTTTTAAAATATTTTGAACATATTGCGGCATTTATACATGATCTGAAGCTCTCCTCTATTTCTCAAGTTGAGAAAACACAGCATTAAAGGGGTAGAAGAGCTTGTGACTCGTGGCTCGTGGAGACCGCGCCACGGGCAGAGAGATAATAAACATATCTTCCTTGGAAGTGTTTTAAAACTTAACGTCTAAGTTTATTTTTGGAAAGTTAAATAAGTCAGTGTTACTTTCTACGCGACATCTTTGGTGGAGATTCCGGGTAAATTCAAGACGGCACTTAGAAGGAGCTTCCGACTGCAAGGCCTACAACCCCAGTACGGATTTGAGGATCTGCCAAGCAGTACAAAGATGGTGTAACTGAAGCTTCTGGGACTTCCGAAGTTTTCGGAGCAAATTCTGGACAACAATCTTACGCCTGTCATATTCCAAGGAATCCTCCGACATTCTCTGGCGAGAGTGCTCAAGATCCCCAGAAATGGATCAAAATGTTTGAAAGGGTCGCAAAATACAACAAATGGGATGAGACTCAAAGCCTTGCCAATGTTGTATTCTACCTCGAGGGAACAGCCGCCCAGTGGTTCGATAACAACGAGGACATCATTAATTCACGGACTCAATTCAAGACTGATCTTTGTGAAGTGTTTGGGCAAAAAGAAGAGCTTACTCGACGAGCCGAAATGACACTAAAGACCAGAGCTCAAAAGCCTGGAGAGACAACCGAATCTTACATTCAAGAAATCCTATCACTGTGCTCACGAGTTAACCCCGAAATGGAGGAGGAAGAAAAAGTTGGACATTTGATGAAGGGGATTGCCGAAGATTTCTACCAAGCTCTAATTGTCAAAGATCCCACAACTGTTGACGAGCTGGTGAAATTTTGCCGACAGCTAGAGAACATGAAACAACGCCGCATCAAAAGAACACGTTATGAAAGATTACCGAACGTGACTCCGATCTCGTCGGACTTTGAAGAAGATTTAGCTTTAAAGATTCGACGGATTGTCCAGGAAGAGTTGCAAAAGATTATGCCTAAAATGTCTGAAGTGGAACCCTTTAGAACAACTGACGTGAATTCTTTGGAGGCCATAGTTAAAGAGGAGGTGCAACAAGTACTCGCCCCAATTACAAGGCGAAATATTCAATCTCAAAGAAGGAGAACGTTTGTACCAAGATTTCGACGAGAAGATGACTACACTCCATATACCCCCAGAACATCTGACCAATGGCGAACGGTTGATAACCAACCTATCTGTTTCCATTGCGGGAAGCCAGGCCATGTTTTACGTTACTGTCGAGAAAGAAGACGTACCTTTGAGGATGCCAGATTGAGAAGAACACTTCCAGCAGCCGACAATGCAACCCCACAAAGACCCTACGATTTGACTGACGATTTCCCAACTCTCCCTAGACCCGGAGGTTTTAGCCGCAGTGCTTCACCATATCCAGGCAGAGGAAGGATGCCAAGACGAAGAAGCCAATCACCAGGGGCAGGTCGTTTGTCAAGCCGCTCACCCCGTCGCCAAAATGAGGAAAACTAGGATGCGCGACCTATATGGGGGGTGAGGCCGCAGTTTTTGAAAATCCTCCATCATCGACGTCTGCAAAATTAAAACGGAATTGTATAAAAGGGAACATTAATGGACTGGAAACTACAATACTGATAGACTCGGGCGCAGATTATTCCGTGATTTCAGAAACGTTTAGAAGACGTCTGAGAACTCCATTTTTTGTTGAATCTGGACCAGTCGTTAAAGTCGCCAATGGAAAGCTTGTTAAAACTTTGGGAAAATGTTCACTAAAGGTCCTTATCAATGATCTCGCCACAATCTTTGAATTTATCGTAATTCCTGATTGCAGCCACGATATAATTTTGGGGTGGGATTTCTTCAAAGCAACAAGAGCGGTTATTGATTGTGGCCATCAAGAATTGTATTTGGAAGAAACACTACCAATAAATGATGACCAAATCAACCTTGATGTATACTCTGCTGATAATTATGTAATTCCACCTAAGTCAAGTTGTAAGATATCAGTAGTAAGTACACCACTTCAAGAAAATAGAGATGTTCTAATCTGCCCAAATTGGGAACTCTTAATAAGGAAGGAATTTATAATGCCCTCTCTTCTAACAACCTTCTGGCAAGGGAAAGCAGATTTGTGGATAGCAAACGGAACTTCTAAACCACTGATGATTCCTTCTCGAATGGCCCTTGCCACCATGAGCGATGTTGATGTTGGCTCCATATGCTCCTTGAAATGCGATGAATTAATCCAAGAAGAAGAGATAGGGATCACTAAATTGAACCAGAAGATAGAAGCAATGGTCGACTCAAATCTTACTGAGGATCAGCAAAATAAGTTGATGAATATTCTTAAGAAGTTTTCGGATGTCTTTGATTTTTCTGGGAAGTCTCAACCTGCCCGAAGTAAAATAAAGCACAAGATTGACACGGGTGATCACGCTCCAACAAAACAGAGGCCTTACCGAGTGTCTGGAATGGAGAGGAAAATCATACAGCAGGAAGTTGACAGAATGATGGAACAAGATATAATTCAAATTTCTGAAAGTCCTTGGTCTTCGCCTGTAGTACTTGTGAAGAAAAAAAATGGGTCTTGGAGGTTTTGCGTTGACTATCGACGACTTAATAAGATCACCAAGAAAGATGTTTATCCATTACCACGGGTTGATGATGCTTTGGATAATTTATCGGGAGCCAGATATTACTCAAGTATGGATTTAAGAACTGGCTATTGGCAAATTGAAGTGGATGAGCATGATAGAGAGAAGACGGCATTCATTACACCTGATGGACTATACGAATTTAGGGTAATGCCATTTGGCCTCTGTAACGCCCCAGCTACATTTGAGAGGATGATGGATACCGTTTTGAAAGGACTAAAATGGAACATCTGTCTTTGCTATTTGGATGATATAGTGGTGTATGGTCCTTCATTTGAAGAACATCTAAAAAGGTTAGAAGTTGTTCTGGAATGCCTTCAACAATCTGGATTGAATGTGAACCATGAAAAATGTTTATTTGGCTCAAGACAATTAAAAATACTAGGACACGTTGTCAATGAAAATGGAATACATCCAGATCCCGAAAAGGTTGAAGCCATTTTAAAATTTCCATCTCCTAAAAGTATACCTGATATTAGAAGTTTCTTAGGACTGTGCTCCTATTATAGACGATTTGTGGAAAACTTTTCCCACAAAGCTAAACCTCTGAATGACCTTTTGAAAAACAATGTCAAATTCTGTTGGAATAAAGAAAAAGAAAATGCCTTCGAGATCCTTAAAGAAGCTTTAACCTCTGAACCTGTTCTTGGGCACTTTATTGAAGACGCCGAGACCCATATACACACCGACGCCAGTGGATATGGCATTGGAGCAGTGTTGATCCAAATACAAGGAGGTGCTGAAAGACCAATAGCTTATGCATCCAGGACCCTAACAAAGGCTGAAAAGAATTATTCTACGACTGAAAAAGAACTGCTTGCGGTTGTTTGGGCCACATTCAAATTTAGACCCTACCTTTTTGGCCGAAATTTCACAGTTGTTACAGATCATCATTCACTGTGCTGGCTTGCAGGACTTAAAGATCCTTCCGGACGACTCGCTAGATGGGCGCTCAGACTGCAAGAGTTCGACATCACCGTAGTCTATAAAAGTGGGCGCAAACATAAAGACGCCGACTGTTTATCAAGGAACCCTGTACCAGAAGAGCAAGAAGACTTCCCAAATATAATATCGATCATCGATATTCGTGCAGAACAAAGTCGAGATCCCAATTTAGCAAAGATCATAGACAAAATCGAACAAACTGGACCTTTTAAAGGCTTCGAAGTTATGGACGGAGTACTTTATAAAAGAAACTACGAGCCATATGGAAGGCAACGGCTTCTTGTACTTCCAAAGCAAATGCGGCTGGAAATCCTCAAAAATCTTCACGATGCACCTACTGCTGGTCACTTGGGTTTTGCCAAAACTTATGATCGGGCACGTAAAAGATTCTTTTGGGGTGGAATGTATAAGACCATTCGTCAGTATATAGCGCATTGCAGAGAGTGCCAGCGCAGGAAAAGTGTTCCACAACGACCGCCTGGACAACTTATGCCTATCCCACCGGCAAATTTTCCTTTTCAAAAGATAGGAATGGATTTATTAGGGAGATTTCCTGTTACGAATCAGGGCAACAAATGGATTATTGTATGCACTGAATATATGACGCGATTTGCAACTACAAAGGCGATTCCAGACGCAGGAGCCATGGAAATTGCTAAGTTTATTGTCGAAGAAATTATTCTCCGACACGGAGCTCCTCAGCAGATCATCACCGACCGTGGCACGAACTTTATGTCCCAAATAATTAAGGAAATAAACAATTTAAGTGGAATAAGTCACCTCAAGACTACAGCCTATCATCCGCAGACTAACGGTTTAACTGAAAGATTAAACAAAACATTGACCGACATGTTGTCCATGTACGTTGACGTGGAACAGAAAAACTGGGACGAATGTCTGCCATTTGTAACATTTGCTTATAACACCGCTAAGCAAGAAACTACAGGCTTCAGTCCCTTCTTTCTAGTTCATGGCCGCGAGGCCGAAACCACTTTAGATTCACTCCTTCCATATCACGACAATGATAATGTTGGTGATTATGTTCAACACCTCATTACCACAGCTGAAGAAGCCCGACACCTTGCACAACTACATCTCTATCGAGGTCAAGAAAAAGACAGAGTATACTACGATAGGAAACATCGACCTGTGGATTATAATGTGGGAGATCTAGTGTGGCTCTTCATTCCAGTGAGAAAAGTTGGACTCTCAGAGAAACTGATTAAGAAATACTTCGGTCCCTACCGTATTACAAGAAAATTGTCCCCCGTCAATTACGAAATTGAGGCCATTTCTGACTCTCCAAAACATCGTAAAATAAGAGATACAGTCCAAGTACTTAGAATGAAGCCATATTTGGATCCACTACTTCAAGAAGAAATATCTGACTCAACTCCAAACGAGGAACTTGTTCTGAAACAAAGATTATCCGACCCAGAACCGATATCAGGCCCTGTGACAAGATCAAGAGCTAGACGGACGCAAATTGGTCAATAGCCTTCAATTGAACAGCGGGACGCTGTTTCTTTTCAAATGAGGGAAAAGTGCGGCATTTATACATGATCTGAAGCTCTCCTCTATTTCTCAAGTTGAGAAAACACAGCATTAAAGGGGTAGAAGAGCTTGTGACTCGTGGCTCGTAGAGACCGCGCCACGGGCAGAGAGATAATAAACATATCTTCCTTGGAAGTGTTTTAAAACTTAACGTCTAAGTTTATTTTTGGAAAGTTAAATAAGTCAGTGTTACTTTCTACGCAACAATATTAAATTGTTTCCGTCTAAATGTTATTTAACAGATTATCAAGGAAATGGCATTTCCTCTATTGGAGAATGTAAAGTAGAAGTAAGATTTAAAAATAAAATAGGCCATTTAAACTTAATAGTAACAAACATTAAAAATAATAAATTTCTCATAGGAAAAGACTGGATAGTATATTTCGATATGGTACAAATTAATGTCCAACAAAATAATAATTTTGATACTAATTTAATTTTTAATAAATATTATAAACTTTTCGAAGATATAGTCTTGCCAATAAAATATATTTCCGTACACATTAATGTAAAAAATAATTTTGCGCCAAAATTTTATAAATTTAGACCTGCTCCCTTTGCTATTAGGACTTTAATTGAAGAAGAACTATTATTTTTATTAAATAATGATATTATTGAAAATGTAGTGGATAGCCCAATAGCTTCACCGCTAGTATGCGTCCCTAAGAAAAACGGCAAAATTAGAATTTGTGCGGACTTCAAGAGAACCTTAAATCCATTTATCGAAGATGTTAAATATCCGATACCGAACTCTTCTCTTTTTGGTAAAAGTATATTTAGTAAAATTGATCTTTCAAGCGCATATCATCAGATACTTCTAGACGAGGAATCTCAAAAATTGACAGTTATTTCTACCCATAAAGGCCTTTTTAAATATAAAAGGCTGCCCTTCGGTATCAAGTCCGGAGCGACTATTTTCCAAAGAACTATGGACAATATTTTTTCCGGTCTTAAAAATGTAATAATATATTTAGACGATATTCTTATAGCATCGTCTGACGTAAATGAGCATATTTCAGATATTGAAACAGAGTCGTGAATAAATTATCTGATTTTAATTTTTCAATTAATAAAGAAAAATCTTTGTTTTTTGTTGATGAAATCAATTATTTGGGACATAGAATAAATAAAAATGGAATTTATCCCCTTGAGGATAAATTGGACAGTATAAAAAAATGTCCTAAACCGAGTAACATTTCAGAATTAAAATCTTTCTTGGGCATGTTGTCATTCTACAGTAAATTCGTTAGAAATTTATCCATACATGCAAATCCTTTATTCTCTCTATTGAAAAGAAGTTATAATTGGAATTGGAAAAAAGAACATGATCAGGCTTTCGAAAAATGTAAAAATTTGATTAGTACAAAAACTTGTTTGACGCATTATTCGCAAGATTTACCTCTTTATGTTACTTGTGATGCATCAAATTATGGTATTGGAGGATATATTTCCCATATTGTAAACGGCATTGAGAAACCAATTACTTTTGTTTCAAGAACACTAAATGACACAGAAAAGAAATATTCCCAGATAGAAAAAGAAGGTTTATCAATATTCTTTACCTTAAACAGGCTAAAACAATTTCTTTACGGAAGAAAATTTATTATTAATACAGATCACAAGCCATTACTAGCCATTTTTGGCGATAAAAATAATTTACCAGCCTTAGTGGCAAATAGATTACATAGATGGTCACTCTCAATATCAAATTTTAATTTTGAAATTGAATATACTAAGGGAACTGAAATACCTCTTGCAGATTTTCTTTCAAGATTTCCAAATCCTGAAAAAGGGGAGAAGGAAGAGGAAATGGGAGAAATATTATTAATAGAAAATTCGATATTAGATTACGTATTGGTATCGTACAAAACCCAAGAAGATCCAACTCTTAGAAAACTATATAAATTAGTCAAGTATGATAAGTATGATATTGACTCAGAGGTAGATATAAAACCTTATAATAGAATTAAAAACGAGATAACAATAGTAAGAAATTGCCTATTTTTCGGAAATAGAATGATCATCCCCGATTCCTTAAGAGAATATGTTTTGAAAATCATTCATGAAAATCATATTGGAATAAATAAAATGAAGACTCTAGCCAGAAGTTCTGTCTATTGGCCGGGAATGGATGAGCAAATTGAAAAACTGTCTAAAAGCTGTAGCATTTGTATGGAAAACACATCAAAGCTGCCAAACCAGGAATTTACTGAGTGGACTCCACCAAACTAAGTTTGGAAGAGGATTCATCTTGACTATTTCTATTTTGCGGGAAAAACTTTTTTAATATTAGTGGATGCGCATTCTAATTGGATAGAATGTCAAATGGTTCCAAATACATCGGCGGGATTCTGCATAGACTTTTTGAGAGAATGTTTAGCGAGATATGGTATCCCGGAGGTGGCGGTAATGGATAATGGGCCCCCGTTTATAAGTTATGAAATAAAGACATTTTTCGAAAGAAATGGCATACATGCGATGTTTAGCCCCGCTTACCATCCGGAGAGCAACGGACTAGCGGAAGTGTCTGTAAGAGAGATAAAAAAAGCTATGAAAAGAATTATTTCGGAGGAAAGAGAAATACCCCTTGAGTTTGCTTTGATAAAGGCATTATATGCATATAGATTGAGTCCTTTGACTAGAACGGAAAAATCCCCTGCTGGAATATTTTTAAATCGCGAGATTAGAACGAAGATTTCCATGTTGAGCAAGAAATCAGTAAGAGTGGGGAGATTGAAAAATAAAAGACAGAGCAATAGCTACAAAATAAATGATAGAGTAAGATACAGATGGATGGAAAGAGGAAAACCGAAATGGATGTTTGGGATTGTAAAGAGAATAGTGGGAAGCAACAGCTGTATGATAGAAACTGATGGAATTGAAAAGAAAGTACACACTAACTATATGAGGAGAAGTATGGAGAGAAAGGATGTTTCATCATCAGAAGAAGGAATAAGCTAACCAAGGCCTCGGACGTCAAGTCCCCTGACTCCTGCTACAATAGTAGCAGAATCTACACCTGGACCACCGACTGAATCTACACCTTCCCGGAGATATCCACTACGAGAGAGGAGACCACCGGATAGATATGTACCTTAATGAGTATTGCTATCTTAAAAAGGGGGGAGTTGATTTGGATGAACTTATAAAAATAATTAAATATTAGTGGTTGAATATTAAATAATAATTGAATATTAATTAATTTATTTTTTATTGTTTTTTGACCAAGAAAAGGTAAATTCATTGTCAAGAGATATGTAAATTTTGTTCGTTCAATTTCAATTTTTTGTATTGTATTGTTAGTTTGCTTGCATGTAAATATTCTTAAGGAAGAGAAAAAAACTTCTTTTTTTATAAGTGCAGACATCTTTTGTTTATTATAAGATTTGAGAAAATTATTTAAATAGCAAAATAACAACAAGCTTGAGCCCATTTCCACGTCTTTCCTCATATTAGGCCAAATAAATCTTGATGTTAGTTGCTTAGTTGTGGCTTTGATGCTTGGGTGTGAGAGTTCGTGGAAGTTCCTAAAAACCATAATTCGGAATTTAATTGGAATGAATGGTCTAATATTATTGGTAGACACGTCACACCATAACAAATTGCCTGATTGTAGTTGCCATTGATTAAATTTCAGAGAGTATTCTTTGATATCAGGTTTTGTAGTTCTGAATCACCTATTTGTTCTTTGGCGATCACTTATAGTCGATGGTTGTAATAGCATCAACTCTGGACAGCATCGTCTCCGATGTTTTCTGTACCTTTTATGTACTTGATGTCAGTAGTGAATTGGAGGATGTATTGTAGATGCCTTAGCTGTCTAGAAGAATCTTTCTCGTTTTATTTTTGTTTGAATGCGTAAATAAATGGTTTGTGATCCGTCAAAATTGTAAATCCACGTGCCTCAAGCAGGTGCTTGAATAATTTTATAGACAAATATATTGCGAGAAGCTGTACTATAATTGCATTGAGAAAGATTTAATTTTTTAGAGAAAAATGCTTTTGGTTTCCATATATTTTTGTCAAGCTGTTGGAGAACTGACCCAACTTCCCGATCTGAAGCATCTGTACAGAGTGAGATAGTAAGTTCAGCATCGGGGTAGGTTAAAAGTGCTGTATCATCTAGAACTTGTTTGCATTGTTCAAACTGCTTCCTCTGTCCATTTAATTTCGCTTCTATCTTTTTCTTGGCACCCCTCAAGTATTCATGAAGGATTGCTGAGTCTCTGTTGCATTGTTCAAGAAGGTACGATAAAGTTTAGCATGCCCAAAAATATGCGTAATTCATGAACTTTTTTTGGTTTCTTATATTCTAGAATAGCTTTAACCTTTTTTTGCAGTGGTTTCACACCGTGAGAGGTAATTAGGTATCCTAGAAAATCAATTTCTTGTACCAAGAAATTAGATTTAGAAATATTGATTCTTAATCCATAGGAATCTAGTCTGCTGAATAAAGCTTCAGGGTGGCTATAATGCTCTTCTTCCGTTTTATAGGCTACCAGTATATCATCTAAGTAGACAAATGCAAAGTCTAAATTTCTTAAGACTTAATGCAAATATCTCTAAATGGTAGCAGCAGCATTTCGGAGACCGAAACTCATGGCATTTAACTCGAAGAGGCCAAAGGAGTAATGATGGCAATCTTTGGTTTATACTATTCTGAAATTGGAATCTGATAGAATGCCTTGCATAGGTCTATTTTTGAGTACACACGAGTACCTTTTAAGATGTGGTGAAAATTGTCAAGTCTAGGGATTTGATAACGATCTGGAAGTGTAACTGCGCATTGGATCTTCTATAATCACCGCAAGGTCTTAGTGATTGGTCATATTTTGAAACTAAATGTAATGGGCTTTCTCAAAGAGAATTTGAGGGTCTAAAAGCCCTGCCCCCAGCTTATTTGACTGCCTTAAAAGATATTTACAATAGAGTTCTAAAAACTGGTCATTTCCCAACAACTTGGTGCAAAACAATTATACATCCCATCTTTAAAAATGGTGATGCCGACAATCCTCACAATTATCGGGGAATAGCACTTCTAAGCAACCTCGCTAAGCTTTTCTCATCAATAATGAAAATACGACTAAGCAACTGGACCGAAAATAGAGCAATTATACCGGAAAATCAAGCGGGTTTCAGAAAAGAACATTCATGCCAGGATCATATTTTTACTTTAGTCTCACTAATCCAATTAACACTTAGAAGTAAAAGACGAAAGTTCTACGCTTTCTTTATCGATCTTAAAAAGGCTTTTGATACGGTGCCCCAAGCCCTCCTATGGAAAAAACTGCTAGACATTGGATTGAATTTCCGATTTATAAATCTAATTAAGAATTACTACGAAAACATGACAGCTGCGGTGAGATGGAACAATTCATTCACTGAATTTATCAAAATAAAATCCGGAGTGTTACAGGGTGAGCCACTATCTCCTTACATATTCATACTTTTTATTAATGACCTGATTAGTACTTTTGACAGCTCTGATATACCTGGTATTTATCTGCCAAAGCATGGAAATATCCATTTGTTATTATATGCAGATGATATTGTACTGATAGGCGAATCTAAGAACAATTTGCAGTTAAAAATTAATATGGTACGAAAATATTTTGAGGAAAATATGCTAACGCTGAACGAAAACAAATCAAAAATAATGGTATTTCGCAATGGTGGGAAGCGGTCAAAATCCGATAATTGGTATTGGGGACAACAACTACTGAATGTCACGGAAAGATACATCTATCTAGGATATCCACTCACCTCGACAAACTCTTTTAAGCAAGCCGCATTATACTATAAGGGTAAAGCTCTCGCTGCCAGTGGTGCGGTATGGCCTATTCTGACCAGGTCGAAGATGAACTCTTTTAAATCCTCTATGAAACTTCTTGACGCGATGGTTCTATCAACCCTGCTATACGCGGCACCTGTTTGGGCAAATGAGCATACATTAATTGTTGATCAAATTCAGGACTCATTTATGCGAAGATATCTAAATCTACCAAGATACACCCCCGGATACATGCTCAGGATAGAATTGGGAAGAGTGTCACTCAGCGTTACAGTCTTGAAACTAACCTTAAAGTGCTGGTTGAGAATGATGGGAATGTGTGAAACTAGATTGCCGCTGCTCTGCTTGTCCCAGCTGTGGGAAATCTCAAACGCAACGAAAAAATATATAGGTTTCACAGGAAGTATAGTTAATATTTTAAACACCACCGGATTTCAATGGTTGAATTTCTGCACAGACTATAGAACATTACAAAGAGAAATTCACCACATAATCAGGACTGCAATAGATCAATATCTGCAAAAGGATCACACAAGAATAACAAATTCAAGACTATACCCACACTATAAAAACATTTGCTCAACTCCGTTACCGGAACACTATCTGTCCATAGATTTCCCGCTCCGGGTCAAACGGTGTATTGCCGGACTGAGAATCTTCTCGGTGCTCTTTACTGATGATCGCCCCAAAATATTTAAAACAGACGGATGGACATGCGTGATTTGCGGGACAAGAATGGAGCCGGGGCTACATCACCATATACTCTCATGTATGGGGCTGAAAGACGAACGAGAAGTGCTCCTCAGTGAAATAGGCCTTCATGGACTCTCTTTGGAGCTCCTGTTGAATGAGGTGGTGAGAAACAGAGCTGGAGCGTTTGCGTTGTTCAAATTTTGGAAGACGGCTGAAGAGAAGAGGAAGTTATATATATAATATAATTGATGTAAATAATTATATGTAAATAATCTTTGTCAGGATTAGAATGGCGAATCCTGTATGGGACTTTGATTCCAGTAAAAGGCTTGTTGCTGCTGTTGTATATAGTCACAGTGTAGAAAATACTACACTATACCTACTACTTATAGGTTTCTCTCTGTATTCTTAGTTCTCTTCTCTTCAATTACTCTGTAAATTGGCGAATCCTTCATAGGACGAGAGGTCCTCAATAAAGGCTTTTTGTTGTTGTGTTGTTGAATTTGAGGGTCTAATTATTCCATTATTCAACATATATTGAAATTCTGCTTCAGAAAAAGTTAATCTCTGTGGATCTAGACGACGGGCTTTTGTGTTAATTGGTTGACCTCTTGTGGGAATATAATGCTTAACGTTATGTTTTGCTTCTACAAAATCTGAAAGTGGTCTACATATGTTAGGAAATTTGGTTAGGATAGCGCTGATTCAGGGTGCTAATAATTTCCTTGTCGGAAATTGACTGAATAACGCCTCTTATAGAAAGATTATTTATTCCATCAATTAATCGTTTGTTTTTTAATATAAATTATTAATACAAAATTGTTCGAAAGTCTGCTCTTATCATAGCTATTTTAGTATTGGAGATTACAAAGGCCATTGGATTTGACGTCGAATTCCGATATCCAAATTTATAACTTTTGTTCCATAGGTAAAACTCTCTGTACCATTGGCTGCATATAGTTTATAATCAGAGCTAGGCATCTTATTTTTATCCTTTGGTGGTATTATAGAGATATCAACACCACTTTCCACCAAAAAGCGCGATCCCGTGTTTTTGTCCGTAACAAGTAATTATCTGTTTATCTGAGTATAATCAGAGATTATGACAATCCTAAATGCTGGCGGAAGAGTTTGTCGCTACTCTGTCCGCCGGTTGAAGTTTTCCCGACTCTTTCCAACTACACGGAGGCCTGCATTTATTTTGCAAACAATTAGGACCAAAGCGAAAATGGAAATAGCAGTATTTCTCTTTTGGATTGAAGAATGTTTGAGACTGACTTCTCGGCCTTGACTGATTCCTAGTTTTGGATCGAGATCTTGATTTATCCAGTCGCAATTCGGACACCTACCATTCAAGATCTTCCAATTTGGCGATCAAGCGATATGTTGGGGAAGAAGACACTTCCGCATCATATATATTTCTTTGGAAGGGTTTATCTAATTTATTTTATCAGCCATCATGGCCAATTTGCTAATGTCCTTATCGCTTACAATAAATATATTCTTTATGGATATTGGTAATTTGTCGAGCCATAAAGCTTTAATAAAATAGTCAGATAAATTAAGGGTAGCGAGGGATCTGCGCTTTTGTAATAACTGATTCAGGTTCATGTCTCCGAGCTCTATGCCAGAAATTTACTTTTTAAATCTCAACCCTTCAATTTTTCTGAACAATTCAAGTAATCGTGATTTACATTCAGAGTACTTGTTTTCGATTTTGCTTTTATGTCCCAAATGTTTTCTATATATTTAGGTTCTAATTGGGAGATCAAATAATTAAATTTAGTGTCTTCCTGAAATATTCCACCTATTCTGAACAGTGCATCTACCTGGAAGAATCATATTTCAGATTTTTCAACCCAAAAAGGGGGGCGGTATTTTAACACCAACATTGCATATTTCTGAGGTATCGCTAGGCTTATTTTCCGTTTCTATCTTACGTAAATTAATAATTCGGCACAACAACAAATGTAAATAGAAATAAAGTTTGAAATTAAAATATTGCGATAAAATAATAAGGATGATAATATAAAAAACTTATCTTAGTCTTGAGATGATATCCCAATATTTTGGATGAAATTTATTTCCTACTTGATTCAATTTTTTTGCATTTGTTCATCTCTTGAAATTTTCGTTTGATATTTCTTTCAATCAAGTCCGGCTCACCAATGTCGTGTGTCGATTTATTAAATCCAGCGATGGCCCAGAAAAGTATTTCAAAGTTAGTGTTTATTGGTATTACGCATTAGCTACGTTTTTATATGAAGTTGACAAAGGAAGACAAAAAGACAACACCCTAGAATGTCCAATGGGTTCTCATTGACTTCCGCCGATCTGCCGCGCCACACAGCGGTGGTCATCTCCTATTTCCAGGCCCTGCTTGCATGTTTGCCGTGATCTGTCATCCCAGCAGGCTGGAAGGAAGTCTCTCGACACAGTATATTACACAACTCTCTGATAGTTATTCTTCGATCATGACGGATAAGGTCATCAACCTTGTCTTCGTTTTCAAGGTTGGTTGATGGCCTCTCACTACGTGGTTTGTCATTCAAAGAAGTCTTAACACTCGGAATCTTTTCATCTATCTTCTCACATTACTTAGTACAATTGTGGCTTCTTTGTAAAAATTTTTCAATCAATGGTAAATCTTAATAACGGCTTTTGTTTCTGTCTTTATTCTGTACTTTTACTTGGGGTATCTGAAAACAAAATGGATACATTTTAGCTAAGGCTTTACTTAACAAGACGAATTAAAATTTAAAAAAATATGTGTGACAATATCGTTGCGGAATTTCTTGTTGTTTGATTTGAATGGTGAGGATTGGTTGAAACGCAGTCGTTTGAGTGGAAGTTGAAGCATACAGTTAGGAATAATCAGGACACGTGATGGGGTTTGAAAATAAAAGGCAACTGGGTTGGAGGAAAGAAAGCTTGAGAAGAGCGGAGCGGGTTTTGATTGTTAATTATCTGATCACATGGCGGTGATTGAACTTAGCTGTGGGATGAGCAGAGGGAGAGAGGTCTAGAGCAGATGTCACCTTGTTGGAAGCGAAATCACTACTATCCGAACTCGGTGGGAGCCAAGTCACTACTGACAATTCTTGCCTTTCGATTTAACACCACGAGTTGTCTTCCTTCCCATTGGTCGAAGGATGGAACGTGTCCGTTTTTCTATTGGTTGACCTATTTAGGGGAGGCTTTCTAATTGGACCGGCGGCTTTCTTTGGTGTTAGTTACGCCCGGCCTGGTCAGGAAGTATCGGGTGTGTTCGACTCTATTTACTTCCGCGTTATCAAATACGTCCGGTCCTGTCCGGAAATATTGGGCGTCTCTATACTAATATAACTTCTGCGGATACCAGATACGTCCGGGCTTGCCAGGAAGTATTGACTGTACAAGTTATTTATACTTGTGCCCGCTTTTAGCCTGCTTCCTATGTCTTGTTGCCACTTTCTTTCCTCCAGTTACCTTATTCTTTATTAAATCTTTGAAAATCATACATTGTACATGCATAGTGGGTCGGGGGGCATACAATTATATACAAATTATGACAGATGCGCCCCCTACATGTGAAGAATTCAAGAAGGGGTTAGCCTGAGAGAATTCTGTAAGGTGAAAAATAATTTTGTGGGAAAATTAGTTGTGGGTATTGAGAGTCTATATTCAAGCATTGGTGGCGATATAAGAAGTAAAATAGAATGGTGTTGATGATATAGGTTGAGTATAATTAATAGAAATCAAAAATTTTTTTAATTGTAAGAAATCAAAATGAATGCTATGGTACATAGTGGATTAAAAAGAAAAGAAAATGCGCTTAACTAATTTCTACTCGAAATTGGAAAAAATCGAGGGAGTTTTATTAGGGCTTTTGAGAAATCAAAAATAATATAAAAATAAAAAGTTGGACGAAATCAAAGTAAAGGTTTGGTTGCATGGTGAGGAAAAAAAAATGTTTTGTTGCATGGTGAAAAAAGAAAAGTGCTTGTTGCATGGTAAAAAGAAATGCCTAATTATATTTCTGCTCGAAATTGGGAATGGAAATCGAGGGATTTTTATTAGGTCTTTTGAGAAATCAAAAAATAAAAATAAAAATAAAAAGTTGGAAGAAATCAAAGTGAATGCTTGGTTGCATGTTGGAAAAAAAAATGCTTTGATGCATGGTGAAAAAAAAAAAGGAAAAATGCCTAACCATATTCTTGCTCGAAATTGGGAATGGAAATCGAGGGATTTTTATTAGGTCTTTTGAAGAAATCAAAGTAAAATAAAAAGTTGGAAGACATCAAAGTAAATGTTTGGTTGCATGGTGAGAAAAAGGAAAAATGTTTTGTTGCATGGTGGAAAAAAGAAATAAAAAAAAAAGAATGTTTTTGTAAATCAAAATAAAATATAATATCCAATTTTAAAAGAAAACCAATGAGTTCTCGTTGATTTGAAATTATGATAATATAAACTAATTGGAAAAAAAAAAGATAATTAATGATTAAAAGTGATAATAAGTTGAATAAATTGATAAATTGATTATATATTTAAATTTTAATTGAGAGAAAATAATGAAAATGATTCATATGAAAAATAAGGTGTATTGGTTTGAACCCTTTTGTATATCTACATGCCCTATAAATGTTTTAATTGCTCAATTATGCCCTATAAATTTTTTGTCTTTGTGTGTGTTGTGGAAAATGTTAGAAGTCTGTTGTGTAAGAAATGTGTGTGCGTGTACCTTGTTTGATTTTCGAATGACAGTCGATTTGATTGACATTGTAAAAGACGATGCGCAGGCTTGAATTGGAATCCAAAATCGGTGGCATAGAGAGGTTCCCAGTTGACCTCAATTTAGCTGCTGGTCGAGGGATGGTAATTAGAAACCGGACATGGAACGTGGGGGCAGCAAGACTTCCTCTCTATTTGCACGTAATTGGATCCGGAAGTGGGGGAACTACGTTTCCTGTCCGCCTAATTGATTTTGTGTGCTATTTGCATCTTGTTTTTGGAGTGTGACTTCTCCGACATTGGTTGGTCATCTTTCAGTTACTTCTATCTCCTCGGAGTTTATTTAGATTTTCTGCAAAAATGGTTCCTAAAATTATGAGAAGTTTTATAAATGCTTGTCCAAAATTAAAAACTGCCTCTTGTAGTTCGAAAATTTTATGAGCGGGCATGGTATAGATAAACAAATAATTAATAAATAAAATTGGGATACATTTGTATGGTAGAACTAACAAACAAAGGATGAAAATCAGATGAAAGATAGGGTATTGCCTCATGTTCTTCCATATTTTTGTAAATGGGGACTCTGAAATATTTGTTCGAATCTTATATATTGTTGGTCGTTCAATTTCGCACTGTTTGATATCTTTAGGGAGTGGTGTGATATGATTGAACTGGTTGTCAGGTTTGCAGTTTTTAACATCGGGGAAGAGTGATGCAAATCGCCTTGTTGCAAAAATGGCAGGGTCTAAATGCCTGAAAGGTTCGCTGCTGGTGGGTTTGAACCTTAATGACTCTGTTGGGAATAATTCGGGTGTTAAATGTTTGAAAGGGAACGTGTAATTGGGGTTGTGCTTTATGTGATATGTGCTAACGGCGGGTGGTGATATATAACGGATTTTTTCTGTATACAGCTTAAGTTTGTTGACGTGGATTGTGTCAGTGTCTCTTTGAAGTGGTTGATTTGGTCGATCTATGCGGACCACATTTGGTGAAATAATTTCTAATATTGTGTGAGGTCCTGTGAAATATGGCGCAAGTTTCCCTGTATTTGGGTGGTGATATAATTTTACTAACACTAGATCACCTACTTCAAAATGTGGTTGTTTGTGTCGTTGATCATAAATGTTTTTGTCTTGTAAATGTTTGTTTTGTGTGCGTGTGTGTGCAATTTTTCTAGCTTTGTCGATATCTGGGTAAGGTGTGCTATGGTCAGAGAGTTCGGGGGGTAGGATACCAAACATTAAGTAGATGGGTGGAAAACCTGTGGTAGAGTGTGGGGTTTTGTTATATATAATTGTAACTCTTTTGACCAACTTGGTCCATGCGATCTTAGGATTTTCTAGATGCAATAGCCTAAGTTTTCCCGTGAGGGTGGCGTTCAGGCGTTCACATAGACCGTTGGCCTGTGGATTGTTGCTGGTTGTGAGTAATGGGTGAATATTTCTATTAAGGAGAAAACTACGAAATTTTGGCGAAGTGAAAGCAGGGGCTCTATCCGTAAGAAGGCGTTTTGGAGAGCCATCCTGTAATACTCGCTTAAGTACCTGTTGGTAGGTGATGGTGCTGGTGGATTTAGATGGAAAAGTCCACGCGTAGCGCGAAAAATGATCGACTACCACATGGAGGTATATTTTGGTGTTGCCATATTTGGCAAATCCTGCTATGGTGTCAAGGGATAATAGGTCAAAGGGTTCTTTGGCTTCCGGAGGTTGACTTAATTCCCCGTAAGTGGGTCCCAATGGCCGTTTTGTTAACTGGCAGGTGGGGCAGGTCTTAACCTTTTGTTTAATATCTTTTGACATACCTTGCCAGTAATATTGTGTGGAGATGATTCGTGACATTTGTGAAATACCGGGGTGATTGTATTGTGTGTGTACTGTTTGTAAGAGTTGTTGTATGAGTGGTTTTGGAATTATAATCTTGGTTACACCTTTTCGGGAAACTGTATGTAATCCATTATGATCAATGGTTAAACTAGACTCTTTCGATGGAGGAGGTTGGTGTGTCTTGATAAGGGTGGTGTCCAAGAATCCACAAAACGGGTTACGGGATAAGAGATCTGCTTCATATTGTAGTTTTCCCTTTATGTAGCGGACCTCATATTCGTAACTCGATAGTCGTAAACTCCATCGAAACAGTCTGCCGGACGGGTTTTTGATGGTTTTCAACCACTGTAATGCGTGATGGTCAGAAAATATAGTGAATTTTCTGCCCATAAGATAGATGCGAAACTTCTCCACACTCTCAACGATTGCTAAGCACTCAAGTTCAGAGATGGAGTAGTTTTTCTCGTGTGGGCGCAATGTTCGGCTGAAATATTGAACTGGATATACGTTCCCGTCAGGGTGAACTTGTTTGAGAATGCCTGCTATACCGAGGGTGGATGCATCGCAATACACTTGGCATGGCAGACCTTCTTTGTAAAGGTGTAAGATGGGGTGTTGTGTGAGGTTTCCTTTCAGGTCAATGAACGCTTTTTGACAAACTTCATTCCAGTTCCACACGACATCCTTTTTGAGGAGGTTATTGAGTGGTGTTCGCAAGCGAGCGTATTCCGGAATGAATTTGTTATAGACGTTCACAGCGCCTAAAAAGGATTGTAGTGTTTTTCGGTTGTGTGGCTGTTTGATGGCGTGGATAATGTCGGTGTTGCGTGTGAGTGGTGTAATTGTACCAGCTGTAATGGTGTAACCTAGAAAATCTATGGACTGCTTAAAAAATTCGCATTTCACGAAGTTAAGTTGTAGCTTCTCCGCTTCGCAAAAGGCGAAAAATTGTCGCAGGTGGTTTTGATGCTCCTCCAATGTGTTGGAGTAGATGATGAAATCATCAAAGTAATGTGCCACACAGTCAAGTCCGTGTCTCTGTAGGACCTGACTTATGGCTCGTTCGTAAATTTGAGGGCTGGGTTTTAATCCGAAAGGTAATCGAGTGGGTTGGTATAACCCTTCGAGGGTGGTAAATGCTAACAGTGGTCGAGAATCGGGGTGTATCGGGACTTGCCAATACGCGGAGGATATGTCTGCCGTGGAGAAATATTTGGCCTGTGCGAGGCGGTCTAGGATATCCTCGATTCTCGGGAGGGGATGGACATCAGAGCTGATTAGCTCGTTCACCTTTCTGTAATCGATACAAAACCGTTTGGTCTTGTCGCGCTTAGTGACGAGGGTGACAGGGCTCGAGAAAGGTGAAAAAGATTGCTCTATGATGCCGTTCTCCAGCATTTGTTGGATTTGATGACGGATTTCTTGTTGGTCACATATCGGAACACGATATGGACGTATGGTAATTATTTTATCGGAATTCGTGGGTATTTTTACTGGTGGAATCCTTAAGCATGGTACGTTGAATTTGTTCTGGGTGAAAATGTGAGTGTATCTTTGTAGAAGTGTTGTGAACTGCGGTGTATAGTGAGTGTTAGATGTTGTGTTGTAGCATGCATGTGGCAAAGGATTTTGTTGTGTATTAGTGTGAGTGTCGATTTCGTTGTGTGGGTTGGTCATGTGGTAGTTGTGCGACGGTGTGTGATCACCTATGTGCTTGGTATGCGAGTTGTCCCGCTGTGTGGGTGCGTTTTGGGCATGTTTACAAGTTGAAGTCGTTGTGACTTGGTTATTTGAGGGCATGTAAAAAGGGCAATTGGCCTTAGTGAAGAAAGGGCATGTAGGTAAGGGGGTGTTTTTCAATGAATGCACGCAATGGTTGTCATAGGCGGAAGATTTGGTTGTATGGTGAGGTCTTTGTGACATCGCCTGACACTGCCAGTACGTGCATACATTTGGTACCTTGTTAAAATGGTAGGATGGGGTAGACAATGGGGCGCCCAGCTGGAATATAGTGCATTTATTAAAATCTATGGTTAGTCTGAATTTATGGAGGCTATTGATACTAAGAATTCCAAATGGTAACGGTGCATTCACTACATGGAAATTCTCTCTTCGGGATATTTGTCCTATTGTCAGTGGGATAGACAGTTTACCCATGGTTTTTGCAAAACCGTTTAGGGTTTGGAGGTTCAGTGAATGTCCCTCAAGGGTTAAATTAGGCAGATGGGTTTTTAACATATGATAAAGATTATATGGCACTATATTCAGGCTGGCGCCTGTATCAATTAAAAAGGGGCATGATATATTAGGGGCTAGAAAAACTTTGATAGTCAGTTGGTTTAGGGATCCTACCTCAGTCTCGAAAGGGCTGCTCGGTTGGGGTGTCTCTGGCTTGACTTGGTTGTTGTGGAATCGGGACTGGTGATTTTGGGACCGTTTGCACTGTCCGAACCTTTTCGTGGGTCGCCGGGACTGGTCGATGTCGGCATTCGCTGTGCCAGTGCCTCGCGCCGCAGAACTTGCAGTTGGACGGCGGAAGAGGTGCATTCCATGCACCTGGGCGTCGGGGTGTGTTGTGATACGGACCCGACATTGTGGGTGGTTGATCTTCTCTGGGTCGCGTTGTCGGTACACTGGGCCCGTGGATCCGCTGTACCAGTCGGAACCACTCTCCTAGGTTCTCGGGAGGCACTACGCGGACTAGGCGCTGGTCGTTGAATGGCAGTCCTTCTGTCAGCGTCTCGAGAATCACCTCTTGTGGAAGTCCTAGTTGCAATCCCATGGCGGTTTTCTCCCGGTAGTAGGTCTCTAGGTTGGCTTGCCCAGTAAGCTTCATGGCGAAATATTTCGCAAAGGACGCTTCGCTTGACTCAGGATAGAGATCTAGGAGGATTTGCCTCACCTGGAAATAGCTCCGGTCGGCCAGCCGAAGTTTCCTGAAGAGCTCCAGGGGTTGTCGCACCAGGTAGTTTGGTAGGCGGAGTAATTTTTCTTGTTCTCCCATGGATGCGTCTTCCATTTTTCGGTCGAACGTCTGGAAAAACTGGATCGCGCTGTATGTGCCATCAAAAGGCGGGATTGCCGTCTCAGCTCCATCAGAAATCTTTACTCGGGTCAGGAGCGCCGATAGCTGGGTGACGGCGTCCGCTAGGGGCGCAGTTGTCTCGTCCGTCTCTCTTACTTCTTGCCTTCTTTCCGTTGTTTCCGTTGGGCCGTCCGACTTTACGCCTATGGGATCCTGATTAAGCTCCATAATATCTTTATCCTGTCGACTTAACCGTTCTGTGACAATATCGTTGCGGAATTTCTTGTTGTTTGATTTGAATGGTGAGGATTGGTTGAAACGCAGTCGTTTGAGTGGAAGTTGAAGCATACAGTTAGGAATAATCAGGACACGTGATGGGGTTTGAAAATAAAAGGCAACTGGGTTGGAGGAAAGAAAGCTTGAGAAGAGCGGAGCGGGTTTTGATTGTTAATTATCTGATCACATGGCGGTGATTGAACTTAGCTGTGGGATGAGCAGAGGGAGAGAGGTCTAGAGCAGATGTCACCTTGTTGGAAGCGAAATCACTACTATCCGAACTCGGTGGGAGCCAAGTCACTACTGACAATTCTTGCCTTTCGATTTAACACCACGAGTTGTCTTCCTTCCCATTGGTCGAAGGATGGAACGTGTCCGTTTTTCTATTGGTTGACCTATTTAGGGGAGGCTTTCTAATTGGACCGGCGGCTTTCTTTGGTGTTAGTTACGCCCGGCCTGGTCAGGAAGTATCGGGTGTGTTCGACTCTATTTACTTCCGCGTTATCAAATACGTCCGGTCCTGTCCGGAAATATTGGGCGTCTCTATACTAATATAACTTCTGCGGATACCAGATACGTCCGGGCTTGCCAGGAAGTATTGACTGTACAAGTTATTTATACTTGTGCCCGCTTTTAGCCTGCTTCCTATGTCTTGTTGCCACTTTCTTTCCTCCAGTTACCTTATTCTTTATTAAATCTTTGAAAATCATACATTGTACATGCATAGTGGGTCGGGGGGCATACAATTATATACAAATTATGACAGATGCATATATAGTATTATTCGAGTTATGGGCAAACAGTCATTACTTTTTGAACGCCCTTGTATATTACTAGTCATTAAATTTTGAAAGACTTTTACACTACATTATTTTTTAAATTGAAATATGAAAAAATACATTATTAATGAGGGTTGAGAGAATATAGCATATATTAAATAGTAAAATTTATGCGACATCTCTATATATATAAAAATGAATGTTTGTATGTTTGTTTGTCTGTCTGTATGTCCGGTATACAAATTCGCAGTAGTTCACTAATTCAAACCAAAATTTCCATACATAGGTAAAAAAATACGGGGAAGACGATAGGCTATTTTAAAAAATCTCTCTATATATAAAAATGAATGTTTGTATGTTTGTTTGTCTGTCTGTATGTCCGGGATATACAAATTCGCAGTAGTTCACTAATTCAAACCAAAATTTCCATACATAGGTAAAAAAATACGGGGAAGACGATAGGCTATTTAAAAAATATATATAAATCAATTATTAAAACTATATATTGTTGCACCAGGTTGCGGCTTGGCAGACTCTTCAGGCATGATTCTCTCCTGTGCTGGGTCTTGCATCTTACCAGAGCGTGTTTCAACCATCCTACAAATTTATATAAGGGAATAATGAGATAAGTCTACTTTAAGTAGCCTCCAGAATCCTTTATTTATTTTCTCACATCAAAGAGAGCAGTGAAGTCACACGTGTACCTAAATACAAATGATGATAATCTAAAAAATAATCTGTTTTAAATAAATATCATAGAATATAAAAATAAATAAATATATAATTTAAATTTCAAATATATTAAAAATCATATAAGAAATACGCCATTAATCATGATGTAACACTTCCCCCTCTCCAGAGGTCGTCACGTCCTCGTGAGTTACCTCATCAATTCTCTCAAAATAGGGTTTGAGTCTTGAGACATGGACAATCAATGGGTCTTGGCCAGGATTATCTTTCGGCTCAATTAAGTAATTTACGTTAGACAGCTTCTTTAATATTCGATATGGGCCAAAATATTTTCTCAATAGTTTTTCACATTTTCCGATTTTCCTGACTGGTGTCCAAACTGCCACTAAATGTCCTGGTTCATAGATTCTCTCGTTGTGTTTTTTGTCATAGTTTCTCTTCATTCTTTCCTGAGTCTTCTCTGTGTTGTTAATGACTACCTGTCTCGTCCTTGCTATTTTATCTAAGTAATTTTCTATATATTCGTCATAATTGTTCATGTTACTGTCAATTGGGATATTATCGTCGTCTAAGAGGGACATGGGTTCCCTCCCAAACAACAGGAAAAATGGAGAGTAGCCTGTGGTTTCTTGAATCGTGGTATTGTACGCGTGGCTGACGAAAGGGAGGATTTCGTCCCAGTTTTTCTGGTCTGTATTTACATACATGCTTATCATGTTGATTAGAGTTCTATTTAGCCGTTCCGTTAGTCCGTTAGTCTGGGGATGGTAGCTCGTCGTGAAGCAGTGTTTAACTTTGCACATTTTCATAACCTCCTTCATCAAATTGCTAGTGAACTGTGAACCTCTGTCACTAATAAGAAACCTTGGGGCCCCGTGACGTAAAAAAATTTGTTCGATTAAAAATGTAGAGACTTCTTTCACTGTTGCTTCTGAGACTGCCTTTGTTTCAGCGTACCTGGTATAATAATCAGTCAACACAATTATCCACTTCCTTTTTCGTTGATGGCAAGGGACCAACAAAGTCAATCCCGATTCTTTCAAAAGGGTAGTTAGCTGGGGGAATGGGTTGCAAAAGTCCAGAGGGCGACTGATTTGAACCTTTCCGACTTTGGCAAAGATGGCACGTCTTTACAAATTCTGAAACATCTTTCAGCATGGAAGGCCAATGATATTTATTCTTCAAACGGTATGTGGTTCTGGCGACGCCTAGATGGCCATTCAGCATATGGTTGTGGAATTCACTCATGATTTCTTTCCTTCTCTTCTTCGGCACTACCAGCAACCATGCTCTGCCTTCAGGGTTTGGGTTCTTCTTATATAGACATCCATTTTCCTCTTTAAAATTCTGTGTGATTGCTCGTTTGCTTCCTTTAAGGCTTTTCTTAACATTTTCTATGAATTCATCCTCTTCATTTATTATCTGATTCAAAAATAGTCGTTCATAATCTTCGACCCAATCCATTTCAGGTAGGGGTCCTCTAGATAAGCCATCAGCATCCATATGTTTTTTACCCGCTTTGTGTATTATGTCAAAATCGTATTCCTGAATTTTCAGTGCCCACCTTGCAAGTCTACCTGTTGGATCTTTAAGATTTTTCAGCCAGCACAATGCGTGATGGTCTGTAATTATCTTGAAGTGTCTTCCATATAGGTAGGGTCGTAGTTTTGATATCGCCCACACCACAGCCAAACATTCCTTTTCGGTGGTTGAGTAATTTTGCTCAGCTTTACTTAGAGTTCGACTCAAATATGATATCACCTTCTCTTCCCCACAGATAATTTGGACCAGTGTTGCACCTAAGCCGATGTTAGAGGCGTCTGTGTGAATGTAGGTGGCTGCATTTGGATCAAAGTGACCTAAGATTGGCGGATTTATCAGAGCTTTTTTAAGGTTTTGAAATGCTTCCTCTTGTTTTTCTGTCCAGGTAAATTGCGCATTTTTCCTGATGAGTCCTGTCAATGGGTCAGCAATTAATGAGAAATCTTTAATGAATTTTCTATAATAGGAACACATTCCTAGGAACGATTGTACTTCTTTGACCTTCTTGGGCTGAGGAAAATCCCTAACGGCTTTGATATTATATTCGGCCGGTTTTATACCCTGTTGGTTTGTTATATGACCAAGGATCTCAAGTTCTTCAAAAGCAAATCTGCATTTCTTGTCGTTCAGTTTCAAATTAGATTCACTAAAACATTTTAAGACAGCTTCAAGTCTTTTAAGGTGGGTTGGAAAGTCTGAGCTGTATATAATAACGTCGTCCAGATAACAAAGGCAAATCTGCCATCTTAGATTTCCAAGCACATTGTCCATATTCCTCTCAAAAGTAGCAGGGGCGTTGCATAGTCCAAAGGGCATGACGTTGAATTCATATAAACCGTGGGTCGTAGTGAAAGCTGTCTTCTCCTTGTCTTTCTCTTCAATTTCGACTTGCCAATATCCCGATCTAAGGTCTATTGCTGAGAAGTACTTCGATCCTTGGAGAGTATCCATTACGTCATCAATTCTTGGAATTGGGTAAACATCCTTCACTGTTACATCATTCAATTTTCTGTAGTCAACGCAAAATCTGTACTTACCATCTCGCTTCTTGACCAAGATTACAGGGAAGGACCATGGACTCGAGGATGGTCTAATTATGCCGTCTCTGAGCATTTCATCAATTTGTTCTTTTATGATTTCTCGCTCTTTCGCGCTCACTCTATACGGCTTGTGTTTGATCGGTTTCGCGCCTTCTGTATCGATCCGATGTTTCGCTAAGTTGGATCTTCCTAATCCCGACGAAAACAAATCCTCGTACCTTTCCAAAACTTGTTTCAATTGCTCCTTTTCCTTATATGCTAAATTTTCGTTTATCTGAAATTGGGGTTCTTCATGCTCTTTTTGTTCACTTTCTTCCACAAGATTCACTTCGGCTGGCTGGCTTCCAAAGCACAATGTTTGGTTTTTTAATATTTTTAATGGTCGAGGGTAAGGGTTTGTTATCCAGATATATGTTTCCTTATTCACAACATTTATTAAGCTTCTCGCTAGTCGAAGTCCATTTGTTTGAAACATTTTATGGTTCTCCTCGATGATGTATTCGCCATCCTCTGCTTCTACAAATGCATTAATCAATTTAATAGAAAGTTCTGGTATAATGGCATCCTTTGCACTTTTTATTTTCTTCTGTTGATATTTGATTACGTCACGATTTTCTGTCAAATCATATTTGATTATTTCACGCTGACAATCAATTTTTGCGTTCATTTTCTTAAGAAAATCACGTCCAAGTATAAATATTCGCAAATGTGTTCTCATTATCACAAATTGATGTGTGATTGTTTTGTCATCAAATTTTATATTTAAAATAATATTTCCTACGATATCTAATTCTTTGCCATCGGGTCCGGAGCACATTTTATCAGGATTTATTATTTCAAGACCTGTGTTGAGAGCTGTATTAAGGTCGACCACTGAAAGATCGGCGCCTGTATCAATCAAAGCTTCGCAGATACCGATTCTATCCACGTTAATGTTCATTTTATATTTGGGGTCCAACTTTTTAATTCCATTTATGGTCGACTTGCTTTGATTGACGGACTCAGGCGCGATGTTTAGTTTAAATCTTCTAATGCGGCATATCTATTCCTTGTAGGGATACTCGAGTACGGGCTATTACTTACGTCCGCGTAGAGCAGAGGTCTCGACTTCTGAGTTCCATTATCCATTCGGATTTCTTCTTCGACCTTGTCTTGTGTAATTATGGGGTCCTCTTCCACAATTCTTACAAACCTGACTCTGCAATACCGCGCTACGTGTCCTGGCTTGTTACACTTGAAACATATTGGTCTCCCGTCTTCTGTCCTATTCCTATTTGAATTTGGATTCTTATTGTATGTTTTACTTGGGTAGACCGGTTTTGGCTCAGGATTGGGAGTGTAAGATCGTCTAGGGGCAGATACCTGGGGCAGAGGCTTGTTCTGGTAATACCTCGGAGTGGGGGCCTGGGGCTTGGAGGTGTTCTGGTAGTACCTCGGAGCGGGGGCCTGCGGCTTGGAGGTGTTCTGATATGGTCTTCTGAACGACGTAGCATTCTTCCATTGCTCTTGATGATGGGGACGAGGAGAGCGTGGTCCATTATAAAGAGCTTTTGATTTTTCTGCACGTTCTTGGTAATTCTTTTCGAACAAATCCAGCTTTTTACAAATTTCTAGAAGTTCATTGGTATTTTTAGGAGGGTTTAGGTGAAGGGCAAAAGAGTATTCTTTCTTTAACCCTCCAATAACCCAGTTTATTTTAGTCTCTTCTTCCATTTGGGGGTCGACCTTGTTGCACAGTACAAGGATATCCTCTGCGAACCTGATTGCAGGTTCATTCCACTGCTGCATTCTGTTTAGCCTCATCTTCATTTCTTCTTTGTTGGCGTCTGAGGCAAAATCCTGAATTAGGCGGCTCTTGAAATTTTCCCAGCTGGTGAAACTTATCTTGTGTAGGTTCAGCCAGGTTTTGGCGCTACCAATCATATTCATGGCAGCATAACGAGAGATAATGTAGTCTGCCCAATGGTACAGGAAGCCAATTTCTTCAAGAGATTCAATCCATGGGCGAGGGTCTTCCGTTCCATCAAACTTGGGGATGTCGATGTTGGGATTCAGGACAACTGGGTCGGAACTAGCATCTCTACCAATTGTTGCACCAGGTTGCGGCTTGGCAGACTCTTCAGGCATGATTCTCTCCTGTGCTGGGTCTTGCATCTTACCAGAGCGTGTTTCAACCATCCTACAAATTTATATAAGGGAATAATGAGATAAGTCTACTTTAAGTAGCCTCCAGAATCCTTTATTTATTTTCTCACATCAAAGAGAGCAGTGAAGTCACACGTGTACCTAAATACAAATGATGATAATATAAAAAATAATCTGTTTTAAATAAATATCATAGAATATAAAAATAAATAAATATATAATTTAAATTTCAAATATATTAAAAATAATATAAGAAATACGCCATTAATCATGATGTAACAATATTTTTATTCAGAAAATGATGATGACGATATTGCTGTATCATGTTTGATTACGGGTGAGACCACGGGTGAAACCAGTTCATTATTTTGTACGCAGGAACAAAATTCTAACAGAAAAACATTCATTCGAGCAGAAAACAAAAGCCAGATCATCTTTCTATAAAAATATCGCTTCTCAGACACAAAGTTTGGAGCGGGACGTTTCACAAAAGTGACATCCACGGTGCCAATTTATAATTGTAACGAATATTATTTGAATAAAAACATTTAATCGGGTAAAACCCGGGCGTTGCCCGGGTCATTCGGCTAGTTTCGAATAAAGAGGCTTTTCTATTTATTCACTTGGAAAACAAGTATTGCGCTGACTTAATACAAAAAAAAAGGAATCATCATAATCATACATATAAAATTGATATATATGAGAATTCTAATAGGTATATCAATGACTTCAGTTGTTCTTGTGTGCTTAGGTTTCTGGCCCACAACCTCATCTCTACACAAAGTAAGAACTCATCACACATCCAACTAAATATATATCATGTTAACACATTGAATATATTTTCAATAAAATAATCCCTTTTTTTGGAAAGCGATGTTCTTCATAATATAAAAAAAGCAATCTTCCAACATCGATGAATGCTTGAAGAATCCTCAAATCTGAATATGACTTTGAAAACTTCCAGAATAATCCCTTTATTAAAATGTTTACACCTTCCTGTACGGCTGGTTTTGTTTATACTGTAGGTTGATTCCTTTCTGTATCGTATACAAGACCAGAGCTGTTTTCATAAAATAATTTTTGTTGGAATAGCGATCAAAAATTGGCGTGGAGCATTGCGGGATCGACCAATCAACGGCCGCGGCGGCGCTGCGGTCGACGTCAATATATATAGTCTTTGTCTCTCGCCTTCCTATATACTTGCCTTTAAAATTTTGCTACTTTAACATCTTGTTTTAAGTTACTTTGTTTAATAAATAATCCTTTTATTCCTCGATTCAATCTCAAACTTCAACAGGTTATGGGCCCAGCACGCTTCCACTGCGCCTAAAAGGATTAACCGCCAGCAGTGAGTAAGCCTTTGTTTTGCTCGAAGTTTAGGCGTCAACCGCCAACCATAACCCTAGTTTATTTTTGTCGTTGGCCGATTCCAAGACAAAGAAGATGAGCGAAGATTGTCTTTCAAGGATTAAAGTTTTTAATGGTGAAAACTTTTCACTATGGAAATTCCAATTCAGGCTTCTTTTGGAACAACAAAAATTACTCGAATTATTGGAAGGCTTAGAAATAAAGCCGAATGTTTTTTCCTCCGACAGTAACTCTGAAAGTTCACAACAGAATTGGAAATCAAAGGACGTTAAGGCAAGGATGTTGTTATCACAGGCAATCGAATTAAGGTTTCTTCAGCCCCTGATGAACTGTACTTCCGCTTCACAAATGTGGCAGAAATTACTTGCTATTCATGAACAAAAATCCGAATTTACTATTGGCCTACTTTGGCAACAATTCTTCGATGCACGATTGACATCGGAAACAATAAGTGATTACTTAGCAAAAATTGAAAATATTTCTGCACAAATTTCACAAATGGGCGGAACCATAACGGAAGATCAAAAGGTAGCAAAAATTTTAAATACTTTGCCTTCGAGTATGCGCTACTTTGTTGCAGCGTGGGAATCGTTAGATCCGAAAGCTCAAACTCTTAACAATTTAACTGCAAGACTTTTGATAGAAGAAACAAGGAATCAACAAAGCGGTTCTTCTAAACAAGATGAGGCCTTATTACACAGGCAAGCACGAACGAAGCCTAAAGATACACAACGTTCTTTTCAAGATGCCAAGAAGAACACTAAATGCCACTATTGTCACAAAATTGGACATTGGAGCCGCGAATGTAGAAAAAGATTAGCTAATGAGAAAAATAAATCCAAAAATCTTCATGATTCAAAAGGAAGTTCAAGTGATTATGGACTTATTTTGTGCGATAATCAAGTAGAGCCCAATGATATTTGGTATGCTGACAGCGGTGCAAGCTGCAGCATGACATTTCGACGAGAGTGGTTCAAGACCTACACGCCGTTCACCAGTGATCATCCAATCTACTTGGGAGACAACTCGACACTACTTGCAGAAGGCATGGGAGACATCGAGATTCAAGCCTACGTCGACGGTGGATGGTACAATACGTACATAAGAAATGTGCTCTACTCGCCGCAACTAGAGAAAAATTTGTATAGCCTTTCTACGTCCACAAGAAGAGGATTCAACGTCATTATCAAACATGACAAGCTACAGATCTTCATGGATAATGACCTAAAAGCCGTAGGAGTGCGTCATGACGGCCTCTACAGGATGCTCTTCAAGGTTACTTCATCAGCACAAGGATACATCACCAGCGAGAACAAGCTTCAGTTGTGGCACGAGAGACTTGCGCATCTTCCAGTTGCTACACTTCGAGAGATGGCGACCAAAGGATTGGTGGATGGTCTGCAGCCTCAAGATTTAGAGGGAGAATTTTTCTTCTGTGAAGGATGCCAACTTGGAAAAGCCCATAGAAAGTCGTGCTATCCCTCAGATGGCAAAAACTACCAGCTAGGTGAGTTTATTTATGCTGATATTTGTGGCCCAATGCAGACTCCATCATTAAGTAAATATCTGTATTTCTGCTTATTTAAAGATTACTTTAGTGGTTATCGCCATATTTATTTTATTAAAAACAAATCAGATGTGCTAGATATATTCAAAGAATATGCTACTCTAATCTATACTCAAACTGGAAATAAGATAAAAGTTCTTAGGACTGATAATGCGCTAGAATTCAAAAGCGATAATTTTGCAGATTTATGTAAAAGATTCGGGATAATTCACGAGTTCACTGCACCTTATGTGCACGAACAGATAGGACGTATAGAAAGAGACAATCGTACGATTGTGGAAGCAGCCAGGTCCATGCTAAATTCACGAAATCTTCCAGGATTTTTTTGGGCTGAGGCATGTAACACAGCAACTTATATTCTAAATAGAAGTGCGACTAAGCAAACCCCTGGAACGACACCTTATGAAATTTTCTTTGGCACAAAGCCTAATGTAGCTAACTATAAAATATTTGGCTGTAATGCTTATATGCATATTCCCAAAGAAAACCGTAAAAAGTTGGATAATAAATCGATAAAACTTATGTTTTTAGGTTATGAGAATACAAGCAAAAATTTTAGATTATGGGATTGGAAAACTAGAAAAATAAGAATTTCTAAAGATGTCACATTCGATGAGAAAGCTACTCCACATCCAGATAGAGAATCTACCAAACCGAAAGAAATAATATTTCAGATTAACAGCGCTCCGGATGAATCACCAGTTGCAACAACAAACATCCCAGTGCAGGAAATGCTGCCAGTATCCGATATCAGTTCGCATCCAATGATAACACGCTCTAAAGTTTCGAATAGCCAATGTAACTTTGCGCTCGCTGATGAACCCAGTAACTATATAGATGCAATAACAAGTTCAGATTCAGAAAGATGGAAATTAGCCATGGATGAAGAGATTGATGCATTAAATAAAAATAAAACATGGACTTTAGAACGTTTGGCAGATGGTCATAAACCTATCGGTTGTAAATGGGTTTATAAAATTAAAACGGAGTCCGATGGTACAATTCAACGGTTCAAAGCCAGATTAGTTGCAAAAGGCTATTCTCAAATCAAAAATGTTGACTATTTCGATACGTTTAGCCCAGTAGTCAGGTATGATTCGTTACGCATTCTTTTATCACACGCTGCTTCTGAAAGGATGTTTCTTAAGCAATTCGATGTAAAGACAGCTTTTCTCAATGGCGAATTAGAGGAACTTGTTTATCTTGAACAACCAGAAGGCTACAAGAGAGATGATAATAGCTGCTATAGATTACATAAAAGTCTGTATGGTCTGAGACAATCTTCTAGAAATTGGAATAAGAAATTTACCAATTTTTTGTATAGCCATAATTTCAAAACATCAGACGCCGACCCGTGCATTTTCATTGGAACACACAATGATTCAAATGTTATCTTAGCTCTCTATGTTGATGATGGAATTATTCTATCTAAAGATACAGAGGCAATAGCTATTATAATGGATGAGTTAGAACACGCATTTGAAATTACATCTGGAAGTGTTAACTTTTTTGTTGGGCTACAAATAGAGCAGTCAGAAGATAGGGCAAGTATTTTCATTCACCAGTCATCATATATTGACAAAATTTTGAGTAAATTTAATATGGCTGACTGTATTCCTGCTTCGGTGCCTATGGATCCTTCTGTCATCTCAACAAAGCAGGATTGTCCTACTCCAGAACAAAAGGAAAAGATGCCTAAATTCCCTTTTCGAGAAGCTGTTGGATCCCTTATGTTTGCATCATGTGTTTCACGTCCAGATATCACTTATGCAGTTTCACAAGTGAGTAAATTCCTAGAATATCCAGGACCTGCACATTGTACAACAGTGAAGAATATTTTCCGTTATCTGAAAGGCACTCCACACATGGGAATTCTCTTCACTGGACAAGACCAACTTGTTGGCTACTCTGATAGTGATTTTGCTCGTGATGTTGACTCCAGAAAAAGTACGACTGGTTATGCCTTCATGATGAACGGAGGAACTGTTTCTTGGGCAAGCCAACGACAACTAATTATCGCACTTTCAACCACCGAAAGTGAATACATCGCTGCCTGCAGTGCTGCCAAGGAATTGATTTGGATCAGAAGACTTCTACAGGGCATCGGCTGTGATATTACTAAAGAAACTGAACTTTATATCGACAACCAAGCAGCAATAAAACTTGTTGAAAATCCAGTATTCCACAAACGAACGAAACATATTTATGTTCGCTACCACTTCATTAGATCCAAACATGAAGAAGGTGAACTTAAAGTGCATCATGTTTGCAGCTCAGAACAGCTAGCTGATATAATGACTAAACCTCTTCCACGAAACAAATTCCACTACTTAAGAGGTCTACTGAACATTTTGGATCGAGAGGGAGTGTTGGAATAGCGATCAAAAATTGGCGTGGAGCATTGCGGGAACGACCAATCAACGGCCGCGGCGGCGCTGCGGTCGACGTCAATATATATAGTCTTTGTCTCTCGCCTTCCTATATACTTGCCTTTAAAATTTTGCTACTTTAACATCTTGTTTTAAGTTACTTTGTTTAATAAATAATCCTTTTATTCCTTGATTCAATCTCAAACTTCAACAATTTTATTACGTAAATATTCTTGGTCCCCTATTTAAAGACGGCTTGAAGCAACATAGCATAAATAAATTATGAATATGCCATTTATCAATATGTTTTATGACTACATTTAAAATTTTTACATATTAATAAATTTTGCGACAATATTGTAACAGTATTTATTATTTTATTAGCAGAGTATTATTTTTTATGTTTATATTTTGCTATACTCTGTACACTTCCCTCTTTTGCTTATATTTTGTTTACCACTCATAGTTTGTTCTTGCTTGAAATAAATTGTTGTCTCATCCCGAAGTTGGTCTTCCCTAATTTTCCAAGTGGCATTTTGGTGGAGATGCTGGGTAGATTAGGGAAGACAAACTGAATATATCCGAAAAGACCTAGAGGTCATGGGTGCTGTGATCTACATTTTCGGAGACTGGCTCCAGGATTCCACCGACGTGTCAAAGCCAAGACTTCCCTCCAAGATGACGTATCCCTATAGACGATACGACGACAAAGCCGCTCTTCACGCCGCAAGAGAAAGGGCCCAAAGGTACTAGGGACAAAGTTTCCAAGATTTCCATGGAAACCTTGGCAGAAGCACGTCAGATCCATGTCAGTAACTACAATAATGGTCAACTGTGGGTCACAGCCTCCATAAGGAAGGAGCTATGTAACAGTATTTATTATTTTATTAGCAGAGTATTATTCTTTATGTTTATATTTTGCTACTCTGTACACTTCCCTCTTTTGCTTATCTTTTGTTTATCCCGCATAGTTTGTTCTTGCCTGAAATAAATTGTTGTCTCATCTCGAAGTTGGTCTTCCCTAATTTTCCACGTGGCAATATCAATGGAAATAATCAGGCTGCCAGGGATATGTTTCTTTTTTGTTATCCCTGGAAGCCTGATGATTTAACCTTAAAAAAATAATATATATTATGTGATATATAATGTCCACCAATAAGAGAGGAATATATCCCTCCCGGCTAGACAGTCAATCGGGACCTATTACCTGGTTTTTGCAGTCGATGGCCAAGCGGCTTCTCCTTTGGTAAATAAGACAAGACACAGGATTGATTTCGAAAACAAGAATCTCCCAAACAAAAATAATAAAAATAAGGTGTTCTCAAACAATGGATGATTTGAGATGTGCACAAGCTTCGACGCGAAGTTGACGAAAGATCTCAAAGTAGATGGAAGATTTACTAGCGTGAAGTCGGGACTGAACTGTGAGTGCTGCTGTTGTCCGCTCTCTGCCAACTCTGACTGCTGACCATGAAAACTCTGACTGTACCATCATTAGCTATGCACGCTTCCATTTTTCTTCCCAGGTTATTCAACCGATTTACTTCAAGTCTTTGTCAGAAGTCTGAATTTTATTTCAACTTCTGTTCATTCATTTTTTACAAATTTGAAAAGTTTATATAAAATGAGTAGTCATGTACGCCCTATTTTTTATAAACCTTTTTAATGGGTCGCCTTTTGACTCAAGATATCTCAAAGGTTAGATTATTTACAATGCATTGGAGATATGGAAGGGTTTCACATGAGGTAGAGACACATTTAAATTATTTACAAATAGGAAAAAGTGGTTAAGACGGGGTGTTTTGTAGGTTAGGGCTAGGTGATACATAAGATAACGTTTATAGATTGTTACATTTGTTTATTTATTAATTCGTTGAGGCTAACTATGCGCTGCTGTTGTATATTCAACAAACAAGAATATGAGCATGTGCGAGTTATATTGATAGATTATAATTTAAACATATAAATATTATATTGATTATACTATCTTGATTTTTTTTTCAAATTTAAACATTGTCCTTAAAAACCCATTTCTTGGTTTCTCAAGAAGCCTCTGGGACCAAAACTCGTTTTGGGCGCAGTGGTACAGCCTACTCCACACTGACGAGCGCCAACAGCGCGAAACGCGTTCGTGGATGGCTTTTCTTGATTTAACAAGAAATTCAGTTGGCCAAGTATTAGGAAACAGGCTAAATCAATGTTTAGTTAATTTCTGTTCCACCAGATGGCACACTGCCATCTGGAAATTCAGTTGGCCAAGTATTAGGGAACAGGCTAAATCAATGTTTAGTTAATTTCTGTTCCACCAGATGGCACACTGCCATCTAAAAAGCACATGTGCTCCTGGTCATGTTAGATTACAATCTATCAATAACTCGCACATGCTCATGTTCTTGTTTGTTGAATATACAATAGCAGCGCATTGTTCACCCCCACGAATAAATAAATAAATAAATTGAACAAATTATTAAACGTTATCTCATGTATCACCTAGCCCTAACCTGCAAAACATCCTGTCTCAACCACTTTTTCCTATTTGTAAATAATTTAAATGTGTCTCTACCACATTGTGAAACCCTTCCATATCTCCAATGTATTGCAAATAATCTAACCTTTGAGATATCTTGAGTCAAAAGACGATCCATTAAATAAGTTTATACACTGCTGGCTACCCAATTTGCAACACCAAGAAAGACAAGAGATATCAAAATAAAATGTATTTTGAAGATAACATTTTGACCAAGTATCAAACGATAAAAGTTTAGACTTCTGCGAAGGTGGTTTTTGCCAGAATCAGTATCCAGAGTAGCCACCATTGTTGGAGATCACCGCTGCCACACGCCTCGGCATTGATTCAAAGAGACTTTGGATGTGTTCTTGGGTTACAGCAGACCAAGCAGCTTCCACACGTTGCCAAAGTTAATCTGGTGTGGCAGCTGGGAATGTAATCTGGGTCAATCATTGAGCAACCATGGACCACATGTTTTCTATCGCTGAGAGATCCGGAGAGCGAGCCGGCCAGGGAAGCAATTCAATCAGGCGATTGACGAAGAAACTTTGGACAATACGTGCCACATGTGCTCGCGCATTATCCTGTTGAAATATGGCTGTGAACAAGCTCAAAAGGTAAGGAAGGACAACGGGCTCCAACACCACGGAGAAGTAGCGTTGGCTGTTTAAAGTACCGGCAATGCGTACTAGAGGAGTGCGAGAGTGATATCCAATACCGCCCCATACCATAATACCCGGTGCAGGACCAGTGTGGCGGTTCATAACGCAGCTGTTCAGCATCCTCTCTCCACGGTGTCTCCAGACTCGAATCCGACCACCGTGGTGTTGCAGACAGAAGCGTGACTCATCAGTAAAGACAATTTCATTCCATTCTGCCGTCCACATCCTTCTTTCATCGCACCATTGACGGCGAAGACATCTGTAGTTCTGCGTCAAGGGTAAACGAAGCAATGGATGTATTGCGGACAGACCACTCTGCTGTAAACAGCGTCGAATGGTACGCGCAGACACTGGATGATGCGTTACAGACTGAATGTGCTGTGCTACGGTTTGTGACTGAGCGATCTGTCATTGCCATGCGCACAATTTGTCTGTCAGCACGTGAAGTGGTCCACTGAGGTTGATACGATCAAACACGTCGGTCCGTCGTACCTTCCTGCATCCAACGATCACATATCCGCATTACAGTTGTCTGGTTTCGTCCAACACGACTACCGATTTCCCTAAAGGTTAGTCCACAATCTCGGTAGGCCACTATCTTTCCTCTATCGATCTCGGATAATTGATCAAAAGATGAATGCCGTTTTCTATGAGGCATAATTGATCGTTTTTTTTAAACACAAGAAAAACACAATTGCCGAACTTGAAATCGCCTAAATATCCATGCCTGCTTTGAAGTGGAGCCACAGGCGTGCGTGATGTGCGTCTGCGCTGAAATTCTAATCATTTGCATATCTCATCTCTGCTAATGCATGTTGCAAATTTCATGTCATTTGCATGCTTCTTTCATGGTGTTGCCTTTACGGTGGCCAGCACCATGGCTTTCATGGCATTTACGGTGGCCAGCAGTTTATAAAATAGGGGTAACCTGACTAACTCTTTTTATATAAACTTTTCAAATTTGTAACAAATGAATGAACAGAAGTTGAAATAAAATTCAGTCTTCTGACAAAGACTTGAAGTAAATAGGTTAAATAACTAAAAAATGAAACTATAATAAAAATTTCCAAAACCCTTTCAGCTACAGTTTGTATTTTAATGGAATAGAGAAATAAAAAAGATTTATTAAATATATGAAACATTTTCGTTTCTAACATATCAAACATTCTAATTTGATATAAATAAATTAAAAAATGGCGAACAGAAATTTTGATTATGTGAGTTGAATTAACTCGTTTAATTTTCCCTAGCCTGGGGAATCTAACCTTTTTTGAACAACCTTGGTGGCGTGCAGCACTTTGATACTTTGCTTCAGTGCATTGCGGCTTGTCTGCTTGCTGCATACATTTTTAGGGTCGAAAATTATCCATCATATAAGCCATATTCTCTATTTTGACTCGTTTTCTGGTGTTTTACAGGTAAAACGGGATGCCTCTCAAACAAATTGGACTTCTTCTATTCAAAGCAACATTCATGAGAATAGCTCGTGGGAAGATATCACTGAGGACGGCAAGAGTGTTCATTTTGAATCAGGAATAATTCAGATAGAACTCGGTAATAATTCCATCGGGTTCGAAAACAACTTCAGTGAAGAGAACGAATATAATTTTTCTTATGATTCAAGTTTCAATTTTAATATCGATAAAACATTAAAGGGTGATCCCAGCACTATTTATCCCGATACCATTGAGACGACAGAGTCTCTTGCGACTCTTTCAAGAACTGCACGTCAGCGACCGCTCCCAGGAGAACCTCAGGGGAATTATAAAGGGGATGGAAGTGGAATACGAGGCACTCCCGGGGTTGATTATCCGAATTTCAGAGAAGTTCCTCAAACTTCGTTTCTTTGCAGCAGTGTACCCTACTCTCCTGGTCTTTATGCTGACCAAGAATCTCGTTGTCAGGTAGGTAGCATTTTTTGAAAAATAAACTTTTTCTTTTAAACCTTTGCATTTTAAACTAGTTAGAGAGTTTTGATCAGATTTGTGTAAAGTAACTCCTTAATTTACAAGAATCATATAGTAGAATTTATTCTTATTTTTGGAAGTACACTGCAGTGAATTTATGTGAAATTGAAATGATTTGAATGTGAATATTTCATTTTTATTTATTTTCAATTTCACAGATAAAAGGTTTTGATACCCTAAATATCTCTATTTAAAACTCAGGTTTAAAAATGCATGTTAGTAAAAGAATATCACATATAATTTCCTAGGAGGAAGATTTATATCCACAAAAATATTATATTTTAATAATTTATCAATAAAAGTATGAAATGAAATTCAATAAAATCGTTCAACATCAGAGAGAATTAATCGGCCTCCGTGGATATATTCACCACCCTTCAGGATCTGGCTACACTGGCGGACGTAGACACTCAGTTCGACGCCGCCCACCAGGATCGCTAGCCACGGCGACCGCATCGAGAGCCACCGACTGGACAAGATCCTCGTACCTTCGGGCTCCCTGAATCGTGACGACAATCCACTACCATCTATCCGACCACCGCTCCAAGCTGCTCCAGGTGGGCCTGTCCGCCTCCCCTCCCAGCCTCACATAGTCGCATTGCTTCTCCCCGGGCTGGTCCAAAAACACCTGGCTGGCTACATCAGGGAGGAGGACGTCAGCGAACTATCTGACAGGATCATCTGTGGGAAATGGACGGCATTAAGGCGGAGCTGCTTACCGTGGCCAGATCTCTTCCTGTCCCTCGCGTCGCTGCTGCTGACGACGGATACGTGTCCGAGCCCGCAGATACATAGCGGCGCAGCTGGAAGCCGAGTCGGTCAGGGCTGATCAGGTGTACCCGTCCTTACCAGACATCGCCCGGGTGATGCATCTTCGCCGCCCTGTCATCATCGTCAGGAACGACGACGGCCGCGTGATTCAAGGTCCCGAGCTGCTGCGAAAGGCCCTTTTCATCTTTCAGCCCGGTTTCGCCCGCACAACCTGTGATCCGGTTGCAGATACGGCTTCATCGAGGGGTCTAACACCCCCATTGAATTGGACGAGGACGACTCACTCCACCGGGCTGACATCACCGTGCCTGAGGTTGCCGCCGCCAACCGCCTCCTTCCTCGCGGAAGACTGCCCGGCTGGGACGGCCTGCCCTGCAAACTCCTCGCCGTCTACGAGGACGCCCTGCAGCGTGCGTTCACAGCTTCTCAGCTCTGCGCTTTCCTGCCTCCATCGATGCACCGGAGTGCAATATGCCTGATCCCCAAGTCCCGCAGCGATCGCGGACTCGATTGATTTATGCCAAACTCGCTGCCTTCGGCCGACTACAGGGTGCTTTCATTTATCCTCCTCAGGCGCCTCAAATTCCACCTACCAGCCCTGATGCCGGAGTCCCAAACCTACGCCGTCCCCGGGAGGTTCCCCTCCTGTAACATCGCCAGGATAAGTGATGCCGTCGAGGGGACTACTGCTGGGGGCTCGCCACTGACCGTCGTCTGCGTAAACCTCGTGTCCGACTTGGACTCCCTGGATCGCGGCTTCCTGGTATTCCTCAAGGTGTCCCTGCGCATCCCACCGGCCTTCGTGGGCTGAAAACTTCTCATGTACGCCGGAGCGCACGCGACGATAAGTTCTGGAGCATTCAAAACGGCTGCATTCCATCTTATCAATGGCCTGAGACAGGGCTGTGCCGTCAGCTCCGCATTGTTCAGCATCGCGAACTGCTACATCGCCTGGAGTCGATCCTCGGCGTGAGCAATTTCATTGGGCATTGGGCATTTCATCGAATACGCAGACGACATCGTCTTCCTTGACCATCGCGACGAGCAGTTCGCGAGGTTTGCGCCCGTCTTCAAAGACTTCCATCGAGCCTCTGGAATTGCCTTGAACTACGGTATGATCGCGAGCCTCTGGTGCGGCGCCTGGCGCGAACGCGAAGACTCTCCCCTCGGTGCCTCAAGGGTGTCCAGGTCGCGTTTCGTAGAAAAAAAAAAGGTTTCTTCTGGCTGAGAACAAGCGACGCCTGGCTTAGACCTCTACCTGATGGTACCAGACTCCAGCTCCTACGTCTCCGGCTCCTGAGAATTTGCGAGGAAATCCCGAGCATCCTCAAACTAAACCACCAAGTGACCCCCACGACCCAGCTGCTGAATTCCCTCATCATCGGCGGCTGCCGGTTCCTCCGCTCACCAAACCCCAAGCCCCTTCGTGCTGGGTCGGCGTTTGAGTCCGCGGCGTGAAAGAGATATCATCTTCCCTACGCGCCCGCCCTAGCTGACGCCTCGGTTCTCGCCGCATTCTGCTAGAGGGTAGTGGCAGATAACTTCCAGTCGAGCCTCCGAGAGCCCAGTCTGGGCGAGGCCGTTATCTTGCGCGGGACGATCACGCCATTCATCAAGATCACGAACCGCTCGGCCCATCGCGCAGTGGAACGCCCGCGCCTCGCGGCCCTGGCTATCACCCGGTTCCTGCAGAGATGGTGGTCCATCGTCGATTTCCTGATCAGGTTTGACTGGTCCTCTCTCCGATGCAGCCCCTTCTCCGAACACAATGGAGATGTCACCCTCCGATTATCACTGCACGCCCTACCTCACCCAGACCATCCTGCATCAAGCGGTCCGTCCTGACCTGCTTACGGGTCCGCCGACGGCTCCTTGGGCCACCGATACTGGGGATGCCGGAATATCAGGCCCCTGGTCCGAGAGGTCTTCATCATCATCGGGAGACTCCCCGACCTATAGGTCCAACCTTGAAGACGTCGACGTTGACCTGGCAATATTTGGCTCAGCAAAATCCAGAATATACTTGTACTTTGTGCAAGTGTGGCTGGGTGGGGGCGTCGAGGACTCTTCATCGCTTGGAAGAAAAGGCTCATGCGGTGGGAAAGATTCCCTGTGTGATTTTGTAAATGATTCTTCCTCTTTTAATATCAATTATTTTAGCGATTTTTTTTTAATTTACTAAGGAGTCAAAAATATGTTTCAATTGTCAAATGACACACACACGCATACACACACAAAAACCTCGATAAAGAGAAGAGAGATGTCACCCCCAAATATAATGGAAAATAATATACTCGTATCTCTAATATTAAAAATATGATACATTAGAGATATATGTAAATGAAAACAAAATATCCTGACCACTCACATGAACATCTTAGATGACATCATCTGGTGGAACAAAAATCAATTAAACTTGGACTTATACTCGTTCCATAATATTTGGCCAACTCTTTTCTTGATTTCACAAGAAGCCTCTTGTACCAAATTTTTGGTCGTTGAGATGAGGCTTGCACCACGCTGACAAGTGCTAACTGACTTAAACACCTTCGTGGTTGCATTTTCTTGATTTATCAAGAAATAGGTTAGCCAAATATTATTGAGCAAGTCTTAATCAACGTTTGATATATTTTGTTCCATTAGATGCCCTTCTGTCATTTGAAATGCTCATGTGATCGTTCAGGATATGCCTCTTTTTGTTTGTATTATAAATACCTGACACCTTTTTTCTTTCTTTTTCTTTTTTTTTTACATAAATGCCTTTTTAAAAAATAATAATATTTTCAACTTTTTTACAAGGGTGGATCAATAAAAAACGATAAAAGTTTTTGAAAAGTGAAAACTAAAGTACAATTTTATTTTTTAATCCTCCACATAACTCCCTCCTTTTTCTATACACTTCTTCCAAAGGTCAGGTAGCTTGTAAATTCCCTTTAAGAAAAAAATCTTGCGTGTGTTGGGCAATCCATCCATGCACCATATTTTTAACCTCATCATCAGTCATGAAAGTAACAGATCCAAGTATTCTTTTTTCCAGTAAATAAATGTATATTAAAATTGATACCCTTTGAAGATATATTTTGAATTATATTGCAACAATTATCTTTTAAGAAACTGATAATTTATATTATGCTGATTGTACATATTGCCAGACACTTCTTTCTTTTGTACACAGTTCTTTTTCTCGTTTTTTTCTCTTTCTCATTGTTAACATCATATGACTATTCTATACACGGCTTAAAATTATTGTAAATATGTATAGACAAATATAAAGGCATAAATGTATGACAGCGCAAGTGTTTCTAGGGGCACATAGCGCTTTAAATTGAAATAAAAAATCAGTCATGAAAGTCATGCCCCTTAAAAATCTTTTTAAGTGTCCAAATAAATAATATTCACCCGGGGCTAAATAAGGAGAGTAAGTGGGATGTATAAGAACTTTAATTTATTGATGGTTTCTCTCAATGGTGAGATTTGCCACGTAGGGCCGAGCATTATCATGCTGTAGGCAAATACCTTTGCTCAGAAACCCACGACTTTTGGAAAGAATTTTTGGCATTCATTTTTTCTCAAGGAGCTAAGAATAAAATATGTTATTAACTGTTTGGCCTTTAGGAAGATAATCTTCAAAGATGCATCCTTTACTGTCCCAAAAAATAGTCAAGAGTACTTTTCCAGCAGAGACTGTTATCCTTGGTTTCTTTGGTGTTGGTGAACCCTTTTGATGCCATTCTTCACTTGATCTTTTAGAGTCAGGAATGTGATGGTGTATCCATGATTCATCTACAGTCACTATTCTATCAATAAAACCTTCACTCTGAATTTCATAACGTTTCAAAAGCTCTTTACAAGCGTTAAGACGTTTTTCCTTCATTTCCTTTGTGAGCAGCCGAGGCATCCATCTTGTGCCAATTTTTCTGTACTTTGAATGTTTTGTAATGATTTTTGACACTACCATAATTGAAGTTAAGTTTGGTTCGGGAAGTAGGTGTGACGATACTCTGTATAATCTCGTCTATGGCCCAAGTGGATGCATCATCACTAACCTTGACCGGGGCGCCAGGTCGCGGTGCGTCATCCAAACTTTCTATACCGTTTTTTAATTTTCTAACCCATTCGAAATTCGATTCTTAGATAAAAAATCATCACCGTAAACAGCTTTCATTCTGGAGTAAATTTCAAATGATTTAACCCCTTATGATGAAGAAAACGTATGCCTGCTCGCATTTCATACTTGGTTCAACTGTTTGTTTTGGTCGGCATTTTTATTGGAAAAAATGTTGCTAGATGGTTTCATTTCTAGAGATTTTTAAAATTATAACAACAGATTTCAATTAAAATGTGTATACCTATATACATTCGGTTCCTTTGTTTTTTCTAATAATATTTAATCGTTTTTCATTGATCCACACTTGTATTTAACAGACATATTTTTCGATACTATGTGGCCTAGTGTAATTTTATGATTTCAAAATATTTATAATGACTCTCTATGATGTATAATTCAGTATAAATATGCAAATATATATTTTTGTGTACAGGTGTATCACAACTGCCACTCAAATGGAAAAATGGATAGCTTTCTCTGTGTTCCTGGAACTGTGTTCAGCCAAGCGCGTTTAACTTGTGATTTCTGGTTCAATGTTGATTGCTCACTTACAGCAAACTATTTCGACGTGAATAAAAATTTTGCGCAAACTCCTGAAGGGATCGGAAGGCCCTTTAGAGGAGGGCATCTTGAAGGTGGAAGGATTGGAGGCCAGGTTGGAGGTGGTAGAGTAGGTGGAGGAGTCGTTGGAGGTGGAAGGATTGGCGGCCAGGTTGGAGGTGGTAGAGTGGGAGGAGGAGATCTTGGAGGTGGTAGGATTGGAGGCCAGGTTGGAGGTGGTAGGGTAGGTGGAGGAGTGGTCGGAGGTGGAGGAATTGGAGGCCAGGTTGGAGGTGGTAGGGTGGGAGGAGGAGACCTTGGAGGTAGTAGGATTGGAGGCCAGGTTGGAGGTGGTAGAGTAGGTGGAGGAGTGGTCGGAGGTGGAGGAATTGGAGGCCATGTTGGAGGTGGTAGAGTAGGTGGAGGAGACATTGGAGGTGGAAGGATTGGAGGCCAGGTTGGAGGTGGTAGAGTGGGAGGAGGAGGCGTTGGAGGTGGTAGAGTGGGAGGAGGAGATCTTGGAGGTGGAAGGATTGGAGGCCAGGTTGGAGGTGGTAGAGTAGGTGGAGGAGTGGTCGGAAGTGGAGGAATTGGAGGCCATGTTGGAGGTGGTAGAGTGGGAGGAGGAGACCTTGGAGGTGGAAGGATTGGAGGCCAGGTTGGAGGTGGTAGAGTAGGAGGAGGAGTGGTCGGAGGTGGAGGAATTGGAGGCCAGGTTGGAGGAGGTAGAGTGGGAGGAGGAGACCTTGGAGGTGGAAGGATTGGAGGCCAGGTTGGAGGTGGTAGAGTAGGTGGAGGAGTGGTCGGAGGTGGAGGAATTGGAGGCCATGTTGGAGGTGGTAGAGTGGGAGGAGGAGACCTTGGAGGTGGAAGGATTGGAGGCCAGGTTGGAGGTGGTAGAGTGGGAGGAGGAGGCGTTGGAGGTGGAGGAATTGGAGGCCAGGTTGGAGGTGGTAGAGTAGGAGGAGGAGACCTTGGAGGTGGAAGGATTGGAGGCCAGGTTGGAGGTGGTAGAGTGGGAGGAGGAGACCTTGGAGGTGGAAGGATTGGAGGCCAGGTTGGAGGTGGTAGAGTAGGTGGAGGAGTGGTCGGAGGTGGAGGAATTGGAGGCCATGTTGGAGGTGGTAGAGTGGGAGGAGGAGACCTTGGAGGTGGAAGGATTGGAGGCCAGGTTGGAGGTGGTAGAGTAGGTGGAGGAGACGTTGGAGGTGGAAGGATTGGGGGCCAGGTTGGAGGTGGTAGAGTGGGAGGAGGAGGCGTTGGAGGTGGAGGAATTGGAGGCCAGGTTGGAGGTGGTAGAGTAGGTGGAGGAGTGGTCGGAGGTGTGGGAATTGGAGGCCATGTTGGAGGTGGTAGAGTGGGAGGAGGAGATCTTGGAGGTGGTAGGATTGGAGGCCAGGTTGGAGGTGGTAGGGTAGGTGGAGGAGTGGTCGGAGGTGGAGGAATTGGAGGCCATGTTGGAGGTGGTAGAGTGGGAGGAGGAGACCTTGGAGGTGGAAGGATTGGAGGCCAGGTTGGAGGTGGTAGAGTGGGAGGAGGAGACCTTGGAGGTGGAAGGATTGGAGGCCATGTTGGAGGTGGTAGAGTGGGAGGAGGAGACCTTGGAGGTGGAAGGATTGGAGGCCAGGTTGGAGGTGGTAGAGTGGGAGGAGGAGGCGTTGGAGGTGGAGGAATTGGAGGCCAGGTTGGAGGTGGTAGAGTAGGTGGAGGAGTGGTCGGAGGTGGAGGAATTGGAGGCCATGTTGGAGGTGGTAGAGTGGGAGGAGGAGACCTTGGAGGTGGAAGGATTGGAGGCCAGGTTGGAGGTGGTAGAGTAGGTGGAGGCGTGGTCGGAGGTGGGGGAATTGGAGGCCATGTTGGAGGTGGCAGAGTGGGAGGAGGAGAACTTGGAGGTGGTAGGATTGGAGGCCAGGTTGGAGGTGGTAGAGTGGGAGGAGGAGACCTTGGAGGTGGAAGGATTGGAGGCCAGGTTGGAGGTGGTAGAGTGGGAGGAGGAGGCGTTGGAGGTGGAGGAATTGGAGGCCAGGTTGGAGGTGGTAGAGTAGGTGGAGGAATGGTCGGAGGTGGAGGAATTGGAGGCCATGTTGGAGGTGGTAGAGTGGGAGGAGGAGACCTTGGAGGTGGAAGGATTGGAGGCCAGGTTGGAGGTGGTAGAGTAGGTGGAGGCGTGGTCGGAGGTGGGGGAATTGGAGGCCATGTTGGAGGTGGCAGAGTGGGAGGAGGAGAACTTGGAGGTGGTAGGATTGGAGGCCAGGTTGGAGGTGGTAGAGTGGGAGGAGGAGGCGTTGGAGGTGGAAGGATTGGAGGCCAGGTTGGAGGTGGTAGAGTGGGAGGAGGAGGCGTTGGAGGTGGAGGAATTGGAGGCCAGGTTGGAGGTGGTAGGGTAGGTGGAGGAGTGGTCGGAGGTGGAGGAATTGGAGGCCAGGTTGGAGGTGGTAGGGTGGGAGGAGGAGACCTTGGAGGTAGTAGGATTGGAGGCCAGGTTGGAGGTGGTAGAGTAGGTGGAGGAGTGGTCGGAGGTGGAGGAATTGGAGGCCATGTTGGAGGTGGTAGAGTGGGAGGAGGAGACCTTGGAGGTGGAAGGATTGGAGGCCAGGTTGGAGGTGGTAGAGTAGGAGGAGGAGACCTTGGAGGTGGAAGGATTGGAGGCCATGTTGGAGGTGGTAGAGTGGGAGGAGGAGACCTTGGAGGTGGAAGGATTGGAGGCCATGTTGGAGGTGGTAGAGTGGGAGGAGGAGACCTTGGAGGTGGAAGGATTGGAGGCCAGGTTAGAGGTGGTAGAGTGGGAGGAGGAGACCTTGGAGGTGGAAGGATTGGAGGCCAGGTTGGAGGTAGTAGAGTAGGTGGAGGTGTGGTCGGAAGTGGAGGAATTGGAGGCCATGTTGGAGGTGGTAGAGTGGGAGGAGGAGACCTTGGAGGTGGAAGGATTGGAGGCCAGGTTGGTGGTGGTAGAGTAGGAGGAGGAGTGGTCGGAGGTGGAGGAATTGGAGGCCATGTTGGAGGTGGTAGAGTGGGAGGAGGAGACCTTGGAGGTGGAAGGATTGGAGGCCAGGTTGGAGGTGGTAGAGTAGGTGGAGGAGTGGTCGGGGGTGGAGGAATTGGAGGCCATGTTGGAGGTGGTAGAGTGGGAGGAGGAGACCTTGGAGGTGGAAGGATTGGAGGCCAGGTTGGAGGTGGTAGAGTGGGAGGAGGAGACCTTGGAGGTGGAAGGATTGGAGGCCAGGTTGGAGGTGGTAGAGTGGGAGGAGGAGACCTTGGAGGTGGAAGGATTGGAGGCCAGGTTGGAGGTGGTAGAGTGGGAGGAGGAGACCTTGGAGGTGGAAGGATTGGAGGCCAGGTTGGAGGTGGTAGAGTGGGAGGAGGAGACCTTGGAGGTGGAAGGATTGGAGGCCAGGTTGGAGGTGGTAGAGTGGGAGGAGGAGATCTTGGAGGTGGTAGGATTGGAGGCCAGGTTGGAGGTGGTAGAGTGGGAGGAGGAGATCTTGGAGGTGGTAGGATTGGAGGCCAGGTTGGAGGTGGTAGAGTTGGTGGAAGAGTGGTCGGAGGTGGAGGAATTGGAGGCCAGGTTGGAGGTGGTAGAGTAGGAGGAGGAGACCTTGGAGGTGGAAGGATTGGAGGCCAGGTTGGAGGTGACAGAGTAGGTGGAGGAGACCTTGGAGGTGGAAGGATTGGAGGCCAGGTTGGAGGTGGTAGAGTAGAAGCTGATATCAAAGGAACAGGGTTTTCTCGAAATATAATACCGACTGGGCCTATATCAAATGGTCCATCATTTCCTGGATTCCAACCTGCACCTAGTCCAAATATCCACACAGGATCAGGACTCCGACCACCATCCTCTACGCGACCAGGCGTACATACAGGAACAGGAATCCAACCCGCCATTTCTATTAGGCCAGGACAGCGACCAGGAATTCCTACTGGTGTAGAATTCACTCCAGGAATTTTGCAAGGACCTGGTCCCCGTCTAGATCTTCCAACTGGTCCTATATCGCGTCCAGGAATTGTTTCGATTCCAGGAACAAGACCTGTTATTTCAACAGGACCTGGTCAAATTACGCGTCCAGGCCTCCACCTAGGATCTGGGCCAAGTGCTCCAACTAGTCTTAGAAACAGAGACCCTGTAACTGGCACAATTAAAGGAGGACAACCAGCTATTTTTCCTTCAACGCCGATAATCCCTTCAAGACATGATCAACGACCTAATTTACCAACAGATCGCCGACAACCAGGAATCCATATAGTACCTGGAACTCAACCTGGTCTGCAATTAACACCTGGAGTTTCTAATGTTCCTTTTGGTCAAGGTGTGCCAGCATTACCTGGAATAAGAAACAGAATCCCACCAGGTCAACAAGGGACTATTCCTTCAGGACCTAGACAACGACCCAGAGTAGAAGTAAAGCCAGGAGTTACGAGAAGACCAGGCTTAAGTTCTGGACCCTCAATGGGGCCCAGACTGACACCGGAACTTCCAGTAGGGCCAGATAATGCACCTGGTCGTCCTAGGCCTGGATTAAGACCAAGTATCTCGAATGGACCAGGATCAATTGATCCTGTAACGGGAACAGTTAAAGGAAGTCAGCCATCTACGCAACCTAGAAGTCCTTCTGGAATTGGAACAAGACCCGGTTATGATGTTCATGCTGTTCCTGGATTTCCAACAGGTACTGTAATTATATAACACATAAACAATAAAATATTATCCGCATGCTATTCTTCCAGGTCCTGGACAAAGGCCACCATTCCCAAATAGACCTGATGGAAGGCCTGGTATTTCTGGTGCACCTGGTCATCCAGTGGGGCCTGGTAAGAAAATTTATTCCCATTTAAAATGAGTTTCAGACAATATTTAATGTGAACCTTCAAACAAAATCTACAAATCGCTTCAATACCTTATTTTAACTTTGAATAATTGAAAAAATACATTTTTAAAAAGCTTTATTTTTATGCACTAAAAAGGAAAAAAATTCTGTCATTGAGCAATTTGATGTATATGAGTGAAAATAAAAACGGCGGAGGCCGATTACCATGAATTTCGAACCTAATGTGATTTAATATGTAGCAACTGATTGGCGATTTTTAAAAGTGATTTTTATTTTTTTTACAGCGCCTCTAAATATGATCGTCCCCCCCGCCGCTTTTATTTTCACTCAGATACATCTAATTATTCAATGACAGAAGATACAATATTTTTTTTTTTCATTTTAGAGTATTTAAATAAAAGCTTTCTAAAAATGTATTTTTATTTATTAATTATTTAGTGTTAGTTCTTATCATGAATTTAAAAAACTTAGAATCAAAAGTTACAATATATAAGAAATGTATTCGATACAATAATCCCTTGAATCAATATTAAAACAAGAACATTAAGTCTCCAGGGAAAAGTTTTTTTTTTTAAATATTTTTATTTAAAAATCTCTCAAGCTTTCGGGCAAGAAAGCCCTTCTACGGGAGAAAATATTTTACATCATTAAAAAACGCCAATAAAATAAGATTTAGAATTGAATAACCAAAAGCACTTTATTAAATTTTAAATCTTATTTTATTGACGTTTTAATGATGTAAAATATTTTCTCCCGTAGAAGGGCTTTCTTGCCCGAAAGCTTGAGAGATTTTTAAATAAAAATATTTTTAAAAGAAACTTTTCCCTGGAGGCTTAATGTTCTTATTTTAATTAATAAGAAGAAATGTATATTAATGTAATATATGTAATTAATCCGGGTTCTTAAGAACTTCAAAAGATCTATTTAACCACTCGTGTTGCCAATCAGACAAATATTTATGGTTTTATTTACAATGGCTGTGGAAGATAGTGTCGAGCATATTTATTTCTAGGGATATATTCAATTTATGTCAGGTTGAGATTTATAATATATAGGAGAGTGGCTTTTGATTTATTTGTTATGAAGTAATGAAGATTATCCTCTATTTGTTCGTCATTCCAGCAGTTGGGGTAAATCTTTCAAAATTTCACGGAGTATTCTTGTGGCCATTTAGAAGGGTTTTTAAGGTCAACTCATGCTAGATACTTGGAAGCATTGAAATCAAAATGCTTAGCGTAAATCTTCTGAGATTGCTGGTTGTATGATCTATAGGTCTATGAATAGATTTGTGTGATTTGAGTTATTTTATTTTGGGCAACGCTTAATGGAAAGATTTTAAAAGACAGTGTGACTAGTGTGTGACAGAAAGACAAAGAAGGTAGGGCGGGTTTAGCCCTTTGGTGTGCTCGTTCGTTTCCCAGAATACCGGTGTGACGCAGTAGAGTTGGGGGTATAGTGGGGTGGTCTGCGTATGATAGAAAGAGTCAATTGGCGGTCTGAAGCAATTCAGAAGTTTACACGCGGGAACATCTGGTTAGCTTTGGTCGCCTAAAGAACCAGGGTTTCTTCGTGGAATGCTGAATATTCGTACCGCTCAATACGCTTCAGAAACTGCTGCGCCTATTTTATTTATTTTCAAAGGGAATATAAAAATTCTATTCTTGGGCAATAAATTGATAAAGATGGAGCAATTTATCGGAATATTTTCAGATTTTTTTTTTACAGAACCAGGTATGCCTTTTTATATAATCTTATTTAATGGGTCGCCTTTTGACTCAATCTATTCTATGTGTTATAACTGGGCACCACATTCAGATTAAAGTTTGATAATTATTTCTTTTTCTTTGCAAGTTGTTTTGAGCGAGTTTATCAAATTTAATACTTCTCTCTATGTAGCCTGGGATTATATAAAAAATCGATCACAAAATTTGAAAGGAATCTTGGAATTTAGTCCATTCCTGTCCACATTTTTATAGAATACTGAAGACATGTTGAATATGCCTACTTCCGCCGGGGAGGACCTACGTCACCACTACTTTCCGGCCAGCCAATCACCGAGCTGCCCAGCAGGCAGTCCATCCTCCCTCCCCATTAGTCTAAATAAAGGAGCTTAACACTTGCCTGTTGTTCGCGTCGACTCCGCGTGCTTCTAATCTATCCATTTCAATCGGCAGATGTAGTGGGATAATTGATTATATCCTTCCATTAGTATATCATCTAGTCCAGCTTCAACTTATAGCCCAACATCTGGTAGCAGAGCGTGGTTAATTCGAGAAACCACGTGCAAGATGACCTCGACGCTGATCAACACGCCCCTCGAGAAACTCAATGATCAGAACTACAGAAGCTGGAAGTATAATACGAAGATGATGCTAATCGAAAGAGAACTCTGGAAGTATGTTACGGAGCCAGCACCCGATGAAGAAGCCTCAAGAACAATCTTCAACATGAAGCAAGAAAAGGCGTTAGCTATAGCACTGACGATCTCACCGAGCCAACAGATTCATATAATGGACTGTACCACTGCACGAGAAGCATGGGATACCTTGGAACAAGTATACGAACCCAAGTCAAGGTCAAGAATCCTCCAACTGAAGAAGCAGTTCATCTCCATAAGATTCGAAGAACAAGAGACGATGACGAACTATTTGGGGAGACTGAAGATCTGTTCGGATCACTTAAGAGAGGCAGGCGCAGAAATGCAGGATCAAGACCTCGCCTATTCAATGCTTGCTGGCCTACCGGAGTCATACGACGGAATCATCATAGCCTTCAGCAACGTAGAAGACAAGGAATTCACCTCTAGCAAGGTAAAACATGTGCTGCTAGCAGAATACGATAGGCGGATTGCCCGACGTGTGAATAACACAAATGAAGCTTTGCAGTTCGGGACAACGACCAGAAAGGAAGACAAGAAGAAGAAAAATCTCACCTGCTGCAAGTGCGGCAAAGAAGGACATATCGCGAGATCATGCGGAGGAAAGGCTAAAACTCCAGCTCCAAATTTCCAACCACCGAGATGTAGCACTCACGAGATAGCGGGAAGCGAAATGCTAACAGCCCTATCCTGCGCCATCCCTGACAACTCTTGGGTGATCGACAGCAGCGCGACTCACCACGTGTGTAACAAAAGGGAGTGGTTCACCAACTTCCAAGGAATAACGTCGGATCCGATCCTAACAGCGAGCGGGACTACATGAGCGGAAGTATGCGGCGACATCAAGTTCAAGGCCTATGTGGGTAAGCACCACGTTGACCTAAAACTATGTAATGTGCTGTATGTCCCTAATGTGCGACGAAACCTATTGTCAGTCTCGAGCATGGAAAATAGGGGCAAGATAGTTAATTTTGCGAACAGAAGAGCGCAAGTTTTCGATTCGGAGAACCGAATTGTTGCAATAGCACATAATGAAAATGGATTGTATGTCATGAAGGGTAGAGTCATTTTACCAAACGCTGAATTGTTTAACAGTCAAAAGAGTTCACAAAAACAAACATTATAACTATGGCATCAGAGATTCTGTCATGTAAACAATGACGCAATTGAGAGAATGGCAAAGGGGAAATTAGTTAACGGGTTAGAGATCTCCTCCATGGATCGAACTCTGTGTGATGATTGTTGTGTAGCAAAGTCCACGAAAGAGCCACACAAACCCATTAGGAATATAAGATCTAAAAGGCCATTAGAATTAGTTCACACTGATATTTGTGGTCCAATGCCTGTTAGATCTATTGGAGGAAGCGCATATTTTCTAACATTCATTGATGATTATTCTAGAAAGATAACCCTGTTTTGCATTAAACATAAAAACGAAGTGCTGAAACACTTCGACTCGTATCTCGCTAGGGCTGAGAGAGAAACCGGACATAAGCTAAAGGTGCTAAGATCTGACAATGGACTCGAATATTGCAACCATGAATTTAAAACTAGGCTAGAGCAACTTGGCATCAAACACGAGCTAACGAACACATACTCGCCACCTATGAACGGCGTTGCAGAAAGGGCTAATCGAGTGCTGTTGGACATAACCCGATCTTGTTTACACAGCGCCGAACTCCCCCAGAGATTCTGGGCAGAGGCAGTAAACACTGCAGTTATATAAGAAACAAGTGCTACAATAGCGCCCTAGGAGATAAAGTAACCGATGAACTTTGGTCATCAAGAAAACCGAGTGTTCGCCACTTAAAGGCTTTCGGGTGCTTAGCATATAGCCATATTCCCACAGAAAGGCGAAAGAAACTGGACAATCGAGCAAATAGGTGCATTCTTGTTGGTTATTCTTCCCAGACTAAAGGCTATCGTCTTTGGTGTCCGGAAACTCAACACGTAATCCAGACGAAGCATGTCAAATTTGACGAATTCAAGATAGGACTGAAGTGGACTAAGGTTGAGGATGAACCTGAAAGATACAACCATATTTGGATAGAACCCGATAACCAGCTTGAAGGAGATATAGATCTAAAACCTGGAGCGAAAAGAGAACGTAATGATGATACGAGTGATCAGGATTTAGTAGGGGTAAACAACGACGACATTGTTCAAACTAGGCCTAAAAGAATTGTACGAAACCCTTATAGACGTGCTAGAAAACCAAAGGTAGAACTGCATTTCCTAGATATCATCGAACTCACAACTTTTGAACAAGCCATAAACAGCAAAGAGGCACCGTACTGTAGAAGGGCCATGAAGGATGAATTGAGAAGTCTTGAGGATAGAAACACGTGGACGTTGTCCGACCTACCACTTGGCAAGCGCCCAATTAGCAGTAGTTGGGTATATAAAATAAAGACTAACGCCTCACGCCCAATAATAATATTCTGTGATAATAGAGCTACCATCGAGTTGGGAGACACCGTTGAGTTTGGCCGTATCTGACCTATGACGTCAAAATGACGTCACGATGTAAACAAAGGTTACGACTGGCTCTTTTTTTTTTTTAATTCGATTTGATTATTAATATTTTAATACCAGCGACTAATTTATAGTGTCAAGATATATATAAAGGATTTTTTATTTTAATAATTTTCTATTAGCAATTTTTTAATTATTTTTTTAGCGCCAACGTAAACAAAGAAATAATGGCGTAATACGTTCCAATGGTGCCAAAGGTTATATTTATAAATAGGAATATACAAAAAAAAAATAAAATATAAAATTATTAATATTACATATTTATAATAATAAAACTATTAATAAATTACATTAACCTAACCTAACCTGAACCTAACCTAACCTAACCTTACCTGAACGAACCTGAACCTAACCTAACCTGAACGAACCTGAACCTAACCTAACCTAAAGCTAACCTAACCTAAGCGAACCTAACCTAACCTAACCTAAGCGAACCTAACCTAACCTAACCTAACCTGAACGAACCTTAACCTAACCTAACCTAAACCGAACTTAAACTAACCTAAATTAACAACGAAATTTTTATATTGATTAATAATTAATTTTATAATAATTTTAAATATCGGACACCATTGCTCTCAAGGTGCATTCACAACATACACGTGTTTACAATTGCGCTAAATATTTTCAAAAAAAAATCTATTTAAAATTAGCAGGTCATTTAGAAAAAAAATATATATATATATTGAAACTATAAATTAGTCGCAGGTATTTAGAATATCATTAATTAAATCGTGTTTAAAAAAAAAATGAGCCAGTCGTAACCTTTGTTTACATCGTGACGTCATTTTGACGTCATAGGTCAGATACGGCCAAACTCAACGGTGTCTCCCATCGAGTTTTCTAAAAACAACATAGAAAACAATAGGTCGAAGCACATTGACATACGGTATCATTATATAAGAGAAAAGGTCAACAGCGGAGACATCCATGTGAGTTACATCTCTACCAACGACAACCTGGCCGACATCTTCACCAAGGGCCTCAAAAAGACTGCACATCAGAATGCTTGTGCAGCTATGAATTGTCTGGATACTGGCATACTACACGGCATATCCAAAGTGGGGGAATGAAGACATGTTGAATATGCCTACTTCCGCCGGGGAGGACCTACGTCACCACTACGTTCCGGCCAGCCAATCACCGAGCTGCCCAGCAGGCAGTCCATCCTCCCTCCCCATTAGTCTAAATAAAGGAGCTTAACACTTGCCAGTTGTTCGCGTCGACTCCGCGTGCTTCTAATCTATCCATTTCAATCGGCAGATCTAGTGGGATAATTGACTACTTCCTTCCATTAGAATATCATCTAATCCAGCTTCAACTTATAGCCCAACAAATACTGGGCGCTCTTTACACCACAGAAAAAACTTGATTTGAAAGAAAATATACAATGCCTATTCTATAATCTATTCCATGCCTCAACAGCTTCCTTGATGTTTGATATTTTATATATTTGCATTGTGTGTTAGTGGGAATGAAATGGCCTATAACATACCAGACTTATACACGGTCTAAATTTATATTAAGAGCTGAATTATCTTGTTCTACGAACATATATAAAAGGATAGTCATTTCTAAACCCACATTTATATACGTTGTGACTCCCCCCTATTTATAGGTATATTTAATATAAATGTGTGCAAGATGATATTGTAAACAAAATACTTAATTAAAACAGATAAAAATATATATATTTCTATTTATAACAGATACTTTCTTTTAATTCCAAAGAAGCTTCAAATAAGAACCTGAATACAGTGGTACCTCGACATACGAGTTTAATTCGTTCCGCAACCTTGCTCGTATCTTGAATTACTCGTATCTCGAAGCAAATTTCCCCATACAAAACAATTGAACTACCATTAATCCGTTCCAACCTCCAAAATGTCACCCCAGTTATTTTTGTTACGTGTTTTAAATAATAAAAACGTATTTATAAATATCAAATATTTATTGCACAAAAACAAAAAAGAGAATGTAAAGAAATAAATTAGATATCCTCACTGGTCTTTGCCTTTTTCACTACATTTTTCTCGCTTTCACCTGTAGGCCGTTTAGAAAAAAACATGTCCAAGGAGGTTTGTTTCTTCCTCCCTCTCAGAATGTTCCGGAAATGAGTTAGGCAAGTGTCATTAAAAAGGTCAGATGCACGACCTGTTGCAACTTTTTCTGGGTGTTTTTTTTTTTCCACGAACTGTGAAACTCTCTCCCACATTCCTAAGATCTCTTTTATCTCACTTGTAGAAATTTCACGTTTTAATTCAATACTCATCATCTTTTTCTTAGCACTTGACTTTTTACAAACTTTCTTCCGATCCATGGTTATAAAAATAAATGAACTAAAACTGTAAATGTAAACGCAACACAAAACACAACTTATCACAGCGGAAGCACGCTGTTAACTGATCGTGATGGCGCGACTGCGTGTTACTACCGAACCGAACTCGTATCTCGAATTTCGCTCGTAACTAAAAGCAAAAGATCACTTGCTCGTCGGCTCGTATCTCGAAAAACTCGTATGTTGGGGCGCTCGTATGTCGAGGTACCACTGTATTTGGATTTATCTCTTCTTTGAAGTAGTGGTAATCACTTAAGAATTCAAGTCGCTACTTTCAACAGTTTTCCCGACCAGCCAGATGTCTGAAAATGTGTACACCTGCAGTGGCACTTGAACTGAAAGTTTTCAAAATTTAAGACTTCCATTTGTGGTCTGGAAGTATATTAAAATTAAATTTTAACATTTTAAAGACAATTCGTAAATTAATTCGTTCCCGACCACTCTGACCAACCAGAAGTCTGAGAACATGTCAACCTGAATTGTCAACAGGTTCGAATAAGTGAATAAAATTTCAGACTTCTACGTGCTAATTGATTACAAAAATTGTGGACAGACAGAAATGAAGCAAGTTAAATAATATATTTTAAAAATTCGTTATCACTGAGGATTATGCCTCAAATAGACGGAAGTCTGCTCGCGGCGGATTGGTCAATTCTTCGTACGAGGCGGGAAGCGACATAAGATAAAACCTGACTGGAATATATCTCTTTACTTTTGATTTGAGGAACCCTAAATTTATTGTGAACTATATTACAAAGTTACAGACACATGATGGAGTATTGTTGAGGGATATTTGGTACATATTTAATA
>CP092864.1:156191204-156227942 GCA_030710605.1 Cordylochernes scorpioides
TGGATTATGATTATTTAAATGATTAATTTTAGATATAAGTAGCAAAATAAATTAATTGACAAAGGGGAATTATTTATAACCGTGTCGTGAAACGTGTTTTTATATAAATGTACTAGACGCCGACCCGGGCTTCGCCCCGGGATTGACCCGTGTGCATATCTACCCGAGTGATATATTGTTGCACCAGGTTGCGGCTTGGCAGACTCTTCAGCCTGGATTCTCTCCTGTGCTGGGTCTTGCATCTTACCAGAGCGTGTTTCAACCATCCTGCAAATTTATAAAAGGGAATAACGAGATGAGTCTTCTTTAAGTAGCCACCAGAATCCTTTTTTTATTTTCTCACATCAAAGAGAGCAGTGAAGTCACGTGTACCTAAATACAAATGATGACAATCTAAATAATCTGTGTTTTAAATAAATATCATAGAATATAAAAATAAATAAATATATAATTTAAATTTCAAATATATTAAAAATAATATAAGAAATACGCCATTAATCATGATGTAACACTTCCCCCTCTCCAGAGGTCGTCACGTCCTCGTGAGTTACCTCATCAATTCTCTCAAAATAGGGTTTGAGTCTTGAGACATGGACAATCAATGGGTCTTGGCCAGGATTATCTTTTGGCTCAATTAAGTAATTTACGTTAGACAGCTTCTTTAATATTCTATATGGGCCAAAATATTTTCTCAGTAGTTTCTCACACTTTCCTATTTTCCTAATTGGTGTCCAAACTGCTACTAATTCTCCTGGTTCGTAGCTTCTTTCCATGTGTTTCTTGTCATAGTTCTTTTTCATTCTTTCTTGAGTCTTTATTGTGTTGTTAATAACTAATTTTCTTGTTCTGTTTATTTTGTCTAAGTGATGTTTTATGTATTCATCATAATCATCTTTGTCAATGTCCACCGAGATATTCCTGTCGTCCAAAAGAGACGTGGGTTCTCTTCCAAACATCAGGAAAAAGGGAGAATATCCTGTGGTTTCCTGAATTGTAGTATTGTAAGCGTGAGTGATGAATGGGAGTATTTCGTCCCAATTTTTCTGATCAGTGTTCACATACATACTGAGCATATTGATCAATGTTCTATTTAACCGCTCTGTCAATCCATTAGTCTGGGGATGATAGCTCGTTGTGAAGCAATGTTTAATCTTGCACGTTTTCATCACCTCTTTCATTAAATTACTGGTAAATTGAGAGCCTCTGTCACTAATAAGATATTGTGGGGCTCCGTGCCGAAGAAAAATATCCTCTACTAGAAATTTAGAAACTTCTTTCACTGTTGCTTCCGAGACTGCTCTTGTTTCTGCATATCTAGTGTAGTAGTCCGTCAGCACGATTATCCATTTTTTCCTGTTTTTCGTAGATGGTAGTGGACCAACAAAGTCAATTCTAATTCTTTCGAAAGGAAAGTTGGCTGGGGGGATGGGCTGTAGTAGTCCAGAAGGTAATTGGTTTGAGCCTTTCCTACTTTGGCAAAGGTGACACGTCTTAACGAATTCTGAGACATCCTTTAGCATGGATGGCCAAAAGTATTTACTCTTTATTCGGTACATGGTTCTGGCGACGCCCAGATGGCCATTCGACATATGATTGTGATATTCTTTCATAATTTCTCTCTTTTTATTCTCTGGAACCACAAGCAACCACGCCCTGCCTTCAGGGTTCGGGTTTTTCTTAAAGAGGCATCCATCTTCTTCTTTAAAGTTTTGCGCAATTGATCGCCTGCTTCCATTAAGGTTTTTCTTAACACTTTCGATAAATTTATCCTCTTCGTCTGTTATTTGATTTAAAAATAGCCTTTCAAAATCCTCATCCCAATCAGTTTCTGGTAAGGGCCCCCTAGATAAGCCATCGGCGTCCAGATGCTTCTTTCCCGATTTATGTATTATATCGAAGTCATATTCTTGAATTTTCAATGCCCATCTTGCCAATCGACCTGTTGGATCCTTCAAGTTTTTGAGCCAGCATAAGGCGTGATGGTCTGTTACTATTTTAAAGTGTCTTCCATAAAGGTAGGGTCGTAATTTTGACATTGACCAGACAACGGCCAGACATTCTTTTTCAGTGGTTGAATAATTTTGCTCCGCTTTACTTAGGGTACGACTCAAATATGAGATCACCTTCTCTTCACCACCGATGTCTTGGACAAGTGTTGCACCTATGCCGATGTTGGACGCATCAGTATGAACATAGGTAAGTGCATTTGGATTGAAGTGACCTAAAATTGGTGGACTTAATAGTGCTGTTTTTAGGGTTTGAAACGCTTCCTCTTGTCTTTCTGTCCAGGTAAATGATACACTTTTTTTTATAAGGTTGGTCAAAGGGTCAGCAATTTTTGAAAAGTCTTTGATAAATTTTCTATAATATGAACACATTCCCAAAAAGGATTGTACTTCTTTGACCTTTTTGGGCCGAGGAAAATTTCTGACAGCTTTGATGTTATGTTCCGCGGGTTTTATACCATGTTTGCTCGTTATATAGCCGAGAATCTCCAATTCTTCAAAAGCAAATCGGCATTTTTTGTCGTTTAACCTTAAATTAGATTCACGAAAACATCTAAAAACAGCTTCAAGTCTTTTGAGGTGCGTTGGAAAATCCGGGCTATATATGATAACATCATCCAGATAACACAAACAAATTTGCCATCTCAGATTTCCAAGCATATTCTCCATATTTCTCTCAAAGGTAGCAGGCGCGTTACAAAGTCCAAAAGGCATCACGTTGAATTCATATAATCCATGCGCTGTAGTGAAAGCTGTTTTCTCTTTGTCTCCTTCTTCGACTTCAACTTGCCAATATCCAGATCTGAGGTCTATTGCTGAGAAGTGTGTAGATCCTTGGAGAGTATCCATAACTTCGTCTATTCTAGGGATCGGATAGACATCTTTTACTGTCACATTATTCAGTTTTCTGTAGTCCACACAAAATCTGTATTTACCATCTCGCTTCTTGACCAATATTACTGGAAAAGACCAGGGGCTAGAAGATGGCCTAATTATGCCTTCTGTAAGCATCTCGTCAATTTGCTCTTTTATAATATCTCGTTCTTTAGCACTTACCCGGTAAGGCTTGTGTTTAATTGGCTTCGCGTCTTCTGTGTCTATCCGATGTTTTGCCAAATTGGTTCTCCCTAATCTCGATGAAAAAAGATCTCCATACCTTTCTAAAACTTGTTTTAACTCCTTCTGTTCCTTTGGTGAAAGATTTTCGTTTATTTGGAATCTAGGTTCTTCGTTCTTTTCTACCTCTCTTTCTCGACTCACATTTATTTTCGCTGGACTACTTCCAAAAGCCAATGTTTGGTTTTTCATTATTTTTAACGGTCGAGGATACGGATTAGTTATCCAGATGTGTGTTTCCCTATTTATAACATTGATCAAGCTTCTTGCTAGACGAAGTCCATTTGTTTGAAACATTTTGCTGCTCTCCTCGATAATATATTCTCCATCCTCTGTTTCTACCAATGCCTTGATCAATTTCATGGAACATTCCGGTACAATGGAATCCTTGGCACTCTTTATTTTCAACATTTCAAAATTGATTTCGTCATGATTATTCGTCAAATCATATTTTATAGTTTCTTGCTTACAATCTATTTTTGCGTTCATTTTCTTAAGGAAATCTCTCCCAAGAATTAATGTCCGTAAATGCGTTTTCAATATCACAAAGTTGTGTGATAATGTTTCGTCATCAATTTTTATATTTAAAAATATACTTCCTACCATGTCCAATTTTTTTCCATCGGGTCCTGCACAAATTTTTGCGAGTTTACTTATACCATGGCCTGTATCGAGGGCCGTTCTGAGGTCGACCACTGAGAGGTCAGCACCTGTATCAACCAAAGCTTCAAAAGTCCCTATCTTGTCCACATTAATTTTTAATTTGTATTTAGGGTCCAACTTCTTGATTCCGTTTATGGTCGACTTGCTTTGATTGACAGATTCAGGCGCGACGCTTAGTTTAAATCTTCCAACACGGAATATCTATTCTGGGTAGGAATATTTGTCTGTGTGCTATGACATACATCAGCATAAAGCCGAGGTCCTGATTTCTCTGATATTTCATTCATTTGGCATTTTTCTTCGACCTTCTCTTGGGTATCTGCTGGATCCTCTTCTAGGATTCTTATAAACTTGACCCTACAATAACGGGCCACGTGCCCTGGCTTGTTACATTTAAAGCAGATTGGTCTTCCATCTTCCGTCCTATTTTTGCTCACTTCTTGGCTTTTATTGTAAGTGTTTCTCTGAAGGTTTGGTTTCGGCACAAAGTTAGGATTATAAGGACGTCTAGGGGTAGAGGGCTGGGGAAAGTTGTTTCGATACTGTCTGGGGGTAGGAGGGGAGTCGTTCTTGTAATTATTGGAAACAGGGGCTTGGGGCCTGGAAGTGGTCTGGTAGTTTCGTGCGGCAGTCGGCGGCACGTACCTCGATTGTTGTTGGGGTCTAGAATAGCGTGGACCGTTATATAGGTTTCTGGATTTCTCCACACGTTCCCGATACTTCTTTTCAAAAGAATCCATTTTCTTGCACACGACAAGAAGGTCATCGGTCGTTTTAGGAGGGTTCAGGTAGAGCGCGAATGAGTACTCTTTTTTCAGTCCTCCAATAACATGTTCAATTTTTGTTTCTTCTTCCATTGCGGGGTCAACCTTGTTGCACAACACTAGAATGTCTTCCGCGAACCTGATTGCTGGTTCATTCCAGTGTTGCATTCTGTTGAGCTTCATTCTAAGTTCTTCTTTATTCGCGTCCAAAGAAAAATCCTGAATGAGGCGGATTTTAATATTTTCCCAGCTCGTGAAACTAGTCTTGTGTAAATTCAACCAGGTTTTAGCGCTTCCCGTCATGTTCATGGCGGCATAACGAGAGATAATGTAGTCTGCCCAATGGTACAAGAAGCCAATTTCTTCAAGAGATTCAATCCATGGGCGAGGGTCTTCCGTTCCATCATACTTGGGGATGTCGATGTTGGGATTCAGGACAACTGGGTCGGAACTAGCATCTCTACCAATTGTTGCACCAGGTTGCGGCTTGGCAGACTCTTCAGCCTGGATTCTCTCCTGTGCTGGGTCTTGCATCTTACCAGAGCGTGTTTCAACCATCCTGCAAATTTATAAAAGGGAATAACGAGATGAGTCTTCTTTAAGTAGCCACCAGAATCCTTTTTTTATTTTCTCACATCAAAGAGAGCAGTGAAGTCACGTGTACCTAAATACAAATGATGACAATCTAAATAATCTGTGTTTTAAATAAATATCATAGAATATAAAAATAAATAAATATATAATTTAAATTTCAAATATATTAAAAATAATATAAGAAATACGCCATTAATCATGATGTAACAATATATTTAGATAAGTTTTTTTTTTTTAAATAATCGTTTTTACTCGAGGGAATGTTTGTAGTCTAGTATGTTGATATAATAAATCTTTCTGAATATTAGGAAAGGTCAGGTAATTTTTTTGTAGGGTGATGCTCTGAAAAAGAACGCTATACCACTTTATCACTAAACAAATTGGCGAGGCCAAAATAAGCAACCTAAACAATCCATTAGCTTTGCAAGATAAGATAAGAAATAGAGAAAGGCATGCAAAATTCTCAACACCAATCAAAAGCTTTAATCCTCATTAGTAATGTATATTAGGTAGGATGAGGTTTATTTTGTTTCTATTACATTACATGGAATAGATTTTTGTTTTTCTAATAAAATTTACTGACCTCTTTGTTCACTGAAACCTAAACAAAGTGTATGTTAGACCACTCTTTGTTCAACCTTACACATTGTTTAGGTCTCTTATTAGGTGTAAGATGTATACTAATGTTAAAATGGTAATTTGGGTAAACATAGGTAAATTCATGTTGGGCCAGTATTGTTCAGCAAGCCAACACAGATATAACATTACGGTATGAAGCAAGTTGTGCTAAAACTAATATATCCGAATCAAATTATCCAAAAAATAACACATACTATGTAATATAAACACATGTATGTAAAATAAACACAATAATAACCAATAATTAAAAACCATAAATTTTCCTAACACAGTATACTTCTTAAGTAAGAATACCTTACCATGAAGGTTTAAAACCCTACACATTGAAACATGTGAAAAATGTAGCATGTGTGTATGATGGGCTTGAAGAGAAAATATTTAAAAAAGATATTTATTGAAACTTTTGTAATACCACACCAAATATGCATATTTACAGTTACAACAGTTGCAGATCTTATTAGCGCTTTAAAAGGGACAATCATATATGAGCAAAGCATCTATGTACATTAGAGGATATTAGAAACATAGTGAAAAAAATATAAAAGGTAATGAATAAATTTTTTGCTAATTGAGGAAAGAAATACCTTAAGAAAGAGCTTCTTGATAAACACAATATTTTTTGAGCTGCCATTAGGTGCGAGAATAAAAAGATTATTGGAGGAACTAACGCGTGAGCAGGCAACATAAAGCTGGCCATGGGAAAAACATGGAACCTGAAGATCAATTCCAGCCCATTTCAATGTTTGACCTTGTGCTTTGTTAATTGTCATTGCAAAGCACAACTTAACAGGAAATTGAAGTCTTTTAAAATGAAAGTGCAAATCTGAAGATATAATGGGAATCCTAGGAATCATAACCTTCTCACCAGTGCCGCATCCAGTCAAAATAGTCGCCTCCAGCAGATATCTGTGTAAGCTGTTAACCTGCAACCGAATACCATTACACAATTTTGGGGGATTAAGATTTCTTAACAATATAATCGGGGCGCCAACCTTTAGGGTAAGACTGTGCACAGGCATTCCAGGCGGATTGATTGAATTTAAAAATTCAATGGGATAATGCACAGAATCATTCGGATCTACAACAGTGTCTATTGACAAATAAGTTCTTGAAGGAGCGATAAATTTACCGAGGATATATTCATTTATCTTGTCCACAGCATCATTTCTTGGCGCTAATAAAGCCCTTTCACTGAACCAAGAAAGTGGCATGGTAAGTAAAGAGCCTATATTGGGGTAAACAGATGATATTAAGGTATGGATATCTTCAACCAAGACACAAAGATCACTTGATGCAATGGAGATGAGTCCCTCGTGAGTTGCAAATGTCCCATTGCCCAGTTCAAGCAACAGCTGAGAGAAGCTGCTTCCTCTGTCGCCAAAGAGATGTGACCGCATATTGATAGTGAGAGATAACTTAACAATACTACTCCAAATATGAGAGCGTTTAAGGCATGCATTAACCTCGTCTGCTCGAGTGCCTTTGGGAATAACCGGTAAAGTTTGTCGGAAGTCCCCAACAAAAAGAAATGTCACCCCTCCCATTATGCTGTTGTTATCCCTAAGATCTCTAAGAGTGCGATCAAGGGTTTCGATTGAGCGTCTATGAGCCATTGTGCATTCATCCCATATAAATAATGAGCTTTGCTGTAGAATTTTGGAAGTGGCGCTCTGTTTAACAATGTTACAGACTGCTAATTCATCATCATAGAGATTCAAAGGTAGCTTAAATAGAGAATGTGCTGTTCTGCCGCCATCAAGGAGTGTAGCGGCGATTCCAGAAGAAGCAGCAGCACAAACTACTAAACCCTCTAAGCGCAATTTGGCTAACAAAAGATTAATAATAAAAGTTTTTCCAGTGCCACCAGGAGCATCCAAAAAAAAATCGTGCCAGCCCTAGAGCGAACACTATTAAGAATGGCCTCATAACAATATTTCTGATCAGGATTTAAAGAAGATTCGCGGGTTGAAGCCAAAGTTTCTAGCTCACGCCTATCATATATGTCTGATAAAAATGATGCCTCTCTTGGTGGTGATACATTTTCAGGAAGAGGCAAACCCATACATGCAATACTTTTACCTGAAATTGACAGAACATGTTTTGCAATTTCCAGTAACGCAGCATTGAAAACATCAGCATTGTAATCAAGTTCAGGGATGGACATATCTCGTCGCATTCGGTGCAAAATATCTTCAGACATACACTCCTTATGAGCATACCACAGCGTAAGTGTATCAGACATGTGGCAGAAGATGAGCATTGTAGAGAACAATGCTCTCACCGATGCTGCATTACGACATATAGATGCCTCTTTGAGAGTTTCATTCCAGTGAGAGTCGTCTTCTAGTAAGCCTAAAGCTTTGCAGGCCATTTGGAAGGTAGTGTGGATAACTCCTTCAACTGTGCGCAAACTCTGGAAAGAACATGGCCCTCTAATATGGAACAAAAGAAGTCTCAAATAGTAGCATTCAGCATTAGTTGGGTGAACTGTATAGACGCGGCCAAGAACATCACTTTTCCGCACACCAGTGTCCTAGCAAATGTGTCTTGGTTACAAAGCTTAAAAAATGCTGTCAGAGTTGTATCTCTTGGATTTTAAATAACATTTTCTGCATTTGCAGTAGTGAAATAGACCCTCTGTCCATTTTCAAGGTGAACAGCTAAGTGTACAATTGGAGGTGATCTTTCATGGATGCTGAAACCCAGAATCCTCCAAACAGCTTCTGCGGAACTTATATAGCGGCCAGACTGAAATTGGGTAACCTCATCAAGGTGATTCAAAGAGAAAACTGCCTGATCAGTTCCCTTATTAATGTATTTGCACACGTATTTGATGGCCTTTACGGAGCTGCAGTATTCCACAATTATATGGGAATCAAAAGCACGAAGGAGAACAGAATTATAGGGCACAATCCAGCGATTCTCAATTTCAAAAGTAAGTCCTCCCATATTCACCGATGAAGTAAGACCACCTTCAGCAGAGCACCGTCTTCGGTATCGGGGATAACCATCTTCTGTTGTCGAAGTTGTCTCACAAAAACCTTTAGGATATTTTTTGCTACATTTCCCATCCTTCATACATGGAGAATTTGTATTCAGAACCCCACATGGACCATGAACCATTTGTTTAATGACAATTGCATGAAGCTCTGGGTCTAAGTTAATATCCGGAATCTCGGCTTGTATGACCTCATCAATTTGATTAGGTCTAATTATGTTTGTAAGCCAAAGCAGCAAATGCGCATGTGGTAGACCACGCTTCTGCCACTCTATTGTGAACATAAAACACTTGCAAGGCCCAAATAGCTCAGCCTTAGTCACTAAATAGATAAGCTTCTTCATTTTAAGGTGAAAAACACGACTAATCAAATCATATCTATCTTTAGCAGAGTTATTTGAAAAAAAAATGCATCTGAATTTCTTTCCATTGAGGGTTGCATGTAAATGTTATAAAAAGCTGAGGCCTTCCATAGCTACGAACATAAGTCATTGCATCTTGGGTCCGCTCATGCAGATAACGGGGACCACCAGTAAATGATGAGCATCTTGCAGGTGAATATAATTTTCTGTCCGAAGCTTTTTCTGATTGCGCCGTATGAAGGAAAGCCTTTCTGATTCAACCTTAGCATACATATCAACCCAGAATTGATTTGTAAGCATGCCATAACGCAGTAGCGAGTTAAATTCCCCAGCACGAGCCATCATTCTGTAAGCATAAAAATGCATGCACGATACAGTCTTCTGCATTATTTCTCTAGTGGATGGATTGACTTGAGGTAGCGAAACAGAATAACCGACCTCACCCCTGCAAAAAATTAACGGGTATTGTAGAGGGTCATATGCTTGATGGATCTCGGATATTCTTTGTGTCAAATTATTACGACAATGTAATACAATATCTCTTGGCCCAAATTCCTGACCTACCATCAGCAGAGCTACTTATTGGTCATGGGCGCATTGTAGCGACGCTCATGCTCTTCTGGTGGAAGCTTATCAGAGTGTATAATAACCCGGTAGTCAGCGTGATTTTGAGGAAGAGTTTCTAAGGCTGCTTTAAAGGATTGAATATAATGATTGTGCGCATGCAATAAATCTTGCAAAGAGCGAACTAAATCTCTGTTCAAGTTTGCTGTCATGTTGCAACGTGCAGTAACCTGAGACTCATAATTATCGATAAAGTATATCTGCAGGAATTTGTGCTCACTATCAGGTTCTGGAAGGAGACTACCAATTACGTGGTAAACTTGGCCTTGGACTTTGAAAGTAGGCATATAACCTTGCTCCACAACTTGTCTAGCACCAAAAGATGTCATTTGGAATATAGAGTTATATCTACGGATATGCAGCAAGAAGGACTTCGATAGAGGATGTAGGCCAGAGAGCAAAGAGAAAATAGGTTCTGGAGGGGACTCAATAGCAGGTAGAGAAACTCTACCTTGTTTACAACAGAGGCCTAAGGGTTCATCTTTAAATCAACAACAACAACAACAAAAGCCTTTATTTAGGGCATTCCGCCCCATACAGGATTCGCCGTATTTACACGTCAACAAGAGGAGAGGGAAGAGGAAACATTTACAACAAAAATAAGGTTTGTTACCTATTTACAGATGGATCATCCTCCAGTATCCTTTGCCCTGCATTCTTTCTCATGCGCCCAGCTTCTGTACAGAACTTAAAGTATTTATCAATCAGTAATTTATCATTCAGATCTGAAGAGAGAAGTTGACATATGCTATGGTATCTAAATTGACCAGAGGTAGGGCTTGGGAAAGTTTCAGTACGTTTTTCTGTTAAGAGAGGGCATTGGAAGAAATAGTGAACCAAATTATCATCCATGAGATCCTTACAAAGTAAACAGTTCCGGCCATTTTCTTTCCAGAAGTCTTTTCTTTCTTCCCTGAAAAATTGCCATAAAACTCTATGTTGTGCAACTAGTCTTTTGTTGGGAAGCGAGATATTTAATCGTAGGTACTCCTCTGTCATGAATGATTCACTCAAAAATTTGTAGTGAGCAAAGTGGGTTGAATCAGTGATTTTCATCTGATCGTTTTGAATTAGTTGGTCTGTGGTAGTTCTAATTATGCCTGGCAATTCTTTCTGTATGGCTAAGTAGTCTTCGCAGCCCCTCAGAAAGGAATATCCCTTGGAGTCTAGAATTTTTATTAAATTTTGAGTAAAGCTGTTTTCTATTTCCTTTTTTGCGGTGACTTTCCAGAGATAATTTAAGCAAGCATGTGGTAATCTGCTCGTCTCCATTTTTAAAATCCTGACCCAAACTTTAATGTGAGTTTTACAGCATTAAGTTCAGTTGATATTCTTCCACATTCTCTTCTGAGGACATATCCTGGTGTGAAGTTTGGTAAGTCTAAGAGACGACGAAGAAATGTATCTTGGGTATTATTGACTGTCTTCAGCTGGTTGATTGCCCACATTGGTGCCGCATATGGGTTCATCTTTAAATCTCAAAGCAGAGCAAAACTGGCATACCCGAGACATTTGGCCTATATCGACAGATGAATCAGCTTTATAATCAATATGGGCATTATACTGCAAACCTGAAAACGGCTTATGAGTCCAAAGCTGAATACGCTGAACAGGAACTTGCATAGTTTGTGTAGCTGCGACGCGGGCTTCAGAATACCTAAGACGGCGAAGCGCACGACGCGTCTCACTTTGAAATGGTGTCTCAATAGCTCTAGCATTCCTATATCTCCTGGAAGCAGCCGTATTCCTACCAATTAAAGGTCGGCTGCGGCGAGGCATATTCTGAAAAAAAAAAAAAAGATTGAGATTAATAACAAAAGCTTAAAAACCAGCAATTTATAAACAAAGCATAAAAATTTCCTGTCTTTTTGAGGTAAAAATCAAAATTCTTAAAGTTTTTCTTCAAAATAACCTTCCAGATATGTTAAAAAGATTATAAAAAACTAGAAGCATAATATTAAAAATAAAAAATTAATGTACAAAACCAGTTATCATTAAAAAGCCTCAAAAATAGACCAACCGTCTGGACACGGCAATGAAAAAGCATGCTTTTTGAGGAAAAAAATAGAAATAATTCTCTAAAATACAAAATACAACCCCTCTATATGTTAAAAAAAACTACAAATAATCTAAATATAAAATACTTAATCAAATAAATTAAAATATATTCAATAAAATTTAGAAAAAGGACCTCAAAAAGACAAATAAATGAATCCGTTAAAGAAATCCCTCGCTTATTTAAAAATATAAATAACCTATTTTTTAGATACAACCCATATATGTAGAAAATATAATAAATAAACTGTATTTAAAAGATAAAAGCAATAATTAAAAAATTCCATAAGAAAATTTTAAAAAGGACTTCAAAATGACCCATAATTGAACATACCAATAAAATATCTTGCATCTTAGTGAAAAAAAAATAGAAATAATCCAAAAGTTGTTTACAAAACAACCCATATATGCTGAAAACACCATAAATAATCTACTTCTAAAATATCTAAGCAATTAATTAAAATGAAATTTCAAGCTTTTTAGTGAAAAAAAAGAAAAATAACCCAAATTTTTTTCACAAAACAACCCATATAAGTGGAAAACACCATAAATAATCTGCAACTAAAATATCTAAACAATTAATTAAAAATTTTGTTAAGGTCCTCAAAAAAGACATAAAATTGAGCACATGCATGAAATTTCTAGCTTTTTAGTGAAAAAAAGAGGTCCTCAAAAAAGACATAAAATCGAGCACATGAATGAAATGTCTAGCTTTTTAGTGAAAAAAATAGAAATAACCCTAAATTCGTAAAAAATAATATAAAATACCTTAGTCTTATAAAAATACTAACACGTAATAAAATAAAAAAGAAACTTGATCTCATCAAGTAAGGCCTCAACTTTTTTCGGTATAAAATATGAAAACTATAAAATAAAAGTATCTTACCATGTATAAAAGTTATTATTAAAATTAAAATATATATATAAAAAAAAGATTAGAACTAATTTAGCAAGAAGCGGAAAGTAAACACTTTTCAAAGTGTTGTATCCGCTGTTGAAAGTAAATACTTTTACTCTGTTGAATTTTTTTGTATTTTATCGATAACAGCAAAGTTATGTATTTTAAAGTTAGGAAAAATATTTTGATGTTAAGCAAAACCTGCTCCATCTCGTTTTACATAAATGTTGAAAATTTGGTCGAAATTGATGCATTGTAACGAAAGTTTTTAGTGATGTCCACTTATGAAATTTGCATTTTATTAATATAGATATAAATATATACCTATGGTAATTTAAACCAACAACCTCATATTGTGTATAATATAACAAGATTTTCAGGTATATGAAACACATCTGTAAACAATTATGCGTATGATTAACATGTGTCATTACATCATCAAATGTAATGTACTTTATACAAACTGAGGATTAAAAAATAAAACTCTATAATAGATTAAGAGTTGAGCTAAATCAGAGATCGAGATGTAGAAGTCCCACAACTTTAAGAACGAGGCCTAGAAGATGTCAGGGCATTGCTAGTTTACAATGACACTTCTTCCGATTCACGCCCTTGTTGCATCCGCTGAAACTACATACTTCCTCTCGGCAGATATATATAAGCCTCCAACAGGGCCAGAAATAAACAGTCATTTCACCATCAGCGGAAGCCCTCGTCGGTTGTGTCCACCTAAGCGATCATGTAGACCAGTAAGAACTTTTCCCAAATCTAATCTTGCTCCAAGCTCGACATTTATCTGTTCACGGAACTTTCCTAGTACAACTGTGTCCCTTCGTTTTTTTGTGTGAACATTCCCAAGCTTTCCACTCTGCCTCGACCACGACTGCTTGTACTCTGTGAGAACTGTTAAAGGTCTTCCAAGGTGCATAGAGGTACTGGAAAACTCTCCACACCCTGACTGTTCCTCTCGGTTACTACTGGTTTGACCCTCTCGGTTACCACAGTAAAGCGAGGGACCCTCTCGGATTTCACACCACAGCGAGAGACCCTCAAAATATCACATACCTATATATAATAATATTTTTAAAAACCGTTTTAAGGTTTATTTGTTGGCTTATATTTAGTCAATATTTTCTCTTTTTTGGGGGGAGGGGAGGAAGGGGGGGGGGGGGGGGGGAATAAACATTCGAACAAATTTTCGAATGAATTTCACACATGATTTTTTGAAATTAGTTTTTTTTTAATAAAGGATTTTTAACCCTACTTTTTCAATTTATAACCTTTCTTTTGGTGTACCTTTTAGGACTTATTTCAATATTACTCACTGTCCAATAAATATAATACACTGCTCTCCACTCAAATTGTAAAACCAAGAAAGACAAGAGATATCACAAAAAATATATATATTTTTTGAAGATAACATGTTGACCAAGTATCAAATGCTTAAATATATAGACTTCTGCGAAGTGTGGTTCCTTCCAGAATCAGAAGCCAGAGTAGCTGCCATTGTTGGAAATCACCGCTGCCACACGCCTCAGCATTGATTCAAAGAGACTTTGGATGTGTTCTTGGGGTACAGTAGCCCGAGGAGCTTCCACACTTGCCAAAGTTGATCTGGTGCGGCAGCTGGGGATGTAATCTGGGTCAATCGTTGAGCAGCCATGGACCACATGCTTTCTATCGGGGAAAGATCCAGAGAGCGAGCCGGCCAGGGAAGCAATTCAATCTGTCAATTGACGAAGAACCTTTGGACAATGCGTGCCACGTGTAGTCGCGCATTATCATATTGAAATATGGCTGTGGGCAAGCCCTGAAGGTAAGGAAGAACAACTGGCTCCAACACCTCGGAGATGTAGCGTTGGCTGTTCAAAGTAACGGCAATGCGTACTAGAGGAGTGCGAGAGTGATATCCAATATCGCCCCATACCACAATACCCGGTGCAGGACCAGTGTGGCGTTGCATAACGCAGCTCTTCAGCATCCTCTATTCACGGTGTCTTTAGACTCGAATCCGACCATCGTGGTGTTGCATTCAGAAGCGTGACTCGTCAGTAAAGACAATTTAATTCCATTCTGCCGTCCACATCCTTCTTTCATCGCAAGATTGGCGGCTGAGACGTCTGTGGTTCTGCGTCAAGGGTAGACGAAGCAATGGACGTCTTGCGGACAGACCACTCTGCTGTAAACGCCGTTGAATGCTACGCGCAGACACTGGATGATACGTTACAGACTGAATGTTCTGTGCTACGGTTTTGATGTGACTGAGCGATCTGTCACTGCCATGCGCACAATTTGCCTGTCAGCACGTGAAGTGGTGCACTGAGGTGGATGCGATCGAACACGTCGGTCCGTCGTACCTTCCTGCATCCAACGATCACATATCCGCATTACAGTTGTTTGGTTTCGTCCAACACGACTACCGAGTTCCCTGAAAGATTATAATCTCTGTAGGCCACTATCCTTTTTCTGTCGAACTCGGATATTTGATCAAAAGATGATCGCTCTTTTCTACGAGGCATGATTGATCTTTTTTTTAACACAAGAAAAACACAATTGCCGAACTTGATATCGTCGAAATCTCCAAGCCTTAAATAGTGCTTTGAAGTGGTGCCACAGGCGCGCGTGATGTGCGTCTGCGATGAAATTTGAATAATTCGCATATCTCACCTCCGCTAATGCATGTTGTGAATCTTATGTTATTTGCATGCTTCTTTCAAGGTGTTGCATTTACGGTGCCTAGCAGTTTATATTTCTACAAAAACCATTTTCTATTTTGAAAATAACGATTCTTCAAAACTGTAATATCAATAAGCCCTTTGAGAAACTTTCCTTACATTGCTTGGTCCAGTTCTGAAAGTTGTTTATTTGAGATTTAGCGTAGTAAATGGCACGGGGTTGGTTGCTATCATTGAAGTATACCCATGTCTCCTCCAGTGTAACAACATTCTTCCAAATTTTATTTTCTAGGTACTTTTCATAAAAGGTCCTGCTGCAGGTCTCGTGTTCTTCGATATGGTATGGCTTGAGGACATGAACTATCGCCTTTTTACGTATTTTAAAAATATTTTTCCCTAATAATACGGTTAACGGTAGAAGGTGGTATACGTTGGTTATTGTGTAAATATTCTTTTGAGAAGGTGGATTCTCTCTGACAACCATTTCCTTTATCCTTCTTTCGGTTGAAGTTAAAGGTTTCATCAGTCACCTTTTTTCAGAATTTTTTGGCATAATATCATCAGAATTGTTTTAGTTTTTCGTTATAATTTGCCTGTTTATGCACTTAGTAATTGCCATATTATTATTTTTTATAATTTGTATAAACAAGTATTTTTCTTCGGAAAGTGTTCTTATATAATTTTTGTTTTTAAAAAAAAAAAAAGAAAAAAGAATTAAAATCGTTGCTGTTACATATCCGTTTTCGAAGTTTATTCTAAGTTGACAGGAAAAGCATATTTCAAGCTAATTTACTTTTAAATTAAAATAATTTGATAAATTTATTTGAATGTGTGTTCCTACAGGTCCTATTAATCGGTATCCTGACGGTTCCGGACCACAAATTGGTATCATCGGAGTCCCGCCGGCGCGCCCACAGGAGATGCATCCCCAGAGAAATATGAAAGGCACACCATACCGCCCTTAGAAAAAACATCACGCCCCTAAACCCCATAGAAAAACACTATACTAATTCAATTGATGCCATTAAAATATATGTTTCGCTTGTGAATAATTAGTATGTTTAACACATATATATTTTAATTTCGAAATATGTTATATTAATAAATTTTATAATTCATCTTTATATATATGTTATATATATTGATGATTTCTACAAAGTGAAAATTTTGAAAATACATATTAAATTGAATCTAGAACAAATTTTCTCTCTATTAAAGCAATAGCACAGAATTTTCCGGGAAAAATGGATGTTAAAGCACAAGCGCTATCTTTTGAGCGTCTCCGCCAATTATTGTTCTCTGGTAGGGGCCACATAGCTTTGATAAATTCTGTACGCCCAACTTAATACCATTGTTTCGGGCTAATGGTCTTTATCAGCACAAGGCGGTCTTTGAGTTTTAGAAATTCGCCTTGTATTTATGAAATATATAAATAAAAAAAAAAAGAATGTTCACACAAAAAATAAAATTATTAAGTACATTTTTTAATACAAAAAACTTTCTAATGTTCTTAGCGTTAATAAAAATAATGAGAGGGCTCATACGGCGCGTTTAAACCACCATACTGCTTTTTGAAGCTCTAATACTGAATTATACCATTCTGCGACATCGAAGGATGAAATAATTGGTATTCAAACCAACTATGGAAATAAGTTTCTAAGACATACATACTGAACCAATTAGGACCTAAATTAATAATAAATCAGTAACGCGCCATCTATACACCAAGAAATCGAACTATTAAACTCGCGTCCATAGTTTTCATAACTAAGATTCAACTTTAAATGGCATTTATGCTTGAACGTCAAATGCAGTAATTGACTTCCAAACGCGCTATAGTGGATTAAATATGAAAAACCTTTGGGAGGGTTCACTACTTATCAACAATGCCTTCCCAATATTTGTCGTTGCAGTAAGAACGGTAGATAGTTTGTATTATTTGAAAATGGAAAACACGTACTTATTAGTTTTATATTTATTATATACTTATATATATTATATATATTATATATAAATATTAGCCGACTGGACCCGGCTTCGCCTGGGTATTGTTCGAGTGGGGTTTACTCATGAATGAATAGAGCCCCCAACTGTTTTAAAACTTATAGTAATGAATTTTCTTTCAGCACAATGGAGATAAACTGCAAATAACAAAATTGAAAATGCTGGTAAAAAGAATCTGAAATATAAGATAAATTTCACAAACACATCTAATCAATAAAGTGCTGTTTTGGAGGAGTGGTCTAAACTGTTGATTTTTAAAAACCACGACCCGGGATCATCGAATCCAGCTTTGGGCACTTTGTTCTGAAAAAAAAAATTGCCCCAATGGCCCCTGATTCTTGAAAAGGTCCAACCCCTCCAGTGAGTGCAAGTATCCAAACTGGTCTTTGATATCTAAAAAATGGAAAAAAAAATCTAATGATTAGTGTGAATTAAGGAAAGTGGTCCTCGCAACCTAAAATTTTCACTTACTCTACTTCACTCTCGACTGTCCAAGAAGAAACAGCCAGATTAAACATTTTTAAGGGCACCTAATCCGACACTTACATCTCTAAATAGTTAAGCAACTTTTATAAATGTAATATATCTGCAATACTGAAATACCCGGACTTGGATAAATATTTTATTAGGTTATTGTTGGAAGTTTTAGAAAAGTGTGTGAAATTGGTTATTTTTACAAAAGGATGTACTTTTTAAAATGGTATATAAATTAAATAGGAAATTTGCATCATTTTCCAATAGTCAAGGGCAATTTTTAAAATACCAATAAAGCAAGACCAAATAAAAAATAAACAAATTATGTGTAGTGTTTTGGTAACAGCATTATTACCATATTAAGACAAAATTACTGAATGTATTCAGTACTTTTGTCTGAAGATGGTAACAATGCTGTTACTGAAACCACACATTATTTATTTATTTGGATTTGGTCTTGCTTCCTTGTGATTCTTATCTATGATTAAAAATATACCTCAATTTTGTTTACCTAAAAAAGTATATATATATTGCCAAGACCTAAAATAAAAGTAAAATGTCAAATAGGTTATTAATTAACCCTATATGGATCAACGTTATGGGTCAGTAAACATGTGAAAATAAGGCCAACACAATTGAAATATATTTAAAAAAAAAAAAATTTTGAACGCTAGCTTCACACAGGGCACAAATTTTGCTATCAGCTACATGCGATCTTTTTTACTATGGTCTGATTTCCACATGATGGATCTGTAGATACTGTTGTGGGTCGATGTTGCAAAAAGAACAGCCAAATAAGTGATTTTATAAATATATGATTATTATTAGATATAAGGATACATATGTTGACAAAAGAATAACAACCGCACACAGCAGTAGAACAAAGGCAGTCTTTTGGTATATACAAGGAAGAAGACTGACGGTTGAGAGGTGGGCCGTTCCCATTGGTCAGTTATCTTCATGCAGCGCCTCCAAGCGGCGCCCGTGTCCACGCTTCTCTCATCATTCCCCCACTGAAGCGCTGGACAGGAGAACAGTTCATGAAGTCACAGGCGTTCTTGTGAGCCACTTTGCTCAGGGTCTTGGTGAAGACGTCGGCTAGGTTCTCCTTTGTAGGGATGTAGACAATCTTGATCTCTCCGCTAATTATTCTTTCTAAGTCGCCATATAGATAAGCGTTATCTACGTCGAGATGTCTATTGTACCATTTCATGTTCAAAGTTAACGTTATCAAAACTCTGATTACAGCTAAGTTAATAACAGGTGCATAAGTTTCCTGAAAATCGATACCTTGTTTCTGTGAGAAACCTCTAGCTACTAAACGTGCTTTGAAACGCTCTACATTTCCGCTCTCATTTGTCTTCAACTTATACACCCATCTGCTGCTAATCGGTTTCTTTCCCGGCGGTAATGTTGATAGCTCCCAAGTGTCTCGTTCCTAAAGGGTTTTACCCGAGTGAATGTTTGTCTAACGAACATTTGTTAAAAAAATTCTCTATAAACTTATAAAACGTACTCGGCTTCGCCCGGGGTTTTACCCGAGTAAAGGTTTGTCTAGCGAACATTTGTTAAAACAATTCTCTAAAAACTTATTTAAAAAAAAAAAGATATATTTTGATCATTTGAAACTCGTAAATTTGAATCTCTCGATAAAGTGAACATTTTTTCCCGGTCCCTGTGTGCCGTGTCATCCTGAATTTTGTCTTTCCTAATTTTCTACATTAGAAAATCATAGTTTTATCTAGTGAACATTTTTTCCTGGTCCCTTGAAAAATACTCGATAAGTTTAATAAAATCAATATTAATTGGTTCCCTCGGTAATTGGAAGTTAAAGGAATAGTATCTTCGCCTTGGAATTGTATCATTATTCTTGTCTCAAATAAATTGCCGTGTCATCCTGAGATAATCTTACTTTTGATAAATAATATTTAAGATAACAAACTTAGTGATAAGAAAACTTGTTATCATCGTCACAATGAGGGCGCTGCTTGCGAGTTAAATCTACAAATCTGCAAATAACTCTAAGGATATTCAAGATATTCATGAAATTATTTTTAAAAACATTCCCGGTGATATACCTAATAATATCCCAAAATTTCACGGCGATTGGATGTATGGTTTTTGAATCTATAGAGTACAGACAGACAGACAGACAGACATTCAATTTTATATATATAGATTTACTCTTCATTGTTGGCTTTTTATCTTACATTCATTCTTCATTGTTGGCTTTTTATATTACATTTACTATTCATTGCTGGCTTTTTATCTTACATTCACTCTTCATTGTTGGCTTTTTATCTTACATTCATTCTTCATTGTTGGCTTTTTATATTACATTCACTCTTCATTGTTGGCATTTTATCTTACATTCATTCTTCATTGTTGGCTTTTTATATTACATTTACTCTTTATTGTTGGCTTTTTATCTTACATTCACTCTTCATTGTTGGCTTTTTATATTATATTTACTCTTCATTGTTGGCTTTTTATCTTACATTTATTCTTCATTGTTGGCTTTTTATATTACATTTACTCTTCATTGTTGGCTTTTTATCTTACATTCATTCTTCATTGTTGGCTTTTTATATCATATTTACTCTTCATTGTTGGCTTTTTATCTTACATTCATTCTTCATTGTTGGCTTTTTTAATTATATTTACTCTTCATTGTTGGCTTTTTATCTTACATTTATTCTTAATTGTTGGCTTTTTATATTATATTTACTCTTCATTGTTGGCTTTTTATCTTACATTTATTCTTCATTGTTGGCTTTTTATATTACATTTACTCTTTATTGTTGGCTTTTTATCTTACATTCATTCTTCATTGTTGGCTTTTTATCTTACATTCATTCTTCATTGTTGGCTTTTTATATTACATTTACTATTCATTGTTGGCTTTTTATCTTACATTCATTCTTCATTGTTGGCTTTTTATATCATATGCCCGGCTTCGCCCGGGTTTTACCCGAGTGAATGTTTGTCTAACGAACATTTGTTAAAACAATTCTCTATAAACTTATAAAACGTACTCGGCTTCGCCCGGGGTTTTACCCGAGTAAAGGTTTGTCTAGCGAACATTTGTTAAAACAATTATCTAAAAACTTATTTAAAAATATATATATATATTTTAATCATTTGAAACTCGTAAATTTGAATCTTTCGATAAAGTGAACATTTTTTCCCGGTCCCTGTGTGCCGTGTCATCCTGAATTTTGTCTTTCCTAATTTTCTACATTAGAAAATCATAGTTTTATCTAGTGAACATTTTTTCCTGGTCCCTTGAAAAATACTCGATAAGTTGAATAAAATCAATATTAATTGGTTCCCTCGGTAATTAGAAGTTAAAGGAATAGTATCTTCGCCTTGGAATTGTATCATTATTCTTGTCTCAAATAAATTGCCGTGTCATCCTGAGATAATCTTACTTTTGATAAATAATATTTAAGATAACAAACTTAGTGATAAGAAAACTTGTTATCATCGTCACAATGAGGGCGCTGCTTGCGAGTTAAATCTACAAATCTGCAAATAACTCTAAGGATATTCAAGATATTCATGAAATTATTTTTAAAACCTTCCCGGTGATATACCTAATAATATCCCAAATTTCACGGCGATTGGATGTATGGTTTTTGAATCTATAAGGTACAGACAGACAGACAGACAGACATTCAATTTTATATATATATATTTACTCTTCATTGTTGGCTTTTTATCTTACATTCATTCTTCATTGTTGGCTTTTTATATTACATTTACTATTCATTGTTGGCTTTTTATCTTACATTCACTCTTCATTGTTGGCTTTTTATCTTACATTCATTCTTCATTGTTGGCTTTTTATATTACATTCACTCTTCATTGTTGGCATTTTATCTTACATTCATTCTTCATTGTTGGCTTTTTATATTACATTCACTCTTTATTGTTGGCTTTTTATCTTACATTCACTCTTCATTGTTGGCTTTTTATATTATATTTACTCTTCATTGTTGGCTTTTTATCTTACATTTATTCTTCATTGTTGGCTTTTTATATTTCATTTACTCTTTATTGTTGGCTTTTTATCTTACATTCATTCTTCATTGTTGGCTTTTTATATCATATTTACTCTTCATTGTTGGCATTTTATCTTACATTCATTCTTCATTGTTGGCTTTTTATATTATATTTACTCTTCATTGTTGGCTTTTTATCTTACATTTATTCTTCATTGTTGGCTTTTTATATTATATTTACTCTTCATTGTTGGCTTTTTATCTTACATATATTCTTCATTGTTGGCTTTTTATATTACATTTACTCTTTATTGTTGGCTTTTTATCTTACATTCATTCTTCATTGTTGGCTTTTTATATCATATTTACTCTTCATTGTTGGCTTTTTATCTTACATTCATTCTTCATTGTTGGCTTTTTATATTATATTCTGACCAAAATCTATCTGTGAACTTCACACAGACAGAATAAGGCAATTATATAAGTAGATTTACTCTTCTTTGTTGGCTTTTTATCTTACATTCATTCTTCATTGTTGGCTTTTTATATTATATTTACTATTCATTGTTGGCTTTTTATCTTACATTCACTCTTCATTGTTGGCTTTTTATATTACATTCATTCTTCATTGTTGGCTTTTTATATTACATTCACTCTTCATTGTTGGCTTTTTATCTTACATTCACTCTTCATTGTTGGCTTTTTATATTATATTTTTAGATTGAGATTATTAGCTAGTATGTAAAAAAATTAACTCTGTTGAAATTTAATTTTGTATTTATATATAAATAAAATTAACTCTGTTGATTTTTTTTTTGTATTTAATCGATAACAGCGAAGTTACGCATGTTAATGTTAGGAAATATATTTTGATGTTAAGCAAAACCTGCTCCATCTCGTTTTACATAAATGTTGAAAATTTGGTTGAAATTCATGCATTGTAAAGAAAGTGTTTAGTGAACAACACTTATGAAATTTGCATTTTATTAATATAGATTTACTCTTCATTGTTGGCTTTTTATCTTACATTTATTCTTCATTGTTGGCTTTTTATATTATATTAAAATATTAAAATTTCTTGCATTGAATATTTTTTAGATTGAGATTATTAGCTAGTATGTAAAAAAATTAACTCTGTTGAAATTTAATTTTGTATTTATATATAAATAAAATTAACTCTGTTGATTTTTTTTTTGTATTTAATCGATAACAGCGAAGTTACGCATGTTAATGTTAGGAAATATATTTTGATGTTAAGCAAAACCTGCTCCATCTCGTTTTACATAAATGTTGAAAATTTGGTTGAAATTGATGCATTGTAACGAAAGTTTTTAGCGAACAACACTTATGAAATTTGCATTTTATTAATATACTAGCGGATGTGTACCCGGCTTCGCCCGGGTTTTATCTGAGTGAAAGTTTGCCTAACGAATATTATTGAAAATAATTTTCCGGAACATAGACTATTATGATAATAATGATAATAATATTCATTACATTATATTTTTTATTATCTATATTAATAAAATGGAAATTTCATAAGTGGTGTTCGCTAAAAACTTTCGTTACAATGCATCAATTTCGACCAAATTTTCAACATTTATGTAAAACGAGATGGAGCAGGTTTTGCTTAACATCAAAATATTTTTCCTAACATTAATATGCGTAACTTCGCTGTTATCGATTAAATACAAAAAAAATCAACAGAGTTGATTTTATTTATATAAAATACAAAATTAAATTTCAACAGAGTTAATTTTTTTACATACTAGCTAATAATCTCAATCTAAAAAAAATATTCAAAACAAGCAATTTTAAGATAACACCATATGTAAAACAGTCGGCCAAGAAAACAACTTCCCTCGAGTAAAACCCGGGGGGAGCCGGGTACACCCGCTAGTATATTTATATAATACTAATGGCCCGGGCAACGCCCGGGTTTTACCCGAGTGCGTATATATTTTAAAAATGTTTTAATTCAAATACTATTCGTTACAATTATAAATTGGCGCCATGGATGTCACTCTTGTGAAACGTCCCGTTCCAAACTGTGTGTTTTTAAAATGTTTTAATTAAAATACTATTCGTTACAATTATAAATTTGAACGATAGGCTCATTATTTCTTTATACCGTTATTATACCGTTACTAGACAAATGGCCCGGGCAACGCCCGTGTTTTACCCTATTGAATGTTTTTATTCCAATACTATTCGTTACAATTATAAATTGGAGCCGTTGATGTCACTCTTGTGAAACGTCCCGCTCCAAACTTTACATGTACATTAGGCCGCTAGAGGCGCGAGCGAATTGACTTTTTGTAAATATACATAATTATAAAGATAGAAGCTTCTATAGAAGATAATGATCATAATGATGATGCGCGCGCATCCGTGACATTAGGAATTGAGGACAGCAATGAGAAAAGACGGTCGTGACTATATATAGGGACTAGACGAATGGCCCGGGCAACGCCCGGGTTTTACCCGAGTGCGTATATATTTTAAAAATGTTTTAATTAAAATATTATTCGTTACAATTATAAATTGGCGCCGTGGATCTCTCTTTTGTGAAACGTCCCGCCCCAAACTGTGTGTGTCTTGAAAATATAAAAATAAAAATGTGAACGGAAAAATATGTCCAGGGTAGCCTAGTGGTCATGGCATCTGTCCGGTAAGCGGAAGGTCGTGGGTTCGATTCCCATCCCTTGAAATTTTTTTATTTTATCCATTCTGATCAAAATCTATCCGTGAACTTCACACAGTGAACTTCACACAGACAGAATAAGGCAATTATATAAGTAGATAATCCAAATTGTGCCTTATCACACACTATTTTTTTATTTTGCCTTATTACCTTGTGTTTATAATCTATGACGTAATGCCGGCGGCGCGCGCCTGTTGGCTGCCGGCGAGCACGTGACCTCCCTGTGCGCGCGCATCCGTGACATAACCGGCCCATGACGGTCGTGACTATATATGTTAATAATAATAATAATATAATAATAATAATAATGATGATGATGCGCGCGCATCCGTGACAGAACCGGCCCATGACGGTCGTGACTATATATAGGGATATACGAATGACCCGGGCAACGCCCGGGTTTTACCCAATTAAATGCTTTTATTCAAATACTATTCGTTACAATTATAAATTGGCGCCGTGGATGTCATTCTTGTATAATATATAAATGAGTTTTAAAATTTGTAAAAAAAAAAAATGCATCGGCCGGGAATCAAATGCCCGCGTGGCAGGCGAGCATTCTACCACTGAACCACCGATGGTTATGAAAATTCCCATCCGTGAGCTTCAGACAAACAAACAGACAGAATAAGGCAAATATATAAGTAGATATATAGATAATCCAAATTGCACCTTATCATTAGATTAAGTCTTATTACCTTCTAATCTATTATCCAAATTGTGCCTTATCATTAGATTTGGTCTTATTACCTTCTGTTTCTAATCTATATTCCAAATTGTGCCTTATCATTAGATTTGGTCTTATTACCTTCTGTTTATAATCTATAATCCAAATTGTACCTTGTTGTGTATGCAAATTGTTAAATATCTGTATGTATTTTGCATGTTTTTTATTATTAATATGTAAATATTTATTTGTATATATAGAACTTTTACGGTGCAATTAAAGAGAAATTGACCAGTAACTATAGGCTCCGTGTCGTGACGACTACTGGGAGGCGACACAACAACTGGCGACGAGTGTGTGGGAACCGGTTCAAGTGCTCGTTCACAGGTGGAGGAAGATAGAAATCTAAGCGAACAAGAAGCCAACAGGATGTCTGGAAGTTCAGTGATTGTACCGTTCGGTTTCTTCAGGCCGGAGGATGAATCCTTTGAGATTTTCGTTCAGAGGTTCGAGGCAGCCTTTGAGGCAAATGCATTAGAGGAAAAAAGAAGCATGCCCATCTTTGTTTCTCTGCTGGATTCGGAGATGTTGAAACTGGGCAATGATTTATTTTTCCCGAGTACAATGAGAGAACAACCGTATGAATTGTTGGTTCAAAGAATAAAACTACATCTAGCTCCAAGAAAGAAGGTGATTCCTCAACGATGCAGGTTCTTGAAGAGAATACAACTCGAAAGTGAATCCGTCTCAGAATACCTGCGTGAGCTCCGGCATTTGGCTATGGATTGCACTTTTGGTGAAATGTTGGAGGTCATGTTACGAGACCGTTTTGTGGCTGGTATAAAATCGGAAAGCCTTCAGAAGAAATTGTTACAGGAGGATGACGATGTCACCTTGGACAGGATATTTTCTATAGCAGTCTCGTTTGAGCTAGCTGAACAAAATGCTAAGGAGCTGCAGGATGGACTAGTGGCTAAGATGGATATTGTTCCGGGAGGAAATAGAAAGAATGAAGCTCGTAGAGGATGGCAGCATGGGCCTGGTATGCAAAGAAGGGAGACAATTTGTTTCCGATGCGGAAAAAAAAAACTCTCACCTGGCACCTGCATGTCCACATAAAACAAAATCTTGTTTTAAATGCAAGAGAATTGGACATTTGAGCAGGGTGTGCAAAACGGGTAAATCAGTGCCAGACTGCAGATATGCGCAGGACGAATTAATTTATTCGGTACACAGGAAGTCCCGTCACACTGATACCGAAAACAATTTATGAAAAATACTGGAAAGATGGTAAATTGTCTCCATCTTATTTGAGATTGAGGTCCTTTTGTGGAAACCCAATAAAAATTATTGGTGAGAGAAGAGTTTTTGTGAAGGAGGCAAATCAAGATTTGCGGTTGATAGTTGTAGATGAAGATATTTCGATAGTTTTGTTGGGACGAGAATGGCTGAAGGGTTTAAATCTTGATTATTCTAGGTTATTGAACATTAGACAAGTAAGCGAGTCCGATATAAAAGTTATAATAAATAAGTATGCTAATTTATTTAGCAAAGAATTAGGTTGCTTAAAAAACGTCCATATTGATTTTTATTTAAAAAAAAATACGACTCCTGTATTTTGTAAGGCGAGAAGTTTGCCTTTCTCTTTGAAAAAAAAAAGTAGAAAACGAAATCGATGGCATGGTTAACGAGGGAATTTTACAACCTATTGAGTATGCCAACTGGGCCGCACCTATAGTACCAGTACTGAAGAAAGATGGGAGCCTTAGAATTTGCGGCGATTTTAGATGCACCGCAAATAAGGCCATAGAATTGGATAAGTACCCGCTTCCATCAATAGACGAAATATTTTCAAAATTGTCTGGAAATACAGTGTTTTCGTCATTGGACTTATCCAGAGCTTATTTGCAGGTCAGGTTATCTGAAGAGGCCAAAAGAGTGGTGAACATTAATACTACGAAGGGCTTATTTGCCTTTAAAAGGCTACCCTATGGAGTAGCTGTAGCACCAAACAAGTTCCAAAGAGAAATGGACAATCTATTTGCAGATATGTCGGGAGTGGCTTGCTACATCGATGACATCCTGGTAGCCGGAAAGGATCATAAGGATCACGAGCAAAAGCTGGAATTGGTCTTTAAAAGGCTGCAAGAAAAAGGTTTAAGATTAAACAAGGATAAATGCAAATTCGCAGTAAATGCTGTTGAATATTTAGGTTTTAAAATAGATAAAAAAGGACTGCATCCCATAAGTAGTAAAATAGAAGCGGTGGTAGAGGCGCCTGAACCTACAAACGTTTCTCAATTGAGATCTTTTATAGGTCTCCTTATGTATTACTCTAGGTTTATAAGAAATATTGCAGATATTTTAGCGCCCTTCTATCACCTCTTAAAAAAGAATTCCAAATGGAACTGGACTGGCGAACACCGTATGTTATTTGCAAAATGCAAAGCATTGCTAACTAACGAGTCGGTGCTGGCACATTATGATGCAACTAAGGAACTAGTCCTTGCATGTGACGCCTCTAGCTATGGCTTAGGAGTGGTTCTGAGTCACAGGAACGATAGAAAGGAAGAAACTCCTATAGCCTTTGCTTCAAGAACGCTAACTGAAGCGGAAAGGCGGTATTCGCAATTAGAAAAAGAAGCCTTAAGCATCATTTTTGGGTGTGAGAAATTCCGACAATATCTATTGGGACGTGAATTTGTGTTGATTACAGACAACCGACCTTTAATGCACATTTTTTCACCCCAGAAACCGATCCCCATATGTGCTGCATCAAGAATTAAGAGGTGGTCTTTAAAATTGTCTGCATTTAAATACACTGTGGAGTTTCGAAAAACTGATGATAATGGCAATGCAGACGCGTTATCACGATTACCTTTAGTCTCAAAGACCACGGAATCTTTGGATGAGGATCAGGTGCTTCTCCTTCGGAAAATGAGTGAGGTCCCCTTCTCATTCCAGGATGTGGCAGTTGAGACACGCCGGGATAAATTGCTATCAATTGTGTTGAGAAATGTTAGGGAAAATAATTGGCAAATTCCAAAGGTATCGCAGGAAAATCCACTTTGTTCCTATTATAGGATAAAAGACGAATTAAGTTGTGAGTTTGGTTGTCTGCAATGGCGTGAAAGAGTGATAATTCCCCAGAAATTAAGATCCTCAATTTTGAACGATTTACATGAGATGCACCCAGGGATGGTGCAAATGAAAATTATTGCTAGACGGTATTTTTGGTGGCCAGGCATAGACAAGAACATTGAAGAGTTGGCTAGAGATTGTAGAATCTGCCAAGAATCTGCAAGTATGCCGCCGTCTACCATTTCAGAGTGGACTTGGCCTGAGAAGCCGTGGCACCGTCTACACTTAGATCTAGCAGGTCCCTTTATGGGACGAATGTTTATGGTCCTTGTAGACGCGTACACCAAATGGCTGGAGATTGTCATCATAAAGGACATTACGAGCAGGACCATCATAGGACATCTTAGGGAGATCTTTGCCAGATTTGGATTACCTGAACTTTTGGTAACCGATAATGGCAGACAATTTGTCTCAAGTGAATTTGAGGAATTTACAAAAATAAATAGTATAAGACACACAAAAACGAGTCCGTACAATCCCAGCACTAATGGCTTAGCTGAGCGATATGTACGTGAATTTAAAACCTCTTTACGAAAGAACCAAGGAAAGGACAGTGTAGAAATCAATCTACAGCGATTTTTATTCGCCCATAGAGCTTTTCCTCAAACGGTATTAAAGGAGTCTCCCGCGGAACTTTTAATGAAAAGAAATCTAAGATCAAGATTTTCAAATTTGATTCCGAAAATGGCGAAGGTAGGAGAGGTGTACCATGATGCCATGAGGAAGCAAAAGCATTTTTCGGTCGGCTCTGATGTGTATTTTCGGAGTTTTGTTAACGGACCAAAATGGAAAAAGGGCAGGATCATGGAACTACTGAGCAGCCGACATTACCTTATAGAAGACGAAGGCCGTTATGTGAAAAGACACATCAATCAACTAAGGCCAGTTATCAAGAGAGAAGTTCTTGAAGTGAGAGATTTGGTATTGCCGGGTACATCAAGAGATTTTATACTGCCTGGTACTTCTCGAGATCACCCTGGGCTTGGAGGACAGGAGAAGACAAGGGAAGAAGCCCCGGAGGTGGACGAAGAATTGAAGGGAGCGGAGTCTTCAGCACAAGAGGACACTCCAGAACCAGAACCGGGCCCTGCTGCTGCGGCTGTCCCTGTCCCTGTGCGCAGTCCAAGACCGCAGCGATCCAGAAGCGCCAGAACCAGAACCGGGCCCTGCGGCTGTCCCTGTCCCTGTGCGCAGTCCAAGACCGCAGCGATCCAGAAGACCGCCAGACCGGCTGCACTACTATTAAGAGGGGAGATGTGTTGTGTATGCAAATTGTTAAATATCTGTATGTATTTTGCATGTTTTTTTATTATTAATATGTAAATATTTATTTGTATATATATAGAACATTAACGGTGCAATTAAAGAGAAATTGACCAGTAACTATAGGCTCCGTGTCGTGACGACTACTGGGAGGCGACACAACATACCTTATCATTAGATTTGGTCTTATTACCTTCTTCATCTAATCTATATTCCAAATTTTGCCTTATCATTAGATTTGGTCTTATTACCTTGTGTTTATAATCTAATATTCCAAATTGTACCTTATCAGTAGATTTGGCCTTACTACCTTCTAATCTATAATCCAAATTATTTGGATAATGATAATGATCATAATGATGATGCGCGCGCATCCGTGACAGAACCGGCCGGCCGACCAGCCGGCCCATGACGGTCGTGACTATATATAGGGATAATAATAATAATTATTATTATTATTATTATCATTAGATAATGATATTAATGATAATAAAATAATAATAATAATATAATAATAATTCACACGCCTAAGCACAGAATCCAAAAGAGTCAATATACCAGGATGGCATTCCAAAGGCCTAGATGCTGCAATGCGTGTATTATTCGCAGCCTCAGAATCCAAAATATAAAGTTGGGCATAAGACGGGGCTCTGTTTCCATTAGGATGAAGGGGCCCAGTCAAATGATAGATCTGTCCATGGATTCTATAACAAAAAGGCCCCTGTCCAGAAAAGACATCAACCTGCGCACCCATGGAGGCAAATGCCAAAGAGCTGTTGTAGCTCCGAATGTTGGTCTGGAAGTACTTAGCCTCCACACTGTTTGAAGTCATCAATTCCATCATTTCATATGGAAAGGAGGACAAAGTAGGAAGAATAACTTTCCCTTTGTGGCAGCAGGAGCTACCAACAGTTTCGCCAGGGAAATGAAGGGCTGAGCAGTAAGGGCAGACTATATCGAGGCCCCCAATAATATATTCAGTGGGAACAGGAGAAATAGGATTAGGGGCGTTGTTCCCGTGGCGAGTCCTATAAGCGAGTCTTCCACGGCCTCTGCGAGGCATGATACAGAAGTCGCTGAAAAAAAAAAGCTAAATTAAAAACCAAGTTGAGCAAATACATGTTAAAATAAATTTAATGTAAAAGATCTCAATATAAACAACATATTAAATTGCACAGTGCAAAAATGTAGAAAATTGTATGTATCATATAACATTTTATCATATAACAAATAAAGTAATCAACAATTGATTATACAAATAAATAATTAGCCTCTTATTGAGAAAAATAAAGATGCCAAAGACATTATGAAAGATACTGCAAAAAAGAATTATGAAAGATACGGCAAAAAAGAAAACCAGACACAAAAAATTGAGCAAAATGTAAAATTAAAAACTATAACAAAGAACCCGCAAATTAATTTAATCAGAAATACAAAAAAGACGCTGAAAAAAAAGGTAAAATAAGAACCAAGCAGAGGAAAACTATAAAACTGAAAGCCAGGACAGGCATAAAAAGAAAATTCCAAGCAAGTGAGGAAACAATTGATGAAAAAAAAAATGTGCAAATAATATGTATATAAAAAAGCAAAGCCCAATTCTAAACCCAAATATTTTTTTTATGAGAAGAACATCAGCATATTGAATGATTATGGCAGTCCATAGCTTCCCTGACAAAAATTCACCAAAAAAGTTAAATATTCCAAAATAAGTAAGGCACTTTTGCAGCCCCCCTGACAAAAATTCACTAAAAGAGTTAAGTATCCAAAAAAATATTTTGGTATATATATTGCTAAATGTGTAACAAACATGTATATGAAAAAGCAAAGCTTAATTCTAAGTTTTAATATTTTTTTCAATATACAGAAGAAATAAGACACAAAAATGGAGCTAAATTCAATTGAAAAACTATAACAAACAGTTATAAAAGATAATTATTATAGAATAAAGTAATAATTCAATCTACAAATAGAAAAATGTATATATTTAAATGAAAAACTAAGTTTCAATATTTTTTTTAATATACAGAAGAAATAAGACAAAAATGGAGCTAAATTCAAACGAAAAACTATAACAAACAGTTATAAAAGATAATTATTATAGAATAAAGTAATAATTCAATCTACAAAGCGAAATACAGAAGAAATAAGACAAAAATGGAGCTAAATTCAAACGAAAAACTATAACAAACAGTTATAAAAGATAATTATTATAGAATAAAGTAATAATTCAATCTACAAAGCGAAAAATGTATATATTTAAATGAAAAACTATAACAAAGTACTTACATAATCAAATTAATCAGATATATATATTATTTCAAAACACATTTCTACGGAATTTCAAAACAAATGATTGATGATGATAAATGCAAAAAATCTACGATTGTAAAATAGATTAAATTAAAAAATAAAAATAACTGTTAACATTAGGAAAATAAAAACAGGCCTATGACACGAAGAAAAAAATAACGAAAATTTTGGTATATAGATTGTTATGTGTAGTTCAGAATCTTCGGAGGAGATAGCTCAGGACTTTACAATGGAAAACTCTGTTACGGTATTATCTATATAGATTATTATTTTATTATCATTAGATAATGATAATGATCATAATGATGATGCGCGCGCATCCGTGACATGAGGAATTGAGGACAGCGATGAGGAAGGACGGTCGTGACTATATATAGGGATATTAATGATAATAAAATAATAATAATAATATAATAATTATTATTATTTTATTATCATTAGATAATGATAATGATCATAATTATGATGCGCGCGCATCCGTGACATGAGGAATTGAGGACAGCGATGAGGAAGGACGGTCGTGACTATATATAGGGAATATATTAATAATAATAATAATAATAATAATATAATAATTATTATTATTATCATTAGATAATGATGATGCGCGCGCATCCGTGACATGAGGAATTGAGGACAGCGATGAGGAAAGACGGTCGTGACTATATATATTAATATTATATATATTATATTTATTATATATATATTACACGTTATTTGTTTTCTTGGCCGACTGTTTTACATATGGTGTTATCTTAAAATTGCTTGTTTTGAATATTTTTTTTAGATTGAGATTATTAGCTAGTATGTAAAAAAATTAACTCTGTTGAAATTTAATTTTGTATTTTATATAAATAAAATTAACTCTGTTGATTTTTTTTGTATTTAATCGATAACAGCGAAGTTACGCATGTTAATGTTAGGGAAAAATATTTTGATGTTAAGCAAAACCTGCTCCATCTCGTTTTACATAAATGTTGAAATTGATGCCTTGTAACGAAAGTTTTTAGTGAACAACACTTATGAAATTTGCATTTTATTAATATAGAAGATAAATAAATAATTATCATTAGATAATGATAATGATCATAATGATGATGCGCGCGTTGATGACCAAATTTTCAAATTAAAGAGTTTTAATTTCAAATTAAAGTTTATTAATGTAATATTGAATATGTACAATAAAAATGAATACTAACAAGAATAAGAAATAAAAAGTTAAATAAAGCAATTTGGACAAAGCATTTAATGCAACGGTTGTTCTGCTACAGCCAGCGGTAGTTTCCTAGACATGTCAACGTTGTTGCAATCAGTAGAAGTAACAGTGGTCACTGATTCTTCAATAATCTGTACCAAATTTTGATTATTTTGTGGATCGGCCAGCGAATTTCGTGCAGACAATTTTATTTTTTGAAAATACCTTTTCTATAGGATTTAACATGGGGGAATATGGTGATAGAAAAATTAACTTATGATTAGTCTCACTAATTTTTTCGCGCACTTCCCGAGTTTTATGGATTCTGGCATTGTTCAGAACCAACCATGCTTCTACGATGTTACTTTCAGCAAGTTTATTAAATAATCCATCAAGAAATGTAATGAAAACATTTGAATTTACGGTTGAGTTAGAAATTACTTGAGAATGTATAATACCATTTAAATTCATGACTAAAATTAATGAGACATTTCTTCCTCTTGTTGTTGGAACTATTACATAGGCTGAAGTATTTATCCTCGATCGAGCTTTATTTCTGCGAAGATGATAGTTGAAATCAGATTCATCAGTAAAATTATTTTCTCATGTGTTTGTGGAGCATTTTGTGAAAAATTTAGTGCATAATATTTTCGTTGTTCAATTGTTGATTTAGAGTTTAAACGGTCCACACACAGGTTAATTGTAGCGGTTTTAAAAGTTATTTTTAAAGCTTTTAATGCATTAAATACCGTTGTTGTGGTCATGTGGACGTTTTTATTTTCAAATTTTTTTTTTATATTTTAAAAAGTAATTGCTGGATTTTTTTCAATTAATTTCTCCACATAGTTTAAAATCTCATCACTTAGTTTAACATTTATTTTTCCACCACGATTTCGTCTAATAATCTCACATCCATCCTTCTTATACCTTCTAATTATAGAAGTGGCTGTGTTTTTATTAATTCCAGCTAATTCTGCTGACTCTGCAATAGCTTTACCTTCTTCTTAGCATTTTATCAAAATCTTCTTTTTGTCAATACTCTTTTTAACATAATTTCCCCTGCGATTTCTGCAACGAGGAATAGGTAAGTTATCTTCATTTTCTAAATTGCTATCATCAGAATCTTCTGTGACCTGCAATATTCGCCTATAATGACGTTTATTTACCTGTATTATCTTCAACAGTTATTTCTTCAGGTGATGTATTGGTGTTCATTATCATAAACTTATTTAAGGATTTATTTAAGGGTTTTAAGGATTTTGAATTTCAAATATTTATTTTAAAGTAAATAACAATTACACAACAAGAAAAGAAAAGTTTTATTCTGCGTTACTGCGTTTGCAAAAAAAAAAAAATCATAAACTTTAATTTGATATTAAAAATCTTTAATTTGAATTTGAAAAACTTTAATTTGAATTTTAAAAACTTTAATTTCAAATAAAAAACTTCAATTTGAATATTAAAAAATTAATTCTAAATTAAAAAACTTTAATTTGAAGTTAAAAACCTATATTTCCTTACACATTTTATCAAACCTTTATTTACCCCTTTATTATATTTATTTGATCTTAATTTTTATTTCTGTAACAATTGATTAGAAAAATCAAAAAAATTGTTTAAATTGTCAATTGTCCCAAATTTAACTGAAGGCTTGCCATAAAATATAAAAACGACCAAGATATAAATATCTTATATAAAATGATGATAACCAAAACAAAAGCAAAGTTACCAGTTGATTTTGTTGAGAAAAAGCTTCACTTTGATAAATCGTAGGCCTTACCTATCAAAACAAAAGTAGCGGTCTTAGGACGACTTAGAATTTTATTTATATATATATTTCCATTTTTAAACTTCATTGTTTCGCGTAAGTAAATAATTTAAACTAATATTTTAACATTTATTCGAGTTGGTAATTAGTTATGACGCCAAACCTCTTTCACACAAAAGGGATGTCTTTTGAAGTCTTTTCGCTAACTTTTAACTTTGAAAACACTATAAAAGCTATTAGATATATATTTTTATATTTATTTATTTAAAAAAAAGCCATCTAGATATCATTACGTAACCAATTTTTTAATGCAAAAAATTATAAAATAAGAGACTTTAATTATCCAAATAAATGCGAAACAATATTTTAAATGTTAAGGATAATATTAAAAAGAAAAAGCTATAATTATTCTGAGCAGATGTTTTGTTACATTTATCATATTTTACTATTTAAAATTATATAAAATCGTATAAATGCTTTAAATTTTGTAATTGTAAATCTCAAATGTAAAAAAAAGGCTTGTTTTTAAAAATGAAACAATTATGAACAACTTTCAAGGGACAATTTTTGGAATATAAACATTTTTAAAATGCATTAAGGTGAATAAGAGCATAAGTTAAATAAGTAATAAATATTTTAAGAAGATCACAGAGACAAAGGAAATATAAAGTTGACATTTCTGTAACCCTTGAATAACCAAATTGTACCTATTTATTAAAGTATATGAACCAATGATTGTAGAATGCTGCTACTTGACATGTCAAATTGATTGGAAACCCACTATAAGTAACACTCTGCCAAATCAATCCAAATTTTAAACAAGGCGTCTGATTGGCTGATGCAAGAGATGCAATGATTAGCTCTTGTTATCTGGGGAATCTTCTAACAGTTTTTTTAACAAGTGTTTCACTTTCATTTTAAAATAATTTTACATAATGTTATAAGACAAATCCAAATAAATAAATAGTGCGTGACATTTCGGTAACAGCATTGTTACCATCATCAGGCAAAAAAGTACTTTATTCATACAATGAGAACTAATGTACTCTTTCAATACTTTTGTGTGATAATGGTAACAATGCTGTTACAGAAACATCACACACTATTTATATATTTAAATTTGGTCTTGTTTCGAATCTATAATCCAAATTTTACCTTATCAAAATATTTTATCTTTAAACCAGGCTTTCTAAATGTTTTTTTTTTTTTTCCAACTTTTTTTTTTTTTTGCCAAATGTAAACAAAGAGCATCATTGTATATAATTTTCACCATTTTTTTTAAACACTTTGCATTTCAGAATTAAATATAAAGGTCATCTCACTTGTCAAAATAGATGTAAAAGCTAGACGCCACAGTTTTGGCAAATTAAGTTTTGGCTTTGTCACCGACCCAACAGTCAATAGATGCCGTCTAGTTTTGACGTCTATTTTGACAGGAGAGGTGACTTTTATTATTATAGATCCATTTCTTCCGGGCAAATTTCAAAATATTAAAAAAAATAAAAACATTTTCTTATTTTAAATTAAAATTAACTTTTATATAAATTTGTTACCTTGTATTCACTCTATATACAGCAGCTTCCTCCGTGCCATAGGGCTATGAACAAGTTTTAGAAAATATTCCTAAGATATTGAACCTTAGAATATCTTGGGGAAATTTAAAAGATTCTGATATGTATCGAAGGTTGGTTCCCATTATACAAGGTCATGGACACAGAGTAATAAAGTCTGTCAAGAAAAACTTGGCCAAAAAATTTACAAATTTTAACAATAGATGGGAATTTATAATCATGACAACTAAATTTTAAGCCTTT
>CP092864.1:156228042-156269709 GCA_030710605.1 Cordylochernes scorpioides
CAACATTTATGTAAAACGAGATGGAGCAGGTTTTGCTTAACATCAAAATATTTTTCCCTAACATTAACATGCGTAACTTCGCTGTTATCGATTAAATACAAAAAAAAATCAACAGAGTTAATTTTATTTATATATAAATACAAAATTAAATTTCAACAGAGTTAATTTTTTTACATACTAGCTAATAATCTCAATCTAAAAAATATTCAAAACAAGCAATTTTAAGATAACACCATATGTAAAACAGTCGGCCAAGAAAACAAATAACGTGTAATATATATATAATAAATATAATATATATAATATTAATATATATAGTCACGACCGTCTTTCCTCATCGCTGTCCTCAATTCCTCATGTCAAGGATGCGCGCGCATCATCATTATCTAATGATAATAATAATTATTATTATTATATTATTATTATTATTAATATATTCCCTATATATAGTCACGACCGTCCTTCCTCATCGCTGTCCTCAATTCCTCATGTCACGGATGCGCGCGCATCATAATTATGATCATTATCATTATCTAATGATAATAAAATAATAATTATTATTATATTATTATTATTATTTTATTATCATTAATATCCCTATATATAGTCACGACCGTCCTTCCTCATCGCTGTCCTCAATTCCTCATGTCACGGATGCGCGCGCACCATCATTATGATCATTATCATTATCTAATGATAATAATAATAATAATAATTATATTATTACTATTATTAATATTAGTAATATATTCCCTATATATAGTCACGACCGTCCTTCCTCATCGCTGTCCTCAATTCCTCATGTCACGGATGCACGCGCATCATCATTATGATCATTATCATTATCTAATGATAATAATAATAATAATAATTATTATTATTATATTGTAGCGTAGCAGAAAGGTAGAGTCGGTGATCCACAAACGAAGAACGTTATTTTATTAACCAAACAAACCGAGATCAAAAGAAGAACAAACGATAAATATGAAAGAATTAATTAATTAATTATAATTAAGTGATATCTAGAAATAGCTATATTTAAAATAGTAAACAAAGGAGAGAGAGCAAAGAATAAAAGTCTCGTGGCCACGCGGCCTCGCAGGGGTAACCTCCACCGGAACGTGACGTCAGCTCCAGGGTTGCTGAGCCAGCAATTTCACTTCGCTACATAGCCCCCCTCTCAAAGGACATCGACCCGATGCTCAGCAGGAGACCTGCGCCTCCAGTCTACGAGCTCGCGACCGCGTAATAGGGCCAGGGATATCCAGGTCTCCTGGTCTGGGGACCTCCTCCTGGGCCAAGGGTGGTTGCCTCCCTTCCGCTGGAACTTCTTCCTTTTGAGGACTTGATAAATCGTCTTCCATGTCCTCCTCCAGGTGGTCCTCCCGATTCTCTGGATCTAAATAGGGCTTCATCCTGCAGATGTGAACTATGTCCTTTGTTTTACGACGACCATGCTGGTCTCCGAATGTCTCCACTTCATATGTCACATCGGATATTTTTCTTGTTACTTTATACGGGCCGAAATAACGTCGCATTAGTTTTTCAGACAAACCCACCTTGCGCACAGGGATATAGATCCAAACGAGAACTCCGGGCTGATAGATTATGTTTCTGTGATGGGCGTCGTAACGGAGTTTATTTCCTCCCTGGGACCTCATAGTGTGAATGCGTGCCAGCTGTCGCGCTTCTTCGGCCCTTGATCCTAGAGTCTGGATGAAGTCATCTTCATCCTCTGAAGGAAATTTGGGGAATAGCAAGTCTAGTGGGGTCTCCGCCTCACGCCCGTGCACAAGGTAGAATGGACTAAACCCCGTGGACTCTTGCTTCGCCGTGTTGTATGCGAACGTCACGAATGGGAGAATCTCATCCCAATCTTTCTGGTTGACGTCCACATACATGGACAGCATGTCTGCTATTGTCTTATTCAACCTTTCAGTGAGTCCATTGGTCTGAGGGTGGTAGGCGGTTGTTGTCCGATGAGTTATTCTGCAGTGTTTGTTCAGATCACGAATCATTGAAGATGTAAAATTTCGTCCTCGATCTGTGATAACTTCCCTCGGCGCACCGTGCTTCAGAATTACATCTTTAATGAAGAATGTCGCTACTTCCACTGATTCACTTGTCGGTAGAGCTTTCGTGATCGCAAACTTGGTGAGGTAATCCGTACAGACAATGATCCAGCGATTCCCGCACATAGATGTTGGAAACTTTCCAAGGAGATCCATTCCCACTTTTTCGAAGGCGGCTATAGGCACAGGTATCGGCTGCAAAAGTCCTGGAGGGAGTTGGGGCTGGCGTTTGCGTCGCTGACAATCTGGACAGTGAGCCACATACTTCCTAACATTTCTATACATTCCGGGCCAGTAGAATTTTTTTCTTATTCGATCATATGTCTTAGTAAATCCAAGATGTCCTGAAGTGGGAGAATCATGTAAGTTTCTCAGTATTTCAGGCCTCAAGTGGCGGGGGACCACCAGAAGCCATTCCCTTCCCATTGGATCGTATTTTTTTTTATGGAGAGTATCGTTTATTTTTATAAAGGACTTGTTAGATGTTTCCTGTTGGATTTTGTCGGCTATCTTCGTGAGGTCCGGGTCTTTCATTTGTTCCCGTCCAAAATTCTGTAAGGCAACTATGCAAGGAATATCTTCTTCTATATCTTCACTACAATTTAGGGGACTTCTTGATAAACAGTCAGCGTCCTGATGTTTTCTTCCGCTCTTGTGCACAACAGTAACATCAAACTCCTGCAGCCGAAGAGCCCATCTTGCTAACCTCCCACATGGGTCCTTGAGGTTGGTCAGCCAGCACAAGGAGTGATGGTCAGTTACAATAGTGAATGGACGTCCAAAAACATACGGCCGGAATTTGCCAATGGCCCAAATAATAGCAAGACATTCTCTCTCAGTCGTCGAATAATTTCTTTCCGCCTTATTGAGCGTTCTCGATGCATAGGCAATGGCTCTTTCCTTTCCCTTTTGAATTTGCGCTAAAACTGCTCCTATTCCATAGTTGCTCGCATCAGTATGTATTTCTGTTGGGGATGAATGATCAAAATGTCCCAAGACAGGCTCAGAAATTAGGGCTGACTTGAGAGCTTCAAATGCGTGCCGCTCTTCTATGTTCCAACTAAACACTGAATCTTTCTTTAAAAGAGCGTTTAATGGTTGAGCTATATGGGCATAATTGGGTATGAAACGGCGGTAGTAGGAAGATAGCCCTAGGAAACTTCTAACTTCTTATAGCGACTTTGGTCTGGGGAAGTCACGGACTGCTCTAATTTTTTCTGGATCGAGACATATTCCATCTCCACTCACCTCATGTCCAAGAACTGTTATAGTTTTCGCACCAAACCTGCATTTCCCCGAATTGAGGCACAAGCCAGCCTTCCTCAAACAGCCCAATACCAGCTGAAGGCGTCTCAGATGTTCCTCAAAATCATCGGAAAAAACGACTATGTCATCAAGGTAACAGAGACAGATTGTCCACTTAAGACCCTTCAAGAGGCCGTCCATCATTCGTTCGAATGTAGCTGGAGCGTTGCATAACCCAAATGGCATCACTTTGAACTCATACAATCCATCTGGGGTTATGAATGCAGTCTTCTCACGGTCCGCTTCCTCCACGTCGATCTGCCAGTATCCAGATTGGAGATCCATAGAGGAATAAAATCGTGCTCCCTGTAGACAGTCCAAAGTGTCGTCGATCCTTGGGAGCGGGTAAACATCCTTTTTTGTTATCTTATTAAGGCGGCGGTAATCGACGCAGAATCTCCAGCTGCCATCTTTTTTTCTGACCAAAACGACTGGTGAGGCCCATGGGCTCGCAGAGGGCTGAATAATACCAATTTCTTCCATTTTATTTACCTCCTCTTGAATAATTTGACGTTCCGCTGGTGCTACTCGGTACGGTCGTTGTTTGGTGGGAAGGTGGTCTCCAGTGCTAATTCGATGCTTAACATTATCGGTCTTGGACGCTTCTTTTTTTCTGAAATCAAAAATATCTCTATAGTTTCTCAATAAATTTCTTAATTTTTCTTTTTGAAAATCGTCAAGTGAATCATCTATATTTAAAATTTCCGCAAATTTTGAATCCTCGGAATGGCCTATATCTGTTCCTACGTGGTTGCCCTCAGCAAGTACACAAAGCTGGCTATCCTCGATGACGACACCATCGGCCACGTGCATCCCCTGGGGAATTATCTTCGGATATGGGCTCCAATTTGCCACCCACAGTTTTCCTCTGTTACTGGTAAGTGAGATGATAGAGGAGGGAGCCATTAGTTCTCTTTCCAGCGACAGACCTTTTTGACTTTCTGCCACCACAGCTGCATTATCTGAGATGTCTCTGCTTAATACCTCTATCAGCTGACAAGATGCGGGCTCTATTCTGTATTCCCGTTCCGCGTAGAGAGGTGAGTTGTTCTTGGGTGTGTCCTCGACTAGGAATTCCTCTAAAAAAAGTGTATCTTCTGCAGAATCAATTACCGCCCTGGATAACTTCAAAAAGTCCCATCCGAGGATCACATCGTGACTACAGTCCTCCAGAACAATAAATTCGAAATTTTCCTGCAGAGCATTTAAGTCCAATTTTAAAGAGCAGCGTCCTTTCGGTTTTATAATTTTACCGTTGGCCACTCTTAAGCTCACGTAAGTTTCGGCAAACATTATTTTCTTCAATTTGAGTCTGAACCTCTCGGACACGACAGAATAAGAAGCCCCAGAATCAACAAGAGCACTGGTTATATTTCCTTCTATTTTAATATTTATATAATTTCCTTTCATATCCACTGTAGTCGATGAGGGAGGGTTTCCAAATTTTGCGGCCCCACCTCCAAAATAGGTCGCAACCTCTAGTTTTCCTGGCGGGAACTGCGAGGTGACCGACTGGACCCTCTAATAGGCGACGAATGTTGTCCGTGTCGGCCAGGGTATGGGGAAGGGCTTCGGTAACGTCTAAAATTATCTCTTGGCTCGTCGTCATTGAGCGCCGGGAATTTGGAACGGGGTCCATAGAAGAAAATTGGTTCTTGCCTCCTTTGGGAATATCCGTTTTCCTCTTTCGTCATTCTGTCTCCTTCTGTCACGGCAGTAACGGGCGACATGGCCAGGGCGTCCGCAATGGAAGCAAATTGGTCTTCCCTCAGTGGTCCGCCATTCATTTGTGTTCAGTCTTTCTCCCTGTTTCGGGTACCGAACTCTGGGACGGGGAGTTTGGGGCGCGGCCGTCTCTCTTCTAGCGATTGGTGACGGCGTATAAGTTTGATATTAAGGGGAGCCTCTGGAAGGATTTGATATTGGAGCGAGGGTTTTATCAATTTCTTCCCTCACCATATCTTCAATGGTGGCGATTCTTGGTTCTTCACGAGGAGCGGCCAAGGCCCGTTGCACCTCCTCGCGGACAATTTGTCTAATCATGGATGACAAATCTGTATTATCATCGCAGACATCAAGGGATGCTACATTGGGCAAGCGTTCGTACTTGGCGGGGGTCACACGCCGACGATGAAGCGCTTCAATGCGGCGGCACTCAGACACAAATTGATCCGTATTGTTTATGTCTCTTGGAAGAAGCGCCTGATAAAGTTCTTCCACTATTCCTTTCATGAGGTGGGAGATTTTATCCCCCTCGCTCATTGGAGATCCACCTCTTTGCAGAGTCGTAGGAGGTCTTGTATATAGAACTCGGTGCTTTCACCCTTTAGCTGAGCCCGGATTTTAAGTTTTTTTCTCGGCAAGCAGCCGCAGACTCTCACTTTTCCCAAATACACTCTCCAATTGAGTAGTAAACTCTTCCCAATTCCGGATGGTCTCCTCATTATTCTCAAACCATTTGAGGGCAGTTCCATTCAGGTAAAAGTAGACATTGGCAAGACAGAGGGTTTCGTCCCAATGATTATGCTTCGCCACACGTTTGTAACCTTTTAACCAGGTAAGGGGATCCTCACCATCCTCCCCGGAGAACATGGAAGGATTCCTTGGTAGGTGCTGAACAAAATAATTGCCCACCTGGGTAGCTTCCTCTATATTCACGGTCATCTCCTTGAGCTCTACACTATCTTCTTGTTTAACAGTTTCAGTCCTTCTTTTATGTCTGAAGGGATATCGGTCTTGACGATCCAGCGTCTCCACCAGTTGTAGCGTAGCAGAAAGGTAGAGTCGGTGATCCACAAACGAAGAACGTTATTTTATTAACCAAACAAACCGAGATCAAAAGAAGAACAAACGATAAATATGAAAGAATTAATTAATTAATTATAATTAAGTGATATCTAGAAATAGCTATATTTAAAATAGTAAACAAAGGAGAGAGAGCAAAGAATAAAAGTCTCGTGGCCACGCGGCCTCGCAGGGGTAACCTCCACCGGAACGTGACGTCAGCTCCAGGGTTGCTGAGCCAGCAATTTCACTTCGCTACAATATTATTATTATTATCCATCAACATATATAGTCACGACCGTCATGGGCCGGCCGGCCGGTTCTGTCACGGATGCGCGCGCATCATCATTATGATCATTATCATTATCCAAATAATTTGGATTATAGATTAGAAGGTAGTAAGACCAAATCTACTGATAAGGTACAATTTGGAATATTAGATTATAAACACAAGGTAATAAGACCAAATCTAATGATAAGGCAAAATTTGGAATATAGATTAGAAACAGAAGGTAATAAGACCAAATCTAATGATAAGGCACAATTTGGATTATAGATTAGAAGGTAATAAGACTTAATCTAATGATAAGGTGCAATTTGGATTATCTATATATCTACTTATATATTTGCCTTATTCTGTCTGTTTGTTTGTCTGAAGCTCACGGATGGGAATTTTCATAACCATCGGTGGTTCAGTGGTAGAATGCTCGCCTGCCACGCGGGCATTTGATTCCCGGCCGATGCATTTTTTTTTTTTACAAATTTTAAAACTCATTTATATATTATACAAGAATGACATCCACGGCGCCAATTTATAATTGTAACGAATAGTATTTGAATAAAAGCATTTAATTGGGTAAAACCCGGGCGTTGCCCGGGTCATTCGTATATCCCTATATATAGTCACGACCGTCATGGGCCGGTTCTGTCACGGATGCGCGCGCATCATCATCATTATTATTATTATTATTATTATATTATTATTATTATTATTAACATATATAGTCACGACCGTCATGGGCCGGTTATGTCACGGATGCGCGCGCACAGGGAGGTCACGTGCTCGCCGGCAGCCAACGGGCGCGCGCCGCCGGCATTACGTCATAGATTATAAACACAAGGTAATAAGGCAAAATAAAAAAATAGTGTGTGATAAGGCACAATTTGGATTATCTACTTATATAATTGCCTTATTCTGTCTGTGTGAAGTTCACTGTGTGAAGTTCACGGATAGATTTTGATCAGAATGGATAAAATAAAAAAATTTCAAGGGATGGGAATCGAACCCACGACCTTCCGCTTACCGGGCAGATGCCATGACCACTAGGCTACCCTGGACATATTTTTCCGTTCACATTTTTATTTTTATATTTTCAAGACACACACAGTTTGGGGCGGGACGTTTCACAAAAGAGAGATCCACGGCGCCAATTTATAATTGTAACGAATAATATTTTAATTAAAACATTTTTAAAATATATATGCACTCGGGTAAAACCCGGGCGTTGCCCGGGCCATTCGTCTAGTCCCTATATATAGTCACGACCGTCTTTTCTCATTGCTGTCCTCAATTCCTAATGTCACGGATGCGCGCGCATCATCATTATGATCATTATCTTCTATAGAAGCTTCTATCTTTATAATTATGTATATTTACAAAAAGTCAATTCGCTCGCGCCTCTAGCGGCCTAATGTACATGTAAAGTTTGGAGCGGGACGTTTCACAAGAGTGACATCAACGGCTCCAATTTATAATTGTAACAAATAGTATTGGAATAAAAACATTCAATAGGGTAAAACACGGGCGTTGCCCGGGCCATTTGTCTAGTAACGGTATAATAACGGTATAAAGAAATAATGAGCCTATCGTTCAAATTTATAATTGTAACGAATAGTATTTAATTAAAACATTTTAAAAACACACAGTTTGGAACGGGACGTTTCACAAGAGTGACATCCATGGCGCCAATTTATAATTGTAACGAATAGTATTTGAATTAAAACATTTTTAAAATATATACGCACTCGGGTAAAACCCGGGCGTTGCCCGGGCCATTAGTATTATATAAATATACTAGCGGGTGTACCCGGCTCCCCCCGGGTTTTACTCGAGGGAAGTTGTTTTCTTGGCCGACTGTTTTACATATGGTGTTATCTTAAAATTGCTTGTTTTGAATATTTTTTTTTAGATTGAGATTATTAGCTAGTATGTAAAAAAATTAACTCTGTTGAAATTTAATTTTGTATTTTATATAAATAAAATTAACTCTGTTGATTTTTTTTGTATTTAATCGATAACAGCGAAGTTACGCATGTTAATGTTAGGAAAAATATTTTGATGTTAAGCAAAACCTGCTCCATCTCGTTTTACATAAATGTTGAAAATTTGGTCGAAATTGATGCATTGTAACGAAAGTTTTTAGCGAACACCACTTATGAAATTTCCATTTTATTAATATAGATAATAAAAAATATAATGTAATGAATATTATTATGATTATTATCATAATAGTCTATGTTCCGGAAAATTATTTTCAATAATATTCGTTAGGCAAACTTTCACTCAGATAAAACCCGGGCGAAGCCGGGTACACATCCGCTAGTATATTAATAAAATGCAAATTTCATAAGTGTTGTTCGCTAAAAAACTTTCTTTACAATGCATGAATTTCAACCAAATTTTCAACATTTATGTAAAACGAGATGGAGCAGGTTTTGCTTAACATCAAAATATATTTCCTAACATTAACATGCGTAACTTCGCTGTTATCGATTAAATACAAAAAAAAAATCAACAGAGTTAATTTTATTCATATATAAATACAAAATTAAATTTCAACAGAGTTAATTTTTTTACATACTAGCTAATAATCTCAATCTAAAAATATAATATAAAAAGCCAACAATGAAGAGTGAATGTAAGATAAAAAGCCAACAATGAAGAGTGAATGTAATATAAAAAGCCAACAATGAAGAATGAATGTAAGATAAAAAGCCAACAATGAAGAGTGAATGTAATATAAAAAGCCAACAATGAAGAATGAATGTAATATAAAAAGCCAACAATGAAGAGTGAATGTAAGATAAAAAGCCAACAATGAATAGTAAATGTAATATAAAAAGCCAACAATGAAGAATGAATGTAAGATAAAAAGCCAACAAAGAAGAGTAAATCTACTTATATAATTGCCTTATTCTGTCTGTGTGAAGTTCACAGATAGATTTTGGTCAGAATATAATATAAAAAGCCAACAATGAAGAATGAATGTAAGATAAAAAGCCAACAATGAAGAGTAAATATGATATAAAAAGCCAACAATGAAGAATGAATGTAAGATAAAAAGCCAACAATAAAGAGTAAATGTAATATAAAAAGCCAACAATGAAGAATATATGTAAGATAAAAAGCCAACAATGAAGAGTAAATATAATATAAAAAGCCAACAATGAAGAATAAATGTAAGATAAAAAGCCAACAATGAAGAGTAAATATAATATAAAAAGCCAACAATGAAGAGTGAATGTAAGATAAAAAGCCAACAATAAAGAGTAAATGTAATATAAAAAGCCAACAATGAAGAATGAATGTAAGATAAAATGCCAACAATGAAGAGTGAATGTAATATAAAAAGCCAACAATGAAGAATGAATGTAAGATAAAAAGCCAACAATGAAGAGTGAATGTAAGATAAAAAGCCAACAATGAATAGTAAATGTAATATAAAAAGCCAACAATGAAGAATGAATGTAAGATAAAAAGCCAACAATGAAGAGTAAATCTATATATATAAAATTGAATGTCTGTCTGTCTGTCTGTACTCTATAGATTCAAAAACCATACATCCAATCGCCGTGAAATTTTGGGATATTATTAGGTATATCACCGGGAATGTTTTTAAAAATAATTTCATGAATATCTTGAATATCCTTAGAGTTATTTGCAGATTTGTAGATTTAACTCGCAAGCAGCGCCCTCATTGTGACGATGATAACAAGTTTTCTTATCACTAAGTTTGTTATCTTAAATATTATTATCAAAAGTAAGCTTATCTCAGGATGACACGGCAATTTATTTGAGACAAGAATAATGATACAATTCCAAGGCGAAGATACTATTCCTTTAACTTCCAATTACCGAGGGAACCAATTAATATTGATTTTATTCAACTTATCGAGTATTTTTCAAGGGACTAGGAAAAAATGTTCACTAGATAAAACTATGATTTTCTAATGTAGAAAATTAGGTAAGACAAAATTCAGGATGACACGGCACACAGGGACCGGGAAAAAATGTTCACTTTATCGAAAGATTCAAATTTACGAGTTTCAAATGATCAAAATATATATATATATTTTTTAAATAAGTTTTTAGAGAATTGTTTTAACAAATGTTCGCTAGACAAACCTTTACTCGGGTAAAACCCCGGGCGAAGCCGAGTACGTTTTATAAGTTTATAGAGAATTGTTTTAACAAATGTTCGTTAGACAAACATTCACTCGGGTAAAACCCGGGCGAAGCCGGGCATATGATATAAAAAGTCAACAATGAAGAATGAATGTAAGATAAAAAGCCAACAATGTATAGTAAATGTAATATAAAAAGCCAACAATGAAGAATGAATGTAAGATAAAAAGCCAACAATGAAGAATGAATGTAAGATAAAAAGCCAACAATGAAGAGTAAATATGATATAAAAAGCCAACAATGAAGAATGAATGTAAGATAAAAAGCCAACAATAAAGAGTAAATGTAATATAAAAAGCCAACAATGAAGAATAAATGTAAGATAAAAAGCCAACAATGAATAGTAAATATAATATAAAAAGCCAACAATTAAGAATAAATGTAAGATAAAAAAGCCAACAATGAAGAGTAAATATAATATAAAAAGCCAACAATGAAGAATGAATGTAAGATAAAAAGCCAACAATGAAGAGTAAATATGATATAAAAAGCCAACAATGAAGAATGAATGTAAGATAAAAAGCCAACAATGAAGATTAAATGTAATATAAAAAGCCAACAATGAAGAATAAATGTAAGATAAAAAGCCAACAATGAAGAGTAAATATAATATAAAAAGCCAACAATGAAGAGTGAATGTAAGATAAAAAGCCAACAATAAAGAGTAAATGTAATATAAAAAGCCAACAATGAAGAATGAATGTAAGATAAAATGCCAACAATGAAGAGTGAATGTAATATAAAAAGCCAACAATGAAGAATGAATGTAAGATAAAAAGCCAACAATGAAGAGTGAATGTAAGATAAAAAGCCAACAATGAATAGTAAATGTAATATAAAAAGCCAACAATGAAGAATGAATGTAAGATAAAAAGCCAACAATGAAGAGTAAATCTATATATATAAAATTGAATGTCTGTCTGTCTGTCTGTACTCTATAGATTCAAAAACCATACATCCAATCGCCGTGAAATTTTGGGATATTATTAGGTATATCACCGGGAATGTTTTTAAAAATAATTTCATGAATATCTTGAATATCCTTAGAGTTATTTGCAGATTTGTAGATTTAACTCGCAAGCAGCGCCCTCATTGTGACGATGATAACAAGTTTTCTTATCACTAAGTTTGTTATCTTAAATATTATTTATCAAAAGTAAGATTATCTCAGGATGACACGGCAATTTATTTGAGACAAGAATAATGATACAATTCCAAGGCGAAGATACTATTCCTTTAACTTCCAATTACCGAGGGAACCAATTAATATTGATTTTATTCAACTTATCGAGTATTTTTCAAGGGACTAGGAAAAAATGTTCACTAGATAAAACTATGATTTTCTAATGTAGAAAATTAGGAAAGACAAAATTCAGGATGACACGGCACACAGGGACCGGGAAAAAATGTTCACTTTATCGAGAGATTCAAATTTACGAGTTTCAAATGATCAAAATATATCTTTTTTTTTAAATAAGTTTTTAGAGAATTGTTTTAACAAATGTTCGCTAGACAAACCTTTACTCGGGTAAAACCCCGGGCGAAGCCGAGTACGTTTTATAAGCTTATAGAGAATTGTTTTAACAAATGTTCATTAGACAAACATTCACTCGGGTAAAACCCTTCAGGAACGAGACACTTGGGAGCTATCAACATTACCGCCGGGAAAGAAACCGATTAGCAGCAGATGGGTGTATAAGGTGAAGACAAATGAGAGCGGAAATGTAGAGCGTTTCAAAGCACGTTTAGTAGCTAGAGGTTTCTCACAGAAACAAGGTATCGATTTTCAGGAAACTTATGCACCTGTTATTAACTTAGCTGTAATCAGAGTTTTGATAACGTTAAGTTTGAACATGAAATGGTACAATAGACATCTCGACGTAGATAACGCTTATCTATATGGCGACTTAGAAAGAATAATTAGCGGAGAGATCAAGATTGTCTACATCCCTACAAAGGAGAACCTAGCCGACGTCTTCACCAAGACCCTGAGCAAAGTGGCTCACAAGAACGCCTGTGACTTCATGAACTGTTCTCCTGTCCAGCGCTTCAGTGGGGGAATGATGAGAGAAGCGTGGACACGGGCGCCGCTTGGAGGCGCTGCATGAAGATAACTGACCAATGGGAACGGCCCACCTCTCAACCGTCAGTCTTCTTCCTTGTATATACCAAAAGACTGCCTTTGTTCTACTGCTGTGTGCGGTTGTTATTCTTTTGTCAACATATGTATCCTTATATCTAATAATAATCATATATTTATAAAATCACTTATTTGGCTGTTCTTTTTGCAACATCGACCCACAACAGTATCTACAGATCCATCATGTGGAAATCAGACCATAGTAAAAAAGATCGCATGTAGCTGATAGCAAAATTTGTGCCCTGTGTGAAGCTAGCGTTCAATTTTCTTTTTTTTTAAATATATTTCAATTGTGTTGGCCTTATTTTCACATGTTTACTGACCCATAACGTTGATCCATATAGGGTTAATTAATAACCTATTTGACATTTTACTTTTATTTAAGGTCTTGGCAATATATATTTTTTATTTTTTAGGTAAACAAAATTGAGGTATATTTTTAATCATAGATAAGAATCACAAGGAAGCAAGACCAAATCCAAATATTTTGTCTTAATATGGTAATAATGCTGTTACCAAAACACTACACATAATTTGTTTATTTTTTATTTGGTCTTGCTTTATTGGTATTTTTAAAATTGCCCTTGACTATTGGAAAATGATGCAAATTTCCTATTTAATTTATATACCATTTTAAAAAGTACATCCTTTTGTAAAAATAACCAATTTCCCACACTTTTCTAAAACTTCCAACAATAACCTAATAAAATATTTATCCAAGTCCGGGTATTTCAGTATTTCAGTATTGCAGATATATTACATTTATAAAAGTTGCTTAACTATTTAGAGATGTAAGTGTCGGATTAGGTGCCCTTAAAAATGTTTAATCTGGCTGTTTCTTCTTGGACAGCCGAGAGTGAAGTAGAGTAAGTGAAAATTTTAGGTTGCGAGGACCACTTTCCTTAATTCACACTAATCATTAGATTTTTTTTCCATTTTTTAGATACCAAAGACCAGCTTGGATACTTGCACTCACTGGAGGGGTTGGACCTTTTCAAGAATCAGGGGCCATTGGGGCAATTTTTTTTTTCAGAACAAAGTGCCCAAAACTGGATTCGATGATCCCGGGTCGTGGTTTTTAAAAATCAACAGTTTAGACCACTCCTCCAAAACAGCACTTTATTGATTAGATGTGTTTGTGAAATTTATCTTATATTTCAGATTCTTTTTACCAGCATTTTCAATTTTGTTATTTGCAGTTTATCTCCATTGTGCTGAAAGAAAATTCATTACTATAAGTTTTAAAACAGTTGGGGCTCTATTCATTCATGAGTAAACCCCACTCGAACAATACCCGGGCGAAGCCGACTGGACCCGGCTTATATATATATATACAGTGGTACCTCGACATACGAGCGCCCCAACATACGAGTTTTTCGAGATACGAGCCGACGAGCAAGTGATTTTTTGCTTTTAGTTACGAGCGAAATTCGAGATACGAGTTCGGTTCGGTAGTAACACGCAGTCGCGCCATCACGATCAGTTAGCAGTGTGCTTCCGCTGTGATAAGTTGTGTTTTGTGTTCGCGTTTTGTGTTGCGTTTACATTTACAGTTTTAGTTCATTTATTTTTATAACCATGGATCGGAAGAAAGTTTGTAAAAAGTCAAGTGCAAAGAAAAAGATGATGAGTATTGAATTAAAACGTGCAATTATAGAAAAACATTAGCAAGGTGTTCGAGTTGTTGACTTGTCGAGGCAGTATGGCCGTAGTACGTCCATGATATGTTCTGTGCTTAAACGGAAGGGGTCGATAAAGAGTCGGCTAAGGGCCTTACGATGGTTACATTGGTTTTGAGGAGTCAGAGGAGGAGGTTATTTCTACAAGTGAGATAAAGGAGATCTTAGGAATGTGGGAGAGAGTTTCACAGTTCGTGGAAAAAAAAAAACACCCAGAAAAAGTTGCAACAGGTCGTGCATCTGACCTTTTTAATGACACTTGCCTAACTCAATTCCGGAATATTCTGAGAGGGAGGAAGAAATAAACCTCCTTGGACATGTTTTTTTCTAAACGGCCTACAGGTGAAAGCGAGAAAAATGTAGCGAAAAAGGCAAAGACCAGTGAGGATATCTAATTTATTTCTTTACATTCTCTTTTTGTTTTTTGTGCAATAAATATTTGATATTTATAAATACCTTTTTATTATTTAAAACCACGTAACAAAAATAACTGGGGTGACATTTTGGAGGTTGGAACTGATTAATGGTAGTTCAATTGTTTTGTATGGGGAAATTTGCTTCGAGATACGAGTAATTCAAGATACGAGCAAGGTTGCGGAACGAATTAAACTCGTATGTCGAGGTACCACTGTATATATAAGAATATAATAAATATAAAACCAATAAGTACGTGTTTTCCAATTTTCAAATAATACAAACTATCTACCGTTCTTACTGCAACGACAAATATTGGGAAGGCATTGTTGATAAGTAGTGAACTCTCCCAATGGTTTTTCATATTTAATCCACTATAGCGCGTTTGGAAGTCAATTACTGCATTTGACGTTCAAGCATAAATGCCATTTAAAGTTGAATCTTGGTTATGAAAACTATGGACGCGAGTTTAATAGTTCGATTTCTTGGTGTATAGATGGCGCGTTACTGATTTATTATTAATTTAGGTCCTAATTGGTTCAGTATGTATGTCTTAGAAACTTATTTCCATAGTTGGTTTGAATACCAATTATTTCATCCTTCGATGTCGCAGAATGGTATAATTCAGTATTAGAGCTTCAAAAAGCAGCATGGTGGTTTAAACGGGCAAGCGCCGTATGAGCCCTCTCATTATTTTTATTAACGCTAAGAGCATTAGAAAGTTTTTTGTATTAAAAAATATCCTCAATAATTTTATTTCTTGTGTGAACATTATTTTTTAAATTTATATATTTCATGAATACAACGCGAATTTCTAAAACTCAAAGAACGCCTTGTGCTGATAAAGACCATTAGCCCGAAACAATGGTATTAAGTTGGGCGTACAGAATTTATCAAAGCTATGTGGCCCCTACCAGAGAACAATAATTGGCGGAGACGCTCAAAAGATAGCGCTTGTGCTTTAACATCCATTTTTCCCGGAAAATTCTGTGCTATTGCTTTAATAGACAGAAAATTTGTTCTAGATTCAATTTAATATGTATTTTCAAAATTTTCACTTTGTAGAAATCATCAATATATATAACAGATATATAAAGATGAATTATAAAATTTATTAATATAACATATTTCGAAATTAAAATATATGTGTTTAACATACTAATTATTCACAAGCGAAACATATTTTAATGGCATCAATTGAATTAGTATAGTGTTTTTCTATGGGGTTTAGGGGCGTGATGTTTTTTCTAAGGGCGGTATGGTGTGCCTTTCATATTTCTCTGGGGATGCATCTCCTGTGGGCGCGCCGGCGGGACTCCGATGATACCAATTTGTGGTCCGGAACCGTCAGGATACCGATTAATAGGACCTGTAGGAACACACATTCAAATAAATTTATCAAATTATTTTAATTTAAAAGTAAATTAGCTTGAAATTAGCTTAGAATAAACTTCGAAAACGGATATGTAACAGCAACGATTTTAATTCTTTTTTCTTTTAAAAAAAAAAAAACAAAAATTATATAAGAACACTTTCCGAAGAAAAATACTTGTTTATACAAATTATAAAAAATAATAATATGGCAATTACTAAGTGCACAAACAGGCAAATTATAACGAAAAACTAAAACAATTCTGATGATATTATGCCAAAAATTCTGAAAAAAGGTGACTGATGAAACCTTTAACTTCAACCGAAAGAAGGATAAAGGAAATGGTTGTCAGAGAGAATCCACCTTCTCAAAAGAATATTTACACAATAACCAACGTATACCACCTTCTACCGTTAACCGTATTATTAGGGAAAAAATATTTTTAAAATGCGTAAAAAGGCGATAGTTCATGTTCTCAAGCCATACCATATCGAAGAACACGAGACCTGCAGCAGGACCTTTTATGAAAAGTACCTAGAAAATAAAATTTGGAAGAATGTTGTTACACTGGAGGAGACATGGGTATACTTCAATGATAGCAACCAACCCCGTACCATTTACTACGCTAAATCTCAAATAAACAACTTTCAGAACTGGACCAAGCAATGTAAGGAAAGTTTCTCAAAGGGCTTATTGATATTACAGTTTTGAAGAATCGTTATTTTCAAAATAGAAAATGGTTTTTGTAGAAATATAAACTGCTAGGCACCGTAAATGCAACACCTTGAAAGAAGCATGCAAATAACATAAGATTCACAACATGCATTAGCGGAGGTGAGATATGCGAATTATTCAAATTTCATCGCAGACGCACATCACGCGCGCCTGTGGCACCACTTCAAAGCACTATTTAAGGCTTGGAGATTTCGACGATATCAAGTTCGGCAATTGTGTTTTTCTTGTGTTAAAAAAAAGATCAATCATGCCTCGTAGAAAAGAGCGATCATCTTTTGATCAAATATCCGAGTTCGACAGAAAAAGGATAGTGGCCTACAGAGATTATAATCTTTCAGGGAACTCGGTAGTCGTGTTGGACGAAACCAAACAACTGTAATGCGGATATGTGATCGTTGGATGCAGGAAGGTACGACGGACCGACGTGTTCGATCGCATCCACCTCAGTGCACCACTTCACGTGCTGACAGGCAAATTGTGCGCATGGCAGTGACAGATCGCTCAGTCACATCAAAACCGTAGCACAGAACATTCAGTCTGTAACGTATCATCCAGTGTCTGCGCGTAGCATTCAACGGCGTTTACAGCAGAGTGGTCTGTCCGCAAGACGTCCATTGCTTCGTCTACCCTTGACGCAGAACCACAGACGTCTCAGCCGCCAATCTTGCGATGAAAGAAGGATGTGGACGGCAGAATGGAATTAAATTGTCTTTACTGACGAGTCACGCTTCTGAATGCAACACCACGATGGTCGGATTCGAGTCTAAAGACACCGTGAATAGAGGATGCTGAAGAGCTGCGTTATGCAACGCCACACTGGTCCTGCACCGGGTATTGTGGTATGGGGCGATATTGGATATCACTCTCGCACTCCTCTAGTACGCATTGCCGTTACTTTAAACAGCCAACGCTACATCTCCGAGGTGTTGGAGCCAGTTGTTCTTCCTTACCTTCAGGGCTTGCCCACAGCCATATTTCAATATGATAATGCGCGACTACACGTGGCACGCATTGTCCAAAGGTTCTTCGTCAATTGATAGATTGAATTGCTTCCCTGGCCGGCTCGCTCTCTGGATCTTTCCCCGATAGAAAGCATGTGGTCCATGGCTGCTCAACGATTGACCCAGATTACATCCCCAGCTGCCGCACCAGATCAACTTTGGCAAGTGTGGAAGCTCCTCGGGCTACTGTACCCCAAGAACACATCCAAAGTCTCTTTGAATCAATGCTGAGGCGTGTGGCAGCGGTGATTTCCAACAATGGCAGCTACTCTGGCTTCTGATTCTGGAAGGAACCACACTTCGCAGAAGTCTATATATTTAAGCATTTGATACTTGGTCAACATGTTATCTTCAAAATATATATATTTTTTTGTGATATCTCTTGTCTTTCTTGGTTTTACAATTTGAGTGGAGAGCAGTGTATTATATTTATTGGACAGTGAGTAATATTGAAATAAGTCCTAAAAGGTACACCAAAAGAAAGGTTATAAATTGAAAAAGTAGGGTTAAAAATCCTTTATTAAAAAAAAAACTAATTTAAAAAAATCATGTGTGAAATTCATTCGAAAATTTGTTCGAATGTTTATTTAATATTCATGGCCTGTACCACGTGTACTAGGGATAAGCAAAAAAATAAAAATAAAAAAATAATGAGGATTAAAGCTTTTGATTTGTGTTGAGAATTTTGCATGCCTTTCTCTATTTCTTTTCTTATCTTGCAAAGCTAATGGATTGTTTAGGTTGCTTATTTTGGCCTCGCCAATTTGTTTAGTGATAAAGTGGTATAGCGTTCTTTTTCAGAGCATCACCCTACAAAAAAATTACCTGACCTTTCCTAATATTCAGAAAGATTTATTATATCAACATACTAGACTACAAACATTCCCTCGAGTAAAAACGATTATTTAAAAAAAAAAACTTATCTAAATATATATCACTCGGGTAGATATGCACACGGGTCAATCCCGGGGCGAAGCCCGGGTCGGCGTCTAGTACATTTATATAAAAACACGTTTTCACGACACGGTTATAAATAATTCCCCTTTGTCAATTAATTTATTTCGCTACTTATATCTAAAATTAATCATTTAAATAATCATAATCCATATTAAATATGTACCAAATATCCCTCAACAATACTCCATCATGTGTCTGTAACTTTGTAATATAGTTCACAATAAATTTAGGGTTCCTCAAATCAAAAGTAAAGAGATATATTCCAGTCAGGTTTTATCTTATGTCGCTTCCCGCCTCGTACGAAGAATTGACCAATCCGCCGCGAGCAGACTTCCGTCTATTTGAGGCATAATCCTCAGTGATAACGAATTTTTAAAATATATTATTTAACTTGCTTCATTTCTGTCTGTCCACAATTTTGTAATCAATTAGCACGTAGAAGTCTGAAATTTTATTCACTTATTCGAACCTGTTGACAATTCAGGTTGACATGTTCTCAGACTTCTGGTTGGTCAGAGTGGTCGGGAACGAATTAATTTACGAATTGTCTTTAAAATGTTAAAATTTAATTTTAATATACTTCCAGACCACAAATGGAAGTCTTAAATTTTGAAAACTTTCAGTTCAAGTGCCACTGCAGGTGTACACATTTTCAGACATCTGGCTGGTCGGGAAAACTGTTGAAAGTAGCGACTTGAATTCTTAAAGTGATTACCACTACTTCAAAGAAGAGATAAATCCAAATACAGTGGTACCTCGACATACGAGCGCCCCAACATACGAGTTTTTCGAGATACGAGCCGACGAGCAAGTGATCTTTTGCTTTTAGTTACGAGCGAAATTCGAGATACGAGTTCGGTTCGGTAGTAACACGCAGTCGCGCCATCACGATCAGTTAACAGCGTGCTTCCGCTGTGATAAGTTGTGTTTTGTGTTCGCGTTTTGTGTTGCGTTTACATTTACAGTTTTAGTTCATTTATTTTTATAACTATGGATCGGAAGAAAGTTTGTAAAAAGTCAAGTGCTAAGAAAAAGATGATGAGTATTGAATTAAAACGTGAAATTTCTACAAGTGAGATAAAAGAGATCTTAGAATGTGGGAGAGAGTTTCACAGTTCGTGGAAAAAAAACACCCAGAAAAAGTTGCAACAGGTCGTGCATCTGACCTTTTTAATGACACTTGCCTAACTCATTTCCGGAACATTCTGAGAGGGAGGAAGAAACAAACCTCCTTGGACATGTTTTTTTCTAAACGGCCTACAGGTGAAAGCGAAAAAAATGTAGTGAAAAAGGCAAAGACCAGTGAGGATATCTAATTTATTTCTTTACATTCTCTTTTTTGTTTTTGTGCAATAAATATTTGATATTTATAAATACGTTTTTATTATTTAAAACACGTAACAAAAATAACTGGGGTGACATTTTGGAGGTTGGAACGGATTAATGGTAGTTCAATTGTTTTGTATGGGGAAATTTGCTTCGAGATACGAGTAATTCAAGATACGAGCAAGGTTGCGGAACGAATTAAACTCGTATGTCGAGGTACCACTGTATTCAGGTTCTTATTTGAAGCTTCTTTGGAATTAAAAGAAAGTATCTGTTATAAATAGAAATATATATTTTTTTATCTGTTTTAATTAAGTATTTTGTTTACAATATCATCTTGCACACATTTATATTAAATATACCTATAAATAGGGGGGAGTCACAACGTATATAAATGTGGGTTTAGAAATGACTATCCTTTTATATATGTTCGTAGAACAAGATAATTCAGCTCTTAATATAAATTTAGACCGTGTATAAGTCTGGTATGTTATAGGCCATTTCATTCCCACTAACACACAATGCAAATATATAAAATATCAAACATCAAGGAAGCTGTTGAGGCATGGAATAGATTATAGAATAGGCATTGTATATTTTCTTTCAAATCAAGTTTTTTCTGTGGTGTAAAGAGCGCCCAGTATTTGTTGGGCTATAAGTTGAAGCTGGATTAGATGATATTCTAATGGGAGGAAGTAGTCAATTATCCCACTAGATCTGCCGATTGAAATGGATAGATTAGAAGCCCGCGGAGTCGACGCGAACAACTGGCAAGTGTTAAGCTCCTTTATTTAGACTAATGGGGAGGGAGGATGGACTGCCTGCTGGGCAGCTCGGTGATTGGCTGGCCGTGACGTAGTGGTGACGTAGGTCCTCCCCGGCGGAAGTAGGCATATTCAACATGTCTTCATTCCCCCACTTTGGATATGCCGTGTAGTATGCCAGTATCCAGACAATTCATAGCTGCACAAGCATTCTGATGTGCAGTCTTTTTGAGGCCCTTGGTGAAGATGTCGGCCAGGTTGTCGTTGGTAGAGATGTAACTCACATGGATGTCTCCGCTGTTGACCTTTTCTCTTATATAATGATACCGTATGTCAATGTGCTTCGACCTATTGTTTTCTATGTTGTTTTTAGAAAACTCGATGGGAGACACCGTTGAGTTTGGCCGTATCTGACCTATGACGTCAAAATGACGTCACGATGTAAACAAAGGTTACGACTGGCTCATTTTTTTTTAAACACGATTTAATTAATGATATTCTAAATACCTGCGACTAATTTATAGTTTCAATATATATATATATATATATGTGACAATATCGTTGCGGAATTTCTTGTTGTTCGATGAGAATGGTGAGATTTGATTGAAACGCAGTCGTTTGAGTGGAAGTTGAAGCATACAGTTAGGAATAATCAGGGTACGCAATGGGGTTTGAAAATAAAAGGCAACTGGGTTGGAGGAAAGAAAGCTTGAGAAGAGTGGAGCGGGTTTTGATTGTTAATTATCTGATCACATGGCGGTAATTGACTTAGCTATGGGATGAGCGGGGAGGTCTCGAGAGCAGATGTTACCTTGTTGGGAGCGAAGGAGCCACTGACAATTCTTGCTTCTCGATTTAACACCAAGACTTAGCTTCTTTCCCATTGGTCGAGGGATGGAACGTGCCCGTTTTTCTATTGGTTGACCTACTTAGTTATTGCTTCCTAATTGGCCCTGCGGCTTTCTTTGGTGGAAGATACGTCCGGCCTGGTCAGGAAGTATTGGGTGTTAGCTCGACTCTTATAACTTCCGCGGTTATCAAATACGTCCGGTCCTGCTCCGGAAATATTGGGCGTCTCTCAACTTTTATAACTTCTGCGGTCATCAGATACGTCCGGCCCTGTCAGGAAGTGTTGACTGTACAAATTATTAATAGTGGTGTCCGCTTTAAGCCTACTTCCTATGTCTTGCTGCTACTTTCTTTCCTCCAGTTACCTTATTCTTTATTAAATCTTTGAAAATCATACATTGTACATGCATAGTGGGTCGGGGGTGCATACAATTCTATACAAATTATGACATATATATATATTTTTCTAAATGACCTGCTAATTTTAAATAGATTTTTTTTTGAAAATATTTAGCGCAATTGTAAACACGTGTATGTTGTGAATGCACCTTGAGAGCAATGGTGTCCGATATTTAAAATTATTATAAAATTAATTATTAATCAATATAAAAAATCAATATAAAATTATTATAAAATTAATTATTAATCAATATAAAAATTTCGTTGTTAATTTAGGTTAGTTTAAGTTCGGTTTAGGTTAGGTTAGGGTTCGTTCAGGTTAGGTTAAGTTAGGTTAGGTTCGCTTAGGTTAGGTTAGGTTAGGTTCGCTTAGGTTAGGTTAGTTTAAGTTAGCTTTAGGTTAGGTTAGGTTAGGTTCAGGTTCGTTCAGGTTAGGTTAGGTTCAGGTTCGTTCAGGTAAGGTTAGGTTAGGTTAGGTTCAGGTTAGGTTAGGTTAATGTAATTTATTAATAGTTTTATTATTATAAATATGTAATTTTAATAATTTTATATTTTATATTTATTTTATATTTTTTTGTATATTCCTATTTATAAATATAACCTTTGGCACCATTGGAACGTATTACGCCATTATTTCTTTGTTTACGTTGGCGCTAAAAAAATAATTAAAAAATTGCTAATAGAAAATTATTAAAATAAAAAATCCTTTATATATATCTTGACACTATAAATTAGTCGCTGGTATTAAAATATTAATAATCAAATCGAATTAAAAAAAAAAAAAAAAGAGCCAGTCGTAACCTTTGTTTACATCGTGACGTCATTTTGACGTCATAGGTCAGATACGGCCAAACTCAACGGTGTCTCCCAACTCGATGGTAGCTCTATTATCACAGAATATTATTATTGGGCGTGAGGCGTTAGTCTTTATTTTATATACCCAACTACTGCTAATTGGGCGCTTGCCAAGTGGTAGGTCGGACAACGTCCACGTGTTTCTATCCTCAAGACTTCTCAATTCATCCTTCATGGCCCTTCTACAGTACGGTGCCTCTTTGCTGTTTATGGCTTGTTCAAAAGTTGTGAGTTCGATGATATCTAGGAAATGCAGTTCTACCTTTGGTTTTCTAGCACGTCTATAAGGGTTTCGTACAATTCTTTTAGGCCTAGTTTGAACAATGTCGTCGTTGTTTACCCCCACTAAATCCTGATCACTCGTATCATCATTACGTTCTCTTTTCGCTCCAGGTTTTAGATCTATATCTCCTTCAAGCTGGTTATCGGGTTCTATCCAAATATGGTTGTATCTTTCAGGTTCATCCTCAACCTTAGTCCACTTCAGTCCTATCTTGATTTCGTCAAATTTGACATGCTTCGCCTGGATTACGTGTTGAGTTTCCGGACACCAAAGACGATAGCCTTTAGTCTGGGAAGAATAACCAACAAGAATGCACCTATTTGCTCGATTGTCCAGTTTCTTTCGCCTTTCTGTGGGGATATGGCTATATGCTAAGCACCCGAAAGCCTTTAAGTGGCGAACACTCGGTTTTCTTGATGACCAAAGTTCATCGGTTACTTTATCTCCTAGGGCGCTATTGTAGCACTTGTTTCTTATATAACTGCAGTGTTTACTGCCTCTGCCCAGAATCTCTGGGGGAGTTCGGCGCTGTGTAAACAAGATCGGGTTATGTCCAACAGCACTCGATTAGCCCTTTCTGCAACGCCGTTCATAGGTGGCGAGTATGTGTTCGTTAGCTCGTGTTTGATGCCAAGTTGCTCTAGCCTAGTTTTAAATTCATGGTTGCAATATTCGAGTCCATTGTCAGATCTTAGCACCTTTAGCTTATGTCCGGTTTCTCTCTCAGCCCTAGCGAGATACGAGTCGAAGTGTTTCAGCACTTCGTTTTTATGTTTAATGCAAAACAGGGTTATCTTTCTAGAATAATCATCAATGAATGTTAGAAAATATGCGCTTCCTCCAATAGATCTAACAGGCATTGGACCACAAATATCAGTGTGAACTAATTCTAATGGCCTTTTAGATCTTATATTCCTAATGGGTTTGTGTGGCTCTTTCGTGGACTTTGCTACACAACAATCATCACACAGAGTTCGATCCATGGAGGAGATCTCTAACCCGTTAACTAATTTCCCCTTTGCCATTCTCTCAATTGCGTCATTGTTTACATGACAGAATCTCTGATGCCATAGTTCTAATGTTTGTTTTTGTGAACTCTTTTGACTGTTAAACAATTCAGCGTTTGGTAAAATGACTCTACCCTTCATGACATACAATCCATTTTCATTATGTGCTATTGCAACAATTCGGTTCTCCGAATCGAAAACTTGCGCTCTTCTGTTCGCAAAATTAACTATCTTGCCCCTATTTTCCATGCTCGAGACTGACAATAGGTTTCGTCGCACATTAGGGACATACAGCACATTACATAGTTTTAGGTCAACGTGGTGCTTACCCACATAGGCCTTGAACTTGATGTCGCCGCATACTTCCGCTCATGTAGTCCCGCTCGCTGTTAGGATCGGATCCGACGTTATTCCTTGGAAGTTGGTGAACCACTCCCTTTTGTTACACACGTGGTGAGTTGCGCCGCTGTCGATCACCCAAGAGTTGTCAGGGATGGCGCAGGATAGGGCTGTTAGCATTTCGCTTCCCGCTATCTCGTGAGTGCTACATCTCGGTGGTTGGAAATTTGGAGCTGGAGTTTTAGCCTTTCCTCCGCATGATCTCGCGATATGTCCTTCTTTGCCGCACTTGCAGCAGGTGAGATTTTTCTTCTTCTTGTCTTCCTTTCTGGTCGTTGTCCCGAACTGCAAAGCTTCATTTGTGTTATTCACACGTCGGGCAATCCGCCTCTCGTATTCTGCTAGCAGCACATGTTTTACCTTGCTAGAGGTGAATTCCTTGTCTTCTACGTTGCTGAAGGCTATGATGATTCCGTCGTATGACTCCGGTAGGCCAGCAAGCATTGAATAGGCGAGGTCTTGATCCTGCATTTCTGCGCCTGCCTCTCTTAAGTGATCCGAACAGATCTTCAGTCTCCCCAAATAGTTCGTCATCGTCTCTTGTTCTTCGAATCTTATGGAGATGAACTGCTTCTTCAGTTGGAGGATTCTTGACCTTGACTTGGGTTCGTATACTTGTTCCAAGGTATCCCATGCTTCTCGTGCAGTGGTACAGTCCATTATATGAATCTTTTGGCTCGGTGAGATCGTCAGTGCTATAGCTAACGCCTTTTCTTGCTTCATGTTGAAGATTGTTCTTGAGGCTTCTTCATCGGGTGCTGGCTCCGTAACATACTTCCAGAGTTCTCTTTCGATTAGCATCATCTTCGTATTATACTTCCAGCTTCTGTAGTTCTGATCATTGAGTTTCTCGAGGGGCGTGTTGATCAGCGTCGAGGTCATCTTGCACGTGGTTTCTCGAATTAACCACGCTCTGCTACCAGATGTTGGGCTATAAGTTGAAGCTGGACTAGATGATATACTAATGGAAGGATATAATCAATTATCCCACTACATCTGCCGATTGAAATGGATAGATTAGAAGCACGCGGAGTCGACGCGAACAACAGGCAAGTGTTAAGCTCCTTTATTTAGACTAATGGGGAGGGAGGATGGACTGCCTGCTGGGCAGCTCGGTGATTGGCTGGCCGGAAAGTAGTGGTGACGTAGGTCCTCCCCGGCGGAAGTAGGCATATTCAACATGTCTTCAGTATTCTATAAAAATGTGGACAGGAATGGACTAAATTCCAAGATTCCTTTCAAATTTTGTGATTGATTTTTTATATAATCCCAGGCTACATAGAGAGAAGTATTAAATTTGATAAACTCGCTCAAAACAACTTGCAAAGAAAAAGAAATAATTATCAAACTTTAATCTGAATGTGGTGCCCAGTTATAACACATAGAATAGATTGAGTCAAAAGGCGACCCATTAAATAAGATTATATAAAAAGGCATACCTGGTTCTGTAAAAAAAAAATCTGAAAATATTCCGATAAATTGCTCCATCTTTATCAATTTATTGCCCAAGAATAGAATTTTTATATTCCCTTTGAAAATAAATAAAATAGGCGCAGCAGTTTCTGAAGCGTATTGAGCGGTACGAATATTCAGCATTCCACGAAGAAACCCTGGTTCTTTAGGCGACCAAAGCTAACCAGATGTTCCCGCGTGTAAACTTCTGAATTGCTTCAGACCGCCAATTGACTCTATTGCGTTTTCACCGCCACTCTGTGTTGTGACGACGATCTAAGTTCTATAGAGGTAGTCACTCACCTCTATTCTTGGTCGGCGGGGTTGAAGGTTCAAAGTTGTGGCGTCGCTGCTTATAACACTTTTAAAAATATACGACGAAAACAGGAGGGAAAATTATATTTATTACAATTTAAGAAAATAAGTAAAGTATTATATATTTAAATATTTACACTAAAAGAATCGGAGATCAGGGCAAATTCTAGTGTTCGAAAAAGTTGTTTACAAGTTCTTCCTGTATTGTTTCCTCATTTTTGCCGCTGCATCCCCGTAGCTGCTTCCGCCGGCCTCCCATTGGCTGCTTCGGACGTCTTCTTTTCCAACATTTCTCCCACCTTTGAGTTGGCGTCTCGACGACTCAAACATGGAAAGGAAAAGTTCAGTAGATCCAATCGGTTGGGTCTCTTGATGGGCCGTCCGTAACTTGACACAACATTCGGGGTATCAATGTGATGTTGCTCTTGTTGTGAAGTCAAAGGGTCCTCTTCAGTTGTCAATCGAACTTCTTGTGTGGGAGATCGCTCCGTTAGAGGGTCTCGACATCTTATCTCGGGCGTTATCTCTAAATTGTAGAGTTTTCGAATAGGTCGTATTTTATCACCTGATGAAGTTTTCACTTTCGCAACCCTCACAAGTCCGTCTTTTCCTGGATAGAGTTGGATTATTCTGGCTAACGGCCAGTGTAGTCTCTTTAAACTCTCTTGTCCAATGAGTACCATGTCTCCCACCTTGAGTGGTATGGTAGTCTTCAGGCGTCTCGTTTCTTGTCTCAGGAATCCAAAATATTCGATACGAAATCGTTCTCTAAGATCTTCTCGTACACGTTTGATATATTGATATTTGCGGGAGAGGGTCTGGTTATCAATCAAGTCCAGGTCTGGAACGCCAACCTCTCTGACCTCATGTAAGAACAACGAAGGTGTCAATGGAGCGAGATCCTCACTTTCTTCAGTTAGGTAGGTCAGTGGGCGTGTGTTCATCAAGCTTTCGACGTCACACATTACCGTGGAAAGTTCTTCATATCCCAAGGAGGTTTGACCGAGAATCCTAAAGAGCAATTGTTTCATCATTCCAATCAAACGCTCCCACCATCCACCCCACCAAGGAGCACCAGGCGGTATGAATTTCCAGGTGATGTTTTTCAATGTGGGATCACATTTTAATCTCGAAAAATCAATCTTCTTTAAAGCATTAGCTATACCTTTGAAATTAGTCCCATTATCCGAATACACAATCAATGGTCGGCCTCTTCGAGCAATAAATCGGCGGAAAGCTTGGAGGAAGGCTTCCATAGACAAAGATGTCACAAGTTCCAGATGAACTCCTCTATACACTGCACATGTGAAGATGACAATCCATGCTTTCTTCTTATTCTTTAAGATAAGATGTCCAGTTAGATCAACTCCTACTATTTCGAAAACTGCAGCATCTCGTACTCTGTCTTCTGGTAATGATGTTGACTCGACGGTAGCTGGTGTCGCGGTGAATCGTTTACAGCGAATGCATTGATTGATGATCTTCTTGACGGTTTTCCTGGATCTTAGTATCCAATAGTTTTCTCTCAGAATACCGAGGAGAGTTTGTAGACCGGCGTGCCCGTGGGTTTCATGGTTCCACCTGATGAGCAAAGAAACCAAAAAGTGATCTGAGGGCAATAAAATGGGCATTCTAAAATTAGCGAAATCTTCTGCAAATTTTAGTTTTTATTCTCAAAATCCCTGAAGAGTCTACTAGCAACTTAAAGCCTTGTAGTTTCTTATCTTCATGCCCTGAAAACGATTCTCTCTGGATAAGTCTTATCAGTATTATTTCTGACTTAGTGATTTCCTCTGTACTGAGATCTTCTGAAATTATCTTTCTTCTATCAATCTTGGCGTTGTTGAAGAATCTGTATATCCAGGCGGTGATTCGTACTATTCTCAAAAAATGGGAATAACGTCCAAATAAATTTTCATTTTCTCTTGTCGTACACAAGGTGTTCAGAATGGTCTTGCGCCTTTCAGAATAAACAATCTCCAAATCAGGGATAATGGTTGATTTGGGCCACTCTTCTTGAGATACTTTTAACCATGCAGGTCCCTCCCACCATCTTGTCTCCTTAAGTGATTCTGCTGAACATCCCCGAGATGGGAGGTCTGCCGGGTTTAATCGGCCTGGTATGTGGCGCCAAGATTCGGGGGAGCTAAGATTATGAATTTCCTTAACACGGTTCATCACAAAGGCTGCCCAGTTGTCTTCCCTTTGGATCCAACAGAGAGCATTGGTCGAATCGGTCCAATAAAATCTTGGAATTTCCTCAAATTCCAGATCTTGTATGACGTTAGCTGCCAAACGAGCTCCAATCAGACAAGCCAAAAGCTCCAATCTTGGGATGGTGAGTTTCTTCAGTGGAGCTACTCGTGTTCGAGCCTGTATCAATTGGATGTCTACTCTATCTTCCTTTTCAATGCGGAGGAAAATACAGGTTGCATAGGCAAACTGACTGGCGTCGCAAAAGATGTGGAGAGTGGTTTTCTCTACATAGGAGTCCTTAAAACAAAGCCATCTAGGAATTTCTATGTTAGGCAAGTGTTTCAGTTTGCTAAACCACTTCCAAAATCTTTGTACTAAACATCCAGGTAGGACTTCGTCCCATGTCAACTTTTGTATCCAAGTTTCCTGTAATATCAGCTTGGGAATTAAAGTCACAGGACAAGCAACTCCTAATGGATCAAATATCTTGCTCGCTATTGAAAGTACTTTTCTCTTGGTTGTTGGTCCAATTAATTCAAAATCTTCCAAACCAATTGTCAGTGTGTCTCTATCAGTATTCCATGTTATTCCTAAAATGTTCACTTCCTTATTCAGTTGGTTCATAAGAGAAAAGTCTGTAACGTTACTCACCCAATCTCGGAGATTGAAACAAGCTGTAGAGAGCAGTTCAGTAGATTCTTTCACGAATTTCTCCGTTTCTTCAACATTCTGAAAACTGGATAAACAATTGTCAACATAAAAGGATGATTTCAACTGTTCAGTTGTGATTTTTAAATGTTCAGGAGCCTTATCTAAGTGGAGAGATAAGGTAGCCTTTAAAAGATACGGACTCTCTAGTGGTAATTTCAAAAGCAACCCTTTTATGTCGATACGAGATTAGTCTTCTGTCTTCTGTGTGCCACAGGAATCGTAAATAATCTCGGTCTTCTTCTTTTATTCCAATTTGAAAAAATGCTTTCTCAATATCGGAAGAGACACCAACTTCATATTTCCGGAATTTATTTAAAAGTCTTGGTATAATTTCTATCAAATTGGGTCCCTTATCTAGACAGTCATTCAGGGAAAGTTTACCTCTCTTCCGGGCCGACGCATTGAATACTGGCCGTATTCTAGAAGTTTGACTGTTCCTTTTATACACTGGTCGATGTGGCAGGTAGTGTACACCATCTAGTTTATCCTCTCTGGCATACTCGATTATCCCCTGTTTCATCCATTCTTCAAAGATTTGTCCATACTCTTTCATGTCTCCAACTTCTTCAAGTTTTCTTCTTACATACCTTAGTTGGTTTTCGGCTAGATCTTTATTCGAAGGAATCTTTTCCTTGTCTTGCACCCAGGGTAGAGCTACCTCATAGCGCCCCTCGATATCTCGCGTCGTGGTGTGGGCGAAATGTTCCTCCATTTCAGCTTGTAATGACTGAGTCTTCTTCTCAACCTCCGCGTCAGAGACTCCAATTGCATCTAATTTCCACAAGTTTTCTAGATCCAAAGATAGAAGTGTGGTCACGCAAAGGGAGCTGATGTCATCTCTCACCTCCGTTGGAGGAATCTTTCCCATCACAGTCCATCCTAGTTTGGTACGGATTGCCACCAGTCCAGATGAGATCCTTCTCTGATCATCAGTTAGCAATCTCCCGGCGATGTCCGCGCCTATAAGGACTTCTATACGGTCTCTCATCAAATCAGACACGTCGAGTTCTTCACTCCCTTCTAACAATGATCTTGGACACACCGGAGGTATGCTTCCACAGATAAGGGGTTGACCTAGTGCTTCAAACTCACAGCGATAGGAATTATTGATGTCAGATAAATGAATGGTATAGACCTCATGTTCAACTACGTCGGTACTCGATCCTCCAAACAAGGAATGCCGGAAGAACTCTCTCCTAGATTGTTCGTATTCCATTTCCATTGCTGTGCTATGTAAAATATACGATCTTTGGGATCCGGTGTCTATTATAGCCCGTGCCGTCTTCTCCGTTCTGTTCCCTTTGAGGGTCACTCTCAAAGTAGGTAACAAGACGTCTGGGGAGGTTGATAAGTTGGCGAGAGTTTCATCTTGCACCGTTGGAGACTTGGAAGATCCACCTCTATCTAAAATCAGTTTTGTGCACATGACATCCAGGTGGGAAGACATGTTGCAGATCGAACAACGGACTACATTTCTGCAAAATTTACTTAAATGAGAAGGCCGAAGACATTTATAACAAACGCCTTTTTTCTTCATGAGTGATCTCTTTTCGTTTAAACTAATATTAGCTGCAAAGTCACACTTAGGGCTTCCATGGTTGTCTTTACCACAAAATACACATTCATTCGATTTGTGAACTGAATTCAAAAGTTCTGAAGCTGTCGCAATTGGTTTTTCATTGTAGAATCTTGTCTTTGGATGTTTGTTTACCAAATTAGGTTTAGAAGTTGATTCATTCCCGGTACCGATTTCGTTTCTAAAACTCTTCTCCCGTGCAGTTAATTGTCTTTCCAGAAAGGTAATCAAGTCATTAATTACATAACCTGTCGGGAGTTCTTTGTTCAATTCCAAATTAAGGTCTGCAGGTAGAAGCTTTATTATTATCGGGCACAACAGTTGTCCGTAAACATCAATGGACACGTTTAGTGACTCAAGACTTCTTATATGAACAGAAAGGTTGTCAAAATGTTCGCGGAAGGTTCTTACATCGCTTGATGTTTTGAGTGGTCTCATTGACAACAAATTGTTCATATGTCTGCTAATCAAAATGTCTTCTCGCCCAAATCTGTCTTTAAGCAATTTTATAGCTTTCTCATAATTGTCCGCAGATAAAGCGAAACCTTCGACTGTGTTTAGTGCAGTTCCGCCGAGATGTGACTTCAGATAGTTAAATTTATCGATCGGGTTCAGTGAGTTGTTCTGATGTATAGCTGCATCAAAAGAATTCCAGAACGTCAGCCATTCACTAAAATTTCCATTAAATTTCGATATCATCAATTTCGGAAGTTTCACAGTCGTGCAGGAAGGTACATAATGTCTCATTTCATTTTCATCTATTCGTGAGTTCGAATTCGGTATATTTTCGCCATGAAAATCTGATTGGCGAATCTTTTTATTTGCCCTAAATCTCCAAGTAATATATTTCTCTCGATATTCCTCTACGCCCTGTAATTCCTTCTCTAAATCGTCAGTTTCAAGAAGCGTTTCTACTTCGTGATCCACTAATTTAAGTTCGTTAAATGATTCATTCAATTGTTCTAATCATTCTTCAAGTTCAATTCTCATTAGCGTGTCAAGTCCACTTTCAATCCTATTGCATGTTTTCGTTAAATATGATCTGTTAACAGCACGCTTCTTTTTTAAACGTAGAATTAATTCTTCCGCCATCTTGTAAACAAAGCGGCAAGTAGGGTTAGCTAGCGAGTTCCAAAATGGTCAGCTCAAAATGCTTCTTTTTTTTTTTTCTTCTAGAATTTACCTTCAACAGTCCCGGCTGGGATGCCAAAAATATTGCGTTTTCACCGCCACTCTGTGTTGTGACGACGATCTAAGTTCTATAGAGGTAGTCACTCACCTCTATTCTTGGTCGGCGGGGTTGAAGGTTCAAAGTTGTGGCGTCGCTGCTTATAACACTTTTAAAAATATACGACGAAAACAGGAGGGAAAATTATATTTATTACAATTTAAGAAAATAAGTAAAGTATTATATATTTAAATATTTACACTAAAAGAATCGGAGATCAGGGCAAATTCTAGTGTTCGAAAAAGTTGTTTACAAGTTCTTCCTGTATTGTTTCCTCATTTTTGCCGCTGCATCCCCATAGCTGCTTCCGCCGGCCTCCCATTGGCTGCTTCGGACGTCTTCTTTTCCAACAGACTCTTTCTATCATACGCAGACCACCCCACTATACCCCCAACTCTACTGCGTCACACCGGTATTCTGGGAAATGAACGAGCACACCAAAGGGCTAAACCCGCCCTACCTTCTTTGTCTTTCTGTCACACACTAGTCACACTGTCTTTTAAAATCTTTCCATTAAGCGTTGCCCAAAATAAAATAACTCAAATCACACAAATCTATTCATAGACCTATAGATCATACAACCAGCAAAAATCTCAGAAGATTTACGTTAAGCATTTTGATTTCAATGCTTCCAAGTATCTAGCATGAGTTGACCTTAAAAACCCTTCTAAATGGCCACAAGAATACTCCGTGAAATTTTGAAAGATTTACCCCAACTGCTGGAATGACGAACAAATAGAGGATAATCTTCATTACTTCATAACAAATAAATCAAAAGCCACTCTCCTATATATTATAAATCTCAACCTGACATAAATTGAATATATCCCTAGAAATAAATATGCTCGACACTATCTTCCACAGCCATTGTAAATAAAACCATAAATATTTGTCTGATTGGCAACACGAGTGGTTAAATAGATCTTTTGAAGTTCTTAAGAACCCGGATTAATTACATATATTACATTAATATACATTTCTTATTATTAATTAAAATAAGAACATTAAGCCTCCAGGGAAAAGTTTCTTTTAAAAATATTTTTATTTAAAAATCTCTCAAGCTTTCGGGCAAGAAAGCCCTTCTACGGGAGAAAATATTTTACATCATTAAAACGTCAATAAAATAAGATTTAAAATTTAATAAAGTGCTTTTGGTTATTCAATTCTAAATCTTATTTTATTGGCGTTTTAATGATGTAAAATATTTTCTCCCGTAGAAGGGCTTTCTTGCCCGAAAGCTTGAGAGATTTTTAAATAAAAATATTAAAAAAAAAACTTTTCCCTGGAGACATAATGTTCTTGTTTTAATATTGATTCAAGGGATTATTGTATCGAATACATTTCTTATATATTGTAACTTTTGATTCTAAGTTTTTTAAATTCATGATAAGAACTAACACTAAATAATTAATAAATAAAAATACATTTTTAGAAAGCTTTTATTTAAATACTCTAAAATGAAAAAAAAAAATATTGTATCTTCTGTCATTGAATAATTAGATGTATCTGAGTGAAAATAAAAGCGGCGGGGGGGACGATCATATTTAGAGGCGCTGTAAAAAAAATAAAAATCACTTTTAAAAATCGCCAATCAGTTGCTACATATTAAATCACATTAGGTTCGAAATTCATGGTAATCGGCCTCCGCCGTTTTTATTTTCACTCATATACATCAAATTGCTCAATGACAGAATTTTTTTCCTTTTTAGTGCATAAAAATAAAGCTTTTTAAAAATGTATTTTTTCAATTATTCAAAGTTAAAATCAGGTATTGAAGCGATTTGTAGATTTTGTTTGAAGGCTCACATAAAATATTGTCTGAAACTCATTTTAAATGGGAATAAATTTTCTTACCAGGCCCCACTGGATGACCAGGTGCACCAGAAATACCAGGCCTTCCATCAGGTCTATTTGGGAATGGTGGCCTTTGTCCAGGACCTGGAAGAATAGCATGCGGATAATATTTTATTGTTTATGTGTTATATAATTACAGTACCTGTTGGAAATCCAGGAACAGCATGAACATCATAACCGGGTCTTGTTCCAATTCCAGAAGGACTTCTAGGTTGCGTAGATGGCTGACTTCCTTTAACTGTTCCCGTTACAGGATCAATTGATCCTGGTCCATTCGAGATACTTGGTCTTAATCCAGGCCTAGGACGACCAGGTGCATTATCTGGCCCTACTGGAAGTTCCGGTGTCAGTCTGGGCCCCATTGAGGGTCCAGAACTTAAGCCTGGTCTTCTCGTAACTCCTGGCTTTACTTCTACTCTGGGTCGTTGTCTAGGTCCTGAAGGAATAGTCCCTTGTTGACCTGGTGGGATTCTGTTTCTTATTCCAGGTAATGCTGGCACACCTTGACCAAAGGAACATTAGAAACTCCAGGTGTTAATTGCAGACCAGGTTGAGTTCCAGGTACTATATGGATTCCTGGTTGTCGGCGATCTGTTGGTAAATTAGGTCGTTGATCATGTCTTGAAGGGATTATCGGCGTTGAAGGAAAAATAGCTGGTTGTCCTCCTTTAATTGTGCCAGTTACAGGGTCTCTGTTTCTAAGACTAGTTGGAGCACTTGGCCCAGATCCTAGGTGGAGGCCTGGACGCGTAATTGGACCAGGTCCTGTTGAAATAACAGGTCTTGTTCCTGGAATCGAAACAATTCCTGGACGCGATATAGGACCAGTTGGAAGATCTAGACGGGGACCAGGTCCTTGCAAAATTCCTGGAGTGAATTCTACACCAGTAGGAATTCCTGGTCTCTGTCCTGGCCTAATAGAAATGGCGGGTTGGATTCCTGTTCCTGTATGTACGCCTGGTCGCGTAGAGGATGGTGGTCGGAGTCCTGATCCTGTGTGGATATTTGGACTAGGTGCAGGTTGGAATCCAGGAAATGATGGACCATTTGATATAGGCCCAGTCGGTATTATATTTCGAGAAAACCCTGTACCTTTGATATCAGCTTCTACTCTACCACCTCCAACCTGGCCTCCAATCCTTCCACCTCCAAGGTCTCCTCCACCTACTCTGCCACCTCCAACCTGGCCTCCAATCCTTCCACCTCCAAGGTCTCCTCCTCCTACTCTACCACCTCCAACCTGGCCTCCAATTCCTCCACCTCCGACCACTCTTCCACCAACTCTACCACCTCCAACCTGGCCTCCAATCCTACCACCTCCAAGATCTCCTCCTCCCACTCTACCACCTCCAACCTGGCCTCCAATCCTACCACCTCCAAGATCTCCTCCTCCCACTCTACCACCTCCAACCTGGCCTCCAATCCTTCCACCTCCAAGGTCTCCTCCTCCCACTCTACCACCTCCAACCTGGCCTCCAATCCTTCCACCTCCAAGGACTCCTCCTCCTACTCTACCACCTCCAACCTGGCCTCCAATTCCTCCACCCCCGACCACTCCTCCACCTACTCTACCACCTCCAACCTGGCCTCCAATCCTTCCACCTCCAAGGTCTCCTCCTCCCACTCTACCACCTCCAACCTGGCCTCCAATTCCTCCACCTCCGACCACTCCTCCTCCTACTCTACCACCACCAACCTGGCCTCCAATCCTTCCACCTCCAAGGTCTCCTCCTCCCACTCTACCACCTCCAACATGGCCTCCAATTCCTCCACCTCCGACCACACCTCCACCTACTCTACCACCTCCAACCTGGCCTCCAATCCTTCCACCTCCAAGGTCTCCTCCTCCCACTCTACCACCTCCAACCTGGCCTCCAATCCTTCCACCTCCAATGTCTCCTCCACCTACTCTACCACCTCCAACCTGGCCTCCAATCCTTCCACCTCCAAGGTTTCCTCCTCCCACTCTACCACCTTCAACCTGGCCTCCAATCCTTCCACCTCCAAGGTCTCCTCCTCCCACTCTACCACCTCCAACATGGCCTCCAATTCCTCCACCTCCGACCACTCCTCCACCTACTCTACCACCTCCAACCTGGCCTCCAATCCTACTACCTCCAAGGTCTCCTCCTCCCACTCTACCACCTCCAACCTGGCCTCCAATCCTACCACCTCCAAGATCTCCTCCTCCCACTCTACCACCTCCAACATGGCCTCCAATTCCTCCACCTCCGACCACTGTTCCACCTACTCTACCACCTCCAACCTGGCCTCCAATCCTACCACCTCCAAGGTCTCCTCCTCCCACTCTACCACCTCCAACCTGGCCTCCAATCCTTCCACCTCCAAGGTCTCCTCCTCCCACTCTACCACCTCCAACATGGCCTCCAATTCCTCCACCTCCGACCACTGTTCCACCTACTCTACCACCTCCAACCTGGCCTCCAATCCTACCACCTCCAAGGTCTCCTCCTCCCACTCTACCACCTCCAACCTGGCCTCCAATCCTACTACCTCCAAGGTCTCCTCCTCCCACTCTACCACCTCCAACCTGGCCTCCAATCCTTCCACCTCCAAGGTCCTCCTCCTCCCACCCTACCACCTCCAACCTGGCCTCCAATTCCTCCACCTCCGACCACTCCTCCACCTACCCTACCACCTCCAACCTGGCCTCCAATTCCTCCACCTCCAACGCCTCCTCCTCCCACTCTACCACCTCCAACCTGGCCTCCAATCCTTCCACCTCCAACGCCTCCTCCTCCCACTCTACCACCTCCAACCTGGCCTCCAATCCTACCACCTCCAAGTTCTCCTCCTCCCACTCTGCCACCTCCAACATGGCCTCCAATTCCCCCACCTCCGACCATTCCTCCACCTACTCTACCACCTCCAACCTGGCCTCCAATTCCTCCACCTCCGACCACTCCTCCACCTACCCTACCACCTCCAACCTGGCCTCCAATTCCTCCACCTCCAACGCCTCCTCCTCCCACTCTACCACCTCCAACCTGGCCTCCAATCCTTCCACCTCCAACGCCTCCTCCTCCCACTCTACCACCTCCAACCTGGCCTCCAATCCTACCACCTCCAAGGTCTCCTCCCTCCCACTCTACCACCTCCAACATGGCCTCCAATTCCTCCACCTCCGACCATTCCTCCACCTACTCTACCACCTCCAACCTGGCCTCCAATTCCTCCACCTCCAACGCCTCCTCCTCCCACTCTACCACCTCCAACCTGGCCTCCAATCCTTCCACCTCCAAGGTCTCCTCCTCCCACTCTACCACCTCCAACCTGGCCTCCAATCCTACCACCTCCAAGTTCTCCTCCTCCCACTCTGCCACCTCCAACATGGCCTCCAATTCCCCCACCTCCGACCACGCCTCCACCTACTCTACCACCTCCAACCTGGCCTCCAATCCTTCCACCTCCAAGGTCTCCTCCTCCCACTCTACCACCTCCAACATGGCCTCCAATTCCTCCACCTCCGACCACTCCTCCACCTACTCTACACCTCCAACCTGGCCTCCAATTCCTCCACCTCCAACGCCTCCTCCTCCCACTCTACCACCTCCAACCTGGCCTCCAATCCTTCCACCTCCAAGGTCTCCTCCTCCCACTCTACCACCTCCAACATGGCCTCCAATCCTTCCACCTCCAAGGTCTCCTCCTCCCACTCTACCACCTCCAACATGGCCTCCAATCCTTCCACCTCCAACGCCTCCTCCTCCCACTCTACCACCTCCAACCTGGCCTCCAATCCTTCCACCTCCAAGGTCTCCTCCTCCCACCCTACCACCTCCAACATGGCCTCCAATTCCTCCACCTCCGACCACTCCTCCACCTACTCTACCACCTCCAACCTGGCCTCCAATCCTACTACCTCCAAGGACTCCTCCTCCCACCCTACCACCTCCAACCTGGCCTCCAATTCCTCCACCTCCGACCACTCCTCCACCTACCCTACCACCTCCAACCTGGCCTCCAATCCTACCACCTCCAAGATCTCCTCCTCCCACTCTACCACCTCCAACATGGCCTCCAATTCCTCCACCTCCAACGCCTCCTCCTCCCACTCTACCACCTCCAACCTGGCCCCCAATCCTTCCACCTCCAACGTCTCCTCCACCTACTCTACCACCTCCAACATGGCCTCCAATTCCTCCACCTCCGACCACTCCTCCACCTACCCTACCACCTCCAACCTGGCCTCCAATTCCTCCACCTCCGACCACTCCTCCACCTACTCTACCACCTCCAACCTGGCCTCCAATCCTTCCACCTCCAAGGTCTCCTCCTCCCACTCTACCACCTCCAACCTGGCCTCCAATCCTTCCACCTCCAAGGTCTCCTCCTCCTACTCTATCACCTCCAACCTGGCCTCCAATCCTTCCACCTCCAATGTCTCCTCCACCTACTCTACCACCTCCAACCTGGCCGCCAATCCTTCCACCTCCAACGACTCCTCCACCTACTCTACCACCTCCAACCTGGCCTCCAATCCTTCCACCTTCAAGATGCCCTCCTCTAAAGGGCCTTCCGATCCTTCAGGAGTTTGCGCAAAATTTTTATTCACGTCGAAATAGTTTGCTGTAAGTGAGCAATCAACATTGAACCAGAAATCACAAGTTAAACGCGCTTGGCTGAACACAGTTCCAGGAACACAGAGAAAGCTATCCATTTTTCCATTTGAGTGGCAGTTGTGATACACCTGTACACAAAAATATATATTTGCATATTTATACTGAATTATACATCATAGAGAGTCATTATAAATATTTTGAAATCTTAAAATTACACTAGGCCACATAGTATCGAAAAATATGTCTGTTAAATACAAGTGTGGATCAATGAAAATCGATTAAATATTATTAGAAAAAACAAAGGAACCGAATGTATATAGGTATACACATTTTAATTGAAATCTGTTGTTATAATTTTAAAAATCTCAAGAAATGAAACCATCTAGCAACATTTTTTCCAATAAAAATGGCGACCAAAACAAACAGTTGAACCAAGTATGAAATGCGAGCAGGCATACGTTTTCTTCATCATAAGGGGTTAAATCATTTGAAATTTACTCCAGAATGAAAGCTGTTTACGGTGATGATTTTTCATCTAAGAATCGAATTTCCAATGGGTTAGAAAATTAAAAAACGGTATAGAAAGTTTGGATGACGCACCGCGACCTGGCGCCCCGGTCAAGGTTAGTGATGATGCATCCACTTGGGCCATAGACGAGATTATACAGAGTATCGTCACACCTACTTCCCGAACCAAACTTAACTTCAATTATGGTAGTGTCAAAAATCATTACAAAACATTCAAAGTACAGAAAAATTGGCACAAGATGGATGCCTCGGCTGCTCACAAAGGAAATGAAGGAAAAACGTCTTAACGCTTGTAAAGAGCTTTTGAAACGTTATGAAATTCAGAGTGAAGGTTTTATTGATAGAATAGTGACTGTAGATGAATCATGGATACACCATCACATTCCTGACTCTAAAAGATCAAGTGAAGAATGGCATCAAAAGGGTTCACCAACACCAAAGAAACCAAGGATAACAGTCTCTGCTGGAAAAGTACTCTTGACTATTTTTTGGGACAGTAAAGGATGCATCTTTGAAGATTATCTTCCTAAAGGCCAAACAGTTAATAACATATTTTATTCTTAGCTCCTTGAGAAAAAATGAATGCCAAAAATTCTTTCCAAAAGTCGTGGGTTTCTGAGCAAAGGTATTTGCCTACAGCATGATAATGCTCGGCCCTACGTGGCAAATCTCACCATTGAAACCATCAATAAATTAAAGTTCTTATACATCCCACTTACTCTCCTTATTTAGCCCCGAGTGAATATTATTTATTTGGACACTTAAAAAGATTTTTAAGGGGCATGACTTTCATGACTGATTTTTTATTTCAATTTAAAGCGCTATGTGCCCCTAGAAACACTTGCGCTGTCATACATTTATGCCTTTATATTTGTCTATACATATTTACAATAATTTTAAGCCGTGTATAGAATAGTCATATGATGTTAACAATGAGAAAGAGAAAAAAACGAGAAAAAGAACTGTGTACAAAAGAAAGAAGTGTCTGGCAATATGTACAATCAGCATAATATAAATTATCAGTTTCTTAAAAGATAATTGTTGCAATATAATTCAAAATATATCTTCAAAGGGTATCAATTTTAATATACATTTATTTACTGGAAAAAAGAATACTTGGATCTGTTACTTTCATGACTGATGATGAGGTTAAAAATATGGTGCATGGATGGATTGCCCAACACACGCAAGATTTTTTTTCTTAAAGGGAATTTACAAGCTACCTGACCTTTGGAAGAAGTGTATAGAAAAAGGAGGGAGTTATGTGGAGGATTAAAAATAAAATTGTACTTTAGTTTTCACTTTTCAAAAACTTTTATCGTTTTTTATTGATCCACCCTTGTAAAAAAGTTGAAAATATTATTATTTTTTAAAAAGGCATTTATGTAAAAAAAAAGAAAAAGAAAGAAAAAAGGTGTCAGGTATTTATAATACAAACAAAAAGAGGCATATCCTGAACGATCACATGAGCATTTAAAATGACAGAAGGGCATCTAATGGAACAAAATATATCAAACGTTGATTAAGACTTGCTCAATAATATTTGGCTAACCTATTTCTTGATAAATCAAGAAAATGCAACCACGAAGGTGTTTAAGTCAGTTAGCACTTGTCAGCGTGGTGCAAGCCTCATCTCAACGACCAAAAATTTGGTACAAGAGGCTTCCTGTTAAATCAAGAAAAGAGTTGGCCAAATATTATGGAACGAGTATAAGTCCAAGTTTAATTGATTTTTGTTCCACCAGATGATGTCATCTAAGATGTTCATGTGAGTGGTCAGGATATTTTGTTTTCATTTACATATATCTCTAATGTATCATATTTTTAATCTTAGAGATAAGAGTATATTATTTTCCATTATATTTGGGGGTGACATCTCTCTTCTCTTTATCGAGGTTTTTGTGTGTGTATGCGTGTGTGTGTCATTTGACAATTGAAACATATTTTTGACTCCTTAGTCAATTTTTAAAAAATCGCTAAAATAATTGATATTAAAAGAGGAAGAATCATTTACAAAATCACACAGGGAATCTTTCCCACCGCATGAGCCTTCTCTTCCAAGCGATGAAGAGTCCTCGACGCCCCCACCCAGCCACACTTGCACAAAGTACAAGTATATTCTGGATTTTGCTGAGCCAAATAGTGCCAGGTCAACGTCGACGTCTTCAAAGTTGGACCTATAGGTCGGAGAGTCTCCCGATGATGATGAAGACCTCTCGGACCAGGGGCCTGATATTCCGGCATCCCCAGTATCGGTGGCCCAAGGAGCCGTCGGCGGACCCGTAAGCAGGTCAGGACGGACCGCTTGATGCAGGATGGTCTGGGTGAGGTAGGGCGTGCAGTGATACTCGGAGGGTGACATCTCCATTGTGTTTCGAGAAGACGCTGCATCGGAGAGAGGACCAGTCAAACCTGATC
>CP092864.1:156269809-156309794 GCA_030710605.1 Cordylochernes scorpioides
AAAATTTGGTCGAAATTGATGCATTGTAACGAAAGTTTTTAGTGAACAACACTTATGAAATTTGCATTTTATTAATATAGAAGATAAATAAATAATTATCATTAGATAATGATAATGATCATAATGATGATGCGCGCGTTGATGACCAAATTTTCAAATTAAAGAGTTTTAATTTCAAATTAAAGTTTATTAATGTAATATTGAATATGTACAATAAAAAATGAATACTAACAAGAATAAGAAATAAAAAGTTAAATAAAGCAATTTGGACAAAGCATTTAATGCAACGGTTGTTCTGCTACAGCCAGCGGTAGTTTCCTAGACATGTCAACGTTGTTGCAATCAGTAGAAGTAACAGTGGTCACTGATTCTTCAATAATTTGTACCAAATTTTGATTATTTTGTGGATCGGCCAGCAAATTTCGTGCAGACAATTTTATTTTTTGAAAATACCTTTTCTATAGGATTTAACATGGGGGAATATGGTGATAGAAAAATTAACTTATGATTAGTCTCACTAATTTTTTCGCGCACTTCCCGAGTTTTATGGATTCTGGCATTGTTCAGAACCAACCATGCTTCTACGATGTTACTTTCAGCAAGTTTATTAAATAATCCATCAAGAAATGTAATGAAAACATTTGAATTTACGGTTGAGTTAGAAATTACTTGAGAATATATGTATAATACCATTTAAATTGAGAATGTATAATACCATTTAAATTCATGACTAAAATTAATGAGACATTTCTTCCTCTTGTTGTTGGAACTATTACATAGGCTGAAGTATCCATCCTCGATCGAGCTTTATTTCTGCGAAGATGATAGTTGAAATCAGATTCATCAGTAAAATTATTTTCTCATGTGTTTGTGGAGCATTTTGTGAAAAATTTAGTGCATAATATTTTCGTTGTTCAATTGTTGATTTAGAGTTTAAACGGTCCACACACACACACAGGTTAATTGTAGCGGTTTTAAAAGTTATTTTTAAAGCTTTTAATGCATTAAATACCGTTGTTGTGGTCATGTGGACGTTTTTATTTTCAAAATTTTTTTTATATATTTTAAAAAGTAATTGCTGGATTTTTTTCAATTAATTTCTCCACATAGTTTAAAATCTCATCACTTAGTTTAACATTTATTTTTCCACCACGATTTCGTCTAATAATCTCACATCCATCCTTCTTATACCTTCTAATTATAGAAGTGGCTGTGTTTTTTTTAATTCCAGCTAATTCTGCTGACTCTGCAATAGCTTTACCTTCTTCTTAGCATTTTATCAAAATCTTCTTTTTGTCAATACTCTTTTTAACATAATTTCCCCTGCGATTTCTGCAACGAGGAATAGGTAAGTTATCTTCATTTTCTAAATTGCTATCATCAGAATCTTCTGTGACCTGCAATATTCGCCTATAATGACGTTTATTTACCTGTATTATCTTCAACAGTTATTTCTTCAGGTGATGTATTGGTGTTCATTATCATAAACTTATTTAAGGATTTATTTAAGGGTTTTAAGAATTTTGAATTTCAAATATTTATTTTAAAGTAAATAACAATTACACAACAAGAAAAGAAAAGTTTTATTCTGCGTTACTGCGTTTGCAAAAAAAAAAATCATAAACTTTAATTTGATATTAAAAATCTTTAATTTGAATTTGAAAAACTTTAATTTGAATTTTAAAAACTTTAATTTCAAATAAAAAACTTCAATTTGAATATTAAAAATTAATTCTAAATTAAAAAACTTTAATTTGAAGTTAAAAACCTATATTTCCTTACACATTTTATCAAACCTTTATTTACCCCTTTATTATATTTATTTGATCTTAATTTTTATTTCTGTAACAATTGATTAGAAAAATAAAAAAAATTGTTTAAATTGTCAATTGTCCCAAATTTAACTGAAGGCTTGCCATACAATATAAAAACGACCAAGATATAAATATCTTATATAAAATGATGATAACCAAAACAAAAGCAAAGTTACCAGTTGATTTTGTTGAGAAAAAGCTTCACTTTGATAAATCGTAGGCCTTACCTATCAAAACAAAAGTAGCGGTCTTAGGAGGACTTAGAATTTTATTTATATATATATTTCCATTTTTAAACTTCATTGTTTCGCGTAAGTAAATCATTTAAACTAATATTTTAACATTTATTCGAGTTGGTAATTAGTTATGACGCCAAACCTCTTTCACACAAAAGGGATGTCTTTTGAAGTCTTTTCGCTAACTTTTAACTTTGAAAACACTATAAAAGCTATTAGATATATATTTTTATATTTATTTATTTAAAAAAAGCCATCTAGATATCATTACGTAACCAATTTTTTAATGCAAAAAATTATAAAATAAGAGACTTTAATTATCCAAATAAATGCGAAACAATATTTTAAATGTTAAGGATAATATTAAAAAGAAAAAGCTATAATTATTCTGAGCAGATGTTTTGTTACATTTATCATATTTTACTATTTAAAATTATATAAAATCGTATAAATGCTTTAAATTTTGTAATTGTAAATCTCAAATGTAAAAAAAAAGGCTTGTTTTTAAAAATGAAACAATTATGAACAACTTTCAAGGGACAATTTTTGGAATATAAACATTTTTAAAATGCATTAAGGTGAATAAGACCATAAGTTAAATAAGTAATAAATATTTTAAGAAGATCACAGAGACAAAGGAAATATAAAGTTGACATTTCTGTAACCCTTGAATAACCAAATTGTACCTATTTATTAAAGTATATGAACCAATGATTGTAGAATGCTGCTACTTGACATGTCAAATTGATTGGAAACCCACTATAAGTAACACTCTGCCAAATCAATCCAAATTTTAAACAAGGCGTCTGATTGGCTGATGCAAGAGATGCAATGATTAGCTCTTGTTATCTGGGGAATCTTCTAACAGTTTTTTTAACAAGTGTTTCACTTTCATTTTAAAATAATTTTACATAATGTTATAAGACAAATCCAAATAAATAAATAGTGCGTGACATTTCGGTAACAGCATTGTTACCATCATCAGGCAAAAAAATACTTTATTCATACAATGAGAACTAATGTACTCTTTTCAATACTTTTGTGTGATAATGGTAACAATGCTGTTACAGAAACATCACACACTATTTATATATTTAAATTTGGTCTTGTTTCGAATCTATAATCCAAATTTTACCTTATCAAAATATTTTATCTTTAAACCAGGCTTTCTAAATGTTTTTTTTTTTTCCAACTTTTTTTTTTTTTTGCCAAATGTAAACAAAGAGCATCATTGTATATAATTTTCACCATTTTTTTTAAACACTTTGTATTTCAGAATTAAATATAAAGGTCATCTCACTTGTCAAAATAGATGTAAAAGCTAGACGCCACAGTTTTGGCAAATTAAGTTTTGGCTTTGTCACCGACCCAAGGTCAACAGTCAATAGATGCCGTCTAGTTTTGACGTCTATTTTGACAGGAGAGGTGACTTTTATTATTATAGATCCATTTCTTCCGGGCAAATTTCAAAATATTAAAAAAAATAAAAACATTTTCTTATTTTAAATTAAAATTAACTTTTATATAAATTTGTTACCTTGTATTCACTCTATAAACAGCAGCTTCCTCCGTGCCATAGGGCTATGAACAAGTTTTAGAAAATATTCCTAAGATATTGAACCTTAGAATATCTTGGGGAAATTTAAAAGAATCTGATATGTATCGAAGGTTGGTTCCCATTATACATGGTCATGGACACAGAGTAATAAAGTCTGTCAAGAAAAACTTGGCCAAAAAATTTACAAATTTTAACAATAGATGGAAATTTATAATCATGACAACTAAATTTTAAGCCTTTTTTTTAATTTAAATTATACTCATGGACAAAGGAAGTGGAAAATTTTTTGTCACCGGTCGGCTATATATATATATATATTTCTGTTCACACTTGGTTATCTCGTGTGTTTTCAATAAAGATCACTGTAATATAGTTTAGAGTTATTGTCCCGATATACAAGCTAACTTCTCCAAGTGCATGAGTGTACAACACTACCACAGCAAGTCTCTTGACAACCATCATGACTGGGGGCACTACTCAGTGGCAGGCCGACTTAGCTCCAAAAGAAATGGCCACCTCTGACATGAGGAACAGATGCCATGTACAGCCGCTCCTAACATGGAGTACAAACGCTGCTCATCCTTTATCCCTGGATTAGGAGTCCTTACAGGGTACTATCAGCCGGACAAGCTGAGCCCAGGTTTTTTAGCAAGCTTGTTACTGCTCCCCCTCCTCCTTTTTCATCCGGGCTTGGGACTGGCGGAGTTACAAAGTCTCCTGGTTGAAGGAAACCAACCAACCATAAACCTACCCGTGTTGATTATTGCAAGAATAACCATGAGCTACATATGTAAACATGGTGGTGAGTTGGATGCCATATTCGCTCTACTTGTAATATGGATGTGTCTACTTAACGGAACCAATTCAAAGACTTTGGTTTCACCTGCTTTTAGATCAAACTTGATTTCTTAGATATGGGTCATTCTTGTATTCCAACAGAGCATTGCTGCAGGTGGTTGTTATAACCATTTGGTGCACTTGCAGTAAAAGCACTCGCCTACTTCCACCCACCATGATTATCATGGCCTGTGCCACGTGTACTAGAGATAACCATGGTTGAGGCTGCAGTGTGGAATAAACACATGTCCTACCAGGGAGTACAAGTAACCAAATGGGGCTCTTGTAAGTTCAAACTACTTGTGCACTTCCAGTACAAGCTGTTGCCAACTACCCACCCCATTACAGTGCGATTCACTCTCAATTTAAAACCAGAGAACAAGAAATTTCACTTTCTTTAATTTTTTGTTGTTGTTTGTTTTTGGGATGAAAATTTTTAAAATAAGAATTTTTACTTCTCTCGTGATAAGGTGGATTATAAACACAATGTGACCAAATGTGTGACAGCATAGTCAGTCGAATGTTGTATCCATATTTCTATACCTAGTTTTTCTCCAAAATATCCACATCTGTTGGAATCCTAATTCAAACTGACATGTGTGGGACATCACTCTAGCCATGACCCCGCTATCACAACTTATCATGGCAGGGCTGATAGACACCCCAGGGGCTGTGTGAATCTCTCTTGTTGAAATGTAGTCGGCTCAGTTAAAGAAAATAGTTTTTTTGATGAGAATTTGAAAGAAAAAATGATTGAATTAAAGTAGATGTTGAATTTAAGAGGTTATACTGTAGACATTCTTTTTTTTTTTTTTTTTTTATAGAATTATTTTTATAAATAGAAATTAGTTTGAACAATAAATAGTATCTGTAAGTACTCTACTGGGCTCCCAATTTTGTAACTTTTCAAAATGTTCAGATGGTGTAAGTACAACACACAGGCCACTTTGTTTCAATTCCCTAAAATTGACATACATTAATGGTGTTATCAAAATGGCCACAATATATCTTATGAACTCTGATGGGTTCTTATCATTAGCATATACAGTAGAACCTAGTGTCCTCTTACTGGACAGCTCTCTGTCCAAGGTTTCTAAATAACAAGGAGAGTTCTCTGTGGAAACAGATCAGACAGTAGATAAGCCAGAAGAATTCACCTTGTCCCATCTCTCCATGATGGTTGTACTCTCTCTAGAACATGGCGTCCTGCGTTCAAAGACACTGTTATGTTGTTCGTTTACACAATTATATTCTTTATACTCTATGGAAATTTAATAAGACGCAGTAATCAAAACTTATTGTTTATTTCTCAAGTTACATGCAAATTCTGCTCGCTATTAAGTGATGATGATAAATAGTTGGCGTTGCCAAACTAAAGATTAAAATATATTACATGTCCCTTCTTTAACCATCAAAGGTTCAATCTGCGTGGGGGTCGAACCACCCTACCAGATCTAGTGGTATCAGGTTCTTTGGGGAACCATTGGTCCAGTTCTCTGGGGGTCCTGTGGTGGTCACGTTCTTTGGGGATCCAGGAGAAGAGAGTTGTCCAGAAGATGTAGGCTGTGTAGAATGCTGTGATGTGGATTCTTCCAGGTCTTGCAAATTAGCTTGTTCCTGGCTCAGTTCTAGTGGTTTCTCCCAATCTGTGTGGGTTGTTTCATTCCGTTTATCCTCGCGGATGTGAATACTATTTCTTCTATATTCATTGCCTTCTTGATTTTTCACGTAGAAGGATCGGGGTTCATGGGCTTGGTTTGTTATCTGGCCTGGGATCCATCTTTTATCTTTTTGAAACCAAACTCTATCCTTGATAGATAATGGGTCTGCCGGTCTAGTGTGTCTATCGTAATAGTTTTTCATTTTAACTTGATTATCTACTAGCTGCTTCTGGATCTGCAATTCTATTTGTAATATATTTTTCTCTAAGTGATGTGTCCCTACAACCCAGAACAATTCTGTCTCTAATAAGAGAATCTTTAATATTTTCGAATTCACAGTCTTCAGCCTTACTTTTAATTTCTGTGACAAAATCGTCAAAAGTTTGATTTAGCTTTTGTTCACAAGTAAAGAAAATATATCTTCTATATATGGTGTTTTTAAATGGTCTAAAATATTGATCATATTTATCTAGAATATCTTTGAATGTAGGGCTTTGAGCATTTTCTTCAAAACCAAATGTATTATATATTTCAAACGCTGAATCGCCAATAATGTGTAATAGAATAGCCCTTTGTTGTTGTATAGTTTTTGAATCAAGATCACTTGCTATGATGTAGTTTTCGAATTTTTTACGCCATTTTGGGCATTTATTAGGATCATTTTGATCTATTGTAAACGCAGAAGGCGGTGGTAAATTATTCATAATTATTTTTTATAATTTATGAGAAAGCAAAATATAAAAAAGTTAAAATAGTTATTATACATATATTTTTATATTTTAAAACGGTAGACTTACCGCTGCCACCATGCTATGTTGTTCATTTACACAATTATATTCTTTATACTCTATGGAAATTTAATAAGACGCAGTAATCAAAACTTATTGTTTATTTCTCAAGTTACATGCAAATTCTGCTCGCTATTAAGTGATGATGATAAATAGTTGGCGTTGCCAAACTAAAGATTAAAATATATTACAGACACAAATTGTGATCTGAGTACCTCTTGGTTAGAAAACAATTTACTGGTGATGGACCTCATGCCATTCAAAATCTCTCACACAAATCTCCCATTTCTTGCCAATTTTAAATTTCAATATGGCAAGTTTACAAATTTGTGTTAAGTTTTTTCCGAACCCCCATTTTTTTGTCTGTAATCATTTGAAGCCATTAATATAATTTGCTCCCATGTGACAGTCGATGTGTAGAAGATGTTAGAATCAGACTGAGGGGATAAGGTACAATTTGGATTAGAAGGTAACAATTATGAAATGTCACACACTATTTATTAATTTGGATTTGGTCTTGTTACCTTGTGTGGTAACAAACCATCATATGATATTTCTATATTTAGAATGGTTGTTTTGCTCCTCCAAATAGTCTTTTTTTCTTCAATTAGCTTCATTTTTTTATAATTTAAATCAGACAATTTGTATCTCCTGGCCAGATATCTTGGTAACAACCCTGTTTTTTACAGAAACATTGTTTATAAATTATTTATTTTGATCTTGTTACTTTTTGAATATTAGGTTTGCCATCATCTATCTAACTGGGTTTCTGCTGTTTGAAGGAATCCCTGCTGATGGCGTCTTCTAGCTCCATCAACCTGGTAGCCAACCATTTTCCGGTCGACGTCAGGCTCGACTGTCTCTACCACTATGATATCTGCATCTACTTCGAGAGAGGTCGACACCCTGAATCTACAAAGAAGAAAACTAAGTCAAATTTCCGAAAGAAAAACATCATTGCTTTTGAAGATGCTAAACAAGCTTGGTCCATCTTTAAAGGTATATCCGCAGTCTACGATGGAGAAAGGAATTGCTACACTAATGCCCTTCTGCCGGGAAGAGGTTTGCTCCAATACAGCAGTACCTGCGACGACCAGTCTGAAACCTACACCATAGAAGTCCAGCCTACACAGAGAAAGGAGGATGGCTCCTGCGTTCTAGATATGACACCACTGAAGAAATTTCTTGAGGGAAGGGGAAGAATTGAACAAGAAATTCTAACCGCCTTAACCCTCATTTTACGGTACCCTCCCTCTCTGAAGGACACTCAGATCTATCAGGGATTCTTCAAGCGTCCTGCCCAGCCTGAATGCATCGACGGGCTCGAAGTCTGGCCAGGCTACTGCTTCTCCCTGCTGCCAGGACCCCGGCGGCTGCACTTCAACCTGGACTTGAGCTACAAGCTATTCTACCCCCACGAGAGACTCTTGACTTACATCAACCGAGGTAAGGCCTTTGATTGGAATAGCCTCAAGTTTGTCAGAATCTATACCGTGTACCGTGGCACAAAAATCTCCAGCCTCATCTATTCTATATGCCGAAACGCCACAGAACAAACATTTGATATGGATGGCAATAATGTTGCTGTCAAAGATTACTTTAAAAAGAAATATAACATTATTCTCCAGCACCCGCACTTGCCTGTGCTCAATGTTGGCAAAGTTGGCCCAGCCTACCTCCCCATAGAGCTCTGCTACATCGAGGAGAGCCAGCCCTTCAACGGAGCTTTGAGTCCCTTCCAACAAGATCTCTTCACCAGGCAGACAGCTGTTCCTCCTGAGAAACGATTTCAACAAATCGATGATAAACTAAAGGAATATATAAGTGCATCTGGCTCGCTTTTAACAAATTTCAAGATTGCGATTTCCAAAACTCCACTTGTTCTGATGGGAACCAAGATTCGGCCTCCTACCATTAAGTTTAAAGACAGTACTGAGCAGCCCAAGAGTGGCTCGTGGCAAATTGGTAAATTCTGTCGTCCATGCCCACTGACCAACTGGATTGTCATCTCGTTCTGCAGAGAAAGAGACATTGGAGAATCTCTGAATGAATTTTTAAGAAAACTGGGAGGAAATCAACTGGGCATTGAAATCAGCAAACCCTTGAGAGTGTATTACTTTGAGGCTGCAAGAGACCGAAGTGAGGCCCAGTTTGTGAGTGATTGCTTTGCCTCCCATAAAGATTTGAAGTTTGTTGTCATGGTGCTGAGCAACAACATCAACAGGTATTCCCTCAAACACACCGGAGACATCATCCTGAAGATCCCCACAATTTGCATCAGAGAGAAACACTTCAAGAAAAACAAACAAAGAGAAAACCGACCCATCTGTCACACAACCTCCTTCATCAATAACATTCTGCTGAAGGTGAATTCAAAGCAGCTTGGAATAAACTGGGTCATTGCTGATGACTCCAAGCCACAGATCTTCAAGAAGCCCCTCATTCTCATGGGAGCAGATGTGAACCATGCTTCCTACCGAGGTAAAACCCCTTCCATCTCAGCTGTGGTCATGAGCAAAGACAAATTCTACAACCACTATATTGCAGAAACCAGAGAGCAACCAGCAAGAGAAGATGGAAAAAGTAGAACGGAAATTATAATGGATTTTGAGGAAATGGTTAGAAATTTGCTAACCTTATTCAAAACAAAAACATGCCCCTGTCCGGCTTCTCTGCTCTTTTTCCGGGACGGCGTGGGAGAGGGGCAGTTTGAGGAAGTCAGGGAGAAAGAGCTAAAGGTACTTATGAAGGTTTGCCAAGAACTCTTCGAGAATCCCCCCAGGGTGACGTTTGTGATTGTGGTGAAGAGACACCACACCCGCTTCAAGCCCCAGAATAGAAGAGATGGCTCTGGCAAGTTGTGCAACATCCCCCCCGGCACCCTCGTGTCAAGCGGCATGATCCAGGAAAGAGTCAAGGAGTTTTTCCTGTGCAGCCAAGCTTGCCTCCAAGGAACCATCTCCCCCACCAAGTACTGCGTGCTCCACGATGACAACCAGCTACGGCCTGAGGACCTCAACTACACCACCTTCTGCTTGTGCCACTTGTACATGCGCTGCTCGCGCAGCATCTCCATCCCTGTAGTGGTGCAACACGCTCACCACTGGGCCCTCAAGGGCAAAGACTACTTCCTGGCAGAGGAGGATCTCCTGGATGATGACTTTGATGAGGAGGGCGAAACTGACGAATCCGCAGGAAACAGCAACTGACACAAGTTGGCTCTTCTCTCAATTTTAATTAATTCCAATTTTTTTTTTTTCCATATTAGAACAATTTTTATTTACACGCTTTTTACATCTGGATCCTAAAAAGTATTTATTTCCAGTATTTTCCCCCCAAGAAATTGTCACAAGGTTGGAAGCATCCTAAAGAAGAGTCCTGGATGACATCTATGAAGCTGATCTACTTAGGACTGTCACCTGCCTGGATGTGACATCTACAAAATAATCTAGCATTCCTCCCCATGTTTGACCTTAAGTTTAGCATTTTGTTGTTGAAGATATACTTTTCTCTCTTTGCGTTTGCTCTACATTTTCTTCCAAATATAATTTAAAGATCAATTTGATTATATTCAAAAAAATGTGTTTTTTTTTTTATTAACGGTTTAATTTTTTATTCATTTCAAACTGTGTTTATGGCCCTCTGTTTTGTAAATATATTGTGGGATTAGAAAGTAGCGTGTTTCTTGTGCTGTGACCAAACTAGCTTTGATGTTGTGCCAACTTTTTCTCTTTTTAATCTTTCAATGAAATATTTGTGATTATATTTAGGAGCCATTTCTACTTTAAACTTAAAATGGATTGATCATTCTTGGTTTATTATCATTTTTTTAATTATTAAAAATGATAAGAGAATAGGAAACTTGTTTAAAATTGTTTACAACCAACTTTTTTTTTTTTTTTATCTTTCAATGAAATTATTTGAGATTTTTTTATATTTAGGAGCCATTTCTACTTCTTTGATTTTAAATTTAAAATTGTTTTATTATTTATTGATAAGAGAATAGAAAACTCATTGAAATTGTTTTTGAGCAAATTTTTTTTTATATATACAAAAATTTATTTGTAAATTTAAAATAATTTGTTGTTTTTCCTAAGTTGGAGAATTGAAACTCAGCTTTGTGCTGCTGTTGAGATTTAGTGAGATGGATTGTTACAGAATCTGGTCACCTTTGTCTCTTTACTCATCAATTAAGATAGATTGTCTTGATCAAAATATTCTTTTTTAGGTTAGTATTGTCTTATTTTCAAGCAGCTGATCAAATATCAATAAATTACTGAAATTGTTTTGAACCTCATATAAGCAGCTGAGAACCTCATATAGGCAGCTGAGAAGTTAATGAAATAATGAGAACAATTTTTAAAATCTGTTTTTATTAATTTTTATAGCATCTATTTACATACTCTTGTATAGATCTTATTTTTATGTGTTCTTTTTTTTTTATTGTTATTATTCCTATTTTTATTTCTTTATGTACATATTGTGTGTTTTATTCTATTTTATATAATTTTATAATATATTTAAAACTAGAGGGTTTTAACCAATGAATTTTATCTAATTATTTTAGATTTTTTAAAAGGACATAATTTTAAACACTTTTATCGTATCTAAAGAACTAATCGTAAATGTTTATTGTAGTGAGTAGAGCAAATATTTGTCTAGTGCACTTCCCTTCTTAGTGTTTTTATTGGAAATCTTTTACTGAATCTTGTTTTATTATTCTTGTCACAAGTAGCACCTGAGTTTAGAAAGTGTGGGTTGGTAATGATGAAGGATAAATTTATTTTCTTTTATTTTTAAATATTTGATTTAAATTCCTATTTTAAAAAATATTTTTTTGTTCATTTTAATCATCTCCATCATGTTATGCACCTGAGCTTGATGTTAAAAATAAATGTGTGATATATGTGCTAAACTATGTGTCATTCTTCATAACCCCTCCAGAAGTTGCAGTGATGTGAGTCAACACATATTTACATTATAAACAAACTTGTTGAGTTGGCAGAGCACCATCTAGTGTATATGCCAATTATTTTTAACATATATTTCACATAGACTTTGAGAAGCAGTTGTGTGGTAACAGGATCCAGGAGAAAACACCCATGAGAAACACAAGGTAATAAAACCAAATAAATAGTATGTGACCTTTATACAACAGCATTGTTACCATCATCAGATAAAAGTACTGAATGGTAACAAGATGATGGTAACAACACTGCTACCTAAACGTCACACACTATCATTTATAATGATTTGGTCTTGCTCCCTTATGTTTCTGATCTATAATCCAAATTGTCTACTGTGAGAGGTAGATCCACCCTGACGTGGAGCTCAGTGAGAACTGTCTCCTGATCATCAAACCCAGGTGTCTTCCCAGTAGGTTAAAACTGAGAACTGGGCAAATCCCCAAAGTGTTTATTTTTAGAAAGCTGTGCATGTGGTCAACAGGCCATTTTCTCTCGTCACAATACCACACAGTTGAATATATTGTCACATCCCTATATATATATACAGTAGAACTACCTCTCTGACAACTCCTAGTTACAGAGCCAAAGTGTTCTTTAGATAGAGGTGTCCTCTTACTGGAGAGTTGCTAATTGGTTAAAATTCTAATTTTACTGATGAAAACTGTCCTTTGTAGAGAGGTGTCCTCTAGTGGGAGTTTCCTCTAATGGAGGTTGTTCTACTGTATTGGTGATGAAAACTGTCCTTGTGGTTGTTTCTGTTGTTGTTGTTTCTTATCCCCTTGTGTAAAGATTACACGAATTCCATGAGTTCATGCTCCTCGAGCTGTTTTATGATGAGCAGCGGCCTCTCCCAAAGGTCCTGTTTAGTGCATCTAATGCAAGCCAAAATGTGTTCTGGAGCTGCAGGTACCAAACTACATTTTGGGCAAGTGGGATAAATTTTGTTATTATTTTCTATCTTCAATGGCTTGAGATGGCCCGTTCTAAATCTTGTTAGTGTTGTTTGATGCTGTCTATTTCTGATATTCAGAGCTCCTCCTGGGTTCACTCCACTGTACCAACTGTGCTTAGGTGGGATCCTCCAGTTCTTGTTTATTTTTGTTTTGGCTATTGTTTCTATTTCTTTAAAAGTAAGTTTATTTTTCTGTGGCAAGGGTTCTTTTGTGCCTTTTTTCGCTAGCACATCAGCAGCTTCATTGCCTTCAATGCCAACGTGTGAGGGTATCCATTGAAGGTGAATTTTTGAGGTTTTTGAGAGTTTTTGGAGATAACCAATTATGTTCCTGCTTACTTTGTCTCTGAGTTCCCCTGTGTGACTCAAGTGTTGTATGGCACTTCTACTATCAGTAAGAATCCAGATATCTTGATAATTAGTATTTCTGATGGATTTTAAGGCTTCATAGATGGCTATGAGTTCTGATCTGAAGACTGAGCAAAAATCTGGGTTTCTTCTGTTCATTTTCTCAATGCCATTTGTAGTTTTGATGAGACAGCCACTGCCAGTGTGTCCCAACTCATCTCTGCTACCATCGGTATAAATAGTTATTGCATTTTTAGGAATGTTATTAATTATTTCTAATGATAATTGTTTTAAGTATTCTGGATTTTGGTATTGTTTGTTGGTGGGCTCATTTAAAGTGGCATTAAAAATAACATTTTGTAGTGGTTTGCATGGAGAAATTTTTTCTGCTAAATAATTTTTTTCCACTTTATATTTTAAAAATTCATTTCTTTTGGCCAGGTGTAGAGGGCCCTCTTTTTTGAGTCTTAAATTGGATTCCCAATTAAGTATGTACTTGGAAGTTCTGTGTTTGTTTCCATAACTCTTGATTTTGTTTATATATTTTGGCAGATTGTAGCTTCTTCTATCCTTTAAGGGCATAATGTCGGCCTCGTAAAGTACAATATCATTAGGGCAGGTATTTCGAAGACCTGTAATAATTCTAGCTGCACTTAGTTGTATCCTTTCCAGTGATTTTAGATTTGTTTCAGATGCTGTACCATAGATTTGATATCCATATTCCAGGATAGGTCTAATTAGAGATGTGTAAGTTAATTTTAGTGTGGTTGCATCGGCTCCCCACTCTCTTCCTGAAATATATTTCAGGATTTTTAGTCGGTCTCTTCCTTTTCTAATAACTTCTTCAATATGTTTACTGGAGTTAATTTCTGGATCCAGGGTGTAGCCAAGATATTTAGGATGTTTATTATATTGCAATTGTTGTTCTTTCAGAATAATTTTTGGTCTTATTTTGTATAGTTTCTTATCGGTAGTAAAAAGACAGGTTTCAGATTTTTGGGGGTTAAATTCTAATTTATGTTTATTAGCAAATTTTTCTAGGTGGAAAAGAGTCTTGTTCAAATCCCTTTCAGCTTTTTTCCAGTTAGTATTGCTGCTCCATAGAATAATGTCATCAGCGAATAGTCCAATATTGGTTTTATGTGAAATTTTTTCTTCTATGCCTGCAATAAATAGGGTGAAGAGAGTTGGGCTAAGGACTGATCCTTGTGGTAATCCTTGGTACAATTTGAAGGTTTTAGATAGACTTCCATTATATTTGACCCTGATGTATCTATTTTTAAGGAAATCATTTATCCAAGTGATAGCTTTTCCATCAATTTTGAAATGCTTGTATAATTTTGTAATTAACTTGTTTTTCCATACTTTATCAAAAGCTTGTGTAAGGTCTAAAAAAAGCGGCTATGGTGTGGCTAGTTGGTTTTCTGTTTTGTGCATCTTTTACCTTTTGTGTGAAATATAAGAGTTGGTCTATTGTCCCATGTCCTTTCCTAAATCCATATTGTTCTTTTGGTAATAGATTTCTTGTGTCGAGGTGGTAGGTGAGTCGTCTGAGTATAATTTTTTCCATTAATTTGCAGCAAATACTTGTGAGGGAGATAGGTCGGTAGTTTTTTGGGTCATCAGCAGATTTGTCAAGTTTTTTAATAGGAATTATTGTTGCAGTTTTCCAGTCTTGAGGCAATTTTCCAGTTTTCCAGGAGTTATTGAAAATATCAAGAAGTTTTTCTTTGCCATTTTTGCCCAAGTTTGATATCATTTGGCCATGGATTCCATCTGGCCCAGGAGTCTTGTTTAGGTCAGTGTTTTCTAATGCATAATCTAGCTCTTTCATATTGATTTTTTCATGGAAAATATTATGAGTGCTAGTGACGTTTTTACAGTCATGGATAATCTTTCGGGCCTTTTTTTCAACTTTCTTATCTTTTATTTCAAATTTGATTTTACTACTTATTTGATATGAATTACCTAAAAGATTAGCAGCATTTTTGTCATTAGTTGCTGGGGTACCATCTGTATTCTTAATCATATTTGTGTTTTCAGTTTGTGGCTGGGCTCTGTCAATTTGTTTTGCCAAATGCCAAAGTTTTGTATTAGGGTTTCTTGGGTTCAGGTTTTCACAAGTTTGTTTCCATTTTTCACTTTTCATATTTACGTATAATCTTTTTATTTTTGCATTCACAATGTTCAGTTCAGTTCTACAATTTGTTTGGTTTTGGGTGCACTTTTTTTGTAGTTCATTTCTTTTAGTTATAAGTGTTTGAATATCTTTTGCCTGGTGTGTATAATTTGGAATCCATTTCTTAATATTACCTCTTGGTATTGAAACTTTGGCTGCTTTAATAATGGTGTTTTTGAAAGATATCCAATTTTGTTCCAGATCTTTTATTCTAGTGGGTGCTTTTCTAAAGTTGTTTCTTATCCCCATGTGTAAAGATTACACAAATTCGATGAGTTCATGCTCCTCGAGCTGTTTTATGATAAGCAGCGGCCTCTCCCAAAAGTCCTGTTTAGTTCATCTAATGCAAGCCAAAATGTAAATGTCCTTTGTAGAGAGGTGTCCTCTCATGGAGGTTGTTCTAATGTATTGGTGATTAAAACTGTCCTTTGTTGAGAGGTGTCCTCTCATGGAGGTAGTTCTACTGTACAAGATTTTCTGTCGTGCATTTTTTTTTCCTTAGAAGTCCATATTTTTGAGGGGTTATTTTATTTGTATATGGTTAAGAAAATAAGTTACCTGCCTTGGGCCTCTGACTATGGCGCCGTTGTAAAAATGATCATCTGTCCATCCTGCACATCTTTAAAGTGGCAAATGGAGGCTGCTTAGTTTATTGTTGGTCCTCTTTGTATCCAAAATATCACTTAGAATTTTTATGATGTTTTGGCTATGGACTGAGGAAGTTGATGCCTTGGTAGCTGGGGCCTTCAAATGGAAGATGCAGTCCATGGTTTGTTCCCCAGAGAGAAATCTGTTTCAGAAATTGATCTCCCATGATGGTAGTCTTGTGATGATGAAAAGCAAAGTGAAGTTGTCTACAAATCAGGTCATTTCACTTTTAGCAGTAGGATCTTCTCTGGCCCTCAAATATTGAAGTAGAATGGGCTCCCGAGGATCTTCCAAAGTAAGCGGACTGTCGGAACGGTAGCATTTCAAATTTGCTAAAAGACTGCCTTTGGCACCTGCAAAGTTGGATTAGCTCCTCTAGACAAATCATATCATAAAGACCTTGAATAATGGTTTGTCTTTGAACTCTATGCAAGGTCATGCTAATGACTATTGTCTTCCAGTGCTGGAAGATTTCATTGATTATTCATTGAGTTTGTGGTAAAGGTCTGGGAATAAAACCAAACTCCATGAGTGGGAACTAGCTTTGATGGACTATACAAGCCATTGCAAACCTAATCTTACAATGGGTCAACTAACGCTAATTACATTTTTAAAAGGGGCCTCTGATTTAGTTATTGTATCTATGTCAAGTAAAAAATTAACTTTGGAAACTAAGTGAAATTGCATTATTTAAATGGAGAAGATAGCATTGTTGTGATATGGCTCCACCGTGATAGTTGTTTATCTTATCCTTTGTAGTTACCACGGTGTTAACCACTAAAAAGAGCCATTTATCGGTTCCAGTTCAAAATAACTTTATTAGGTGTGCCTCTCAGCAAGAGCAACCTAGTGCATAAATATACAATCAACAAGGGTTCATCCATTTATTGAATTATTTTACAACATTACATAATTAAAGAATATACACTCATGAACAAAACTTAAGGAAGTTGTACCTTTAAGCATGTATATCGGGATTCAGACAGTAACTCTAAAAGATATTGCAGTGACCTTTATTGAAGACTAGATAACCAAGTGTGAACAACCTCTGTCTCCTTCAAAAAAAAGATAGAAGAGCGGCGAAATCAAAGAATTTACACTTAAGTTTTGTCCAGGAGTGTAATAAAAGAAATTGTTTTACAAAAGAAATATATATTAAAGATTTATGAAGTCACATTAATGTACATGAATAAATTAATAATTATATATATATATAGGGGTGTGTGGATATTCAGATAATTTACTAGTTACATAAAGTAAATCAGAATGCATTAAGAGAGCGCCATCTAGTGAGGATATTTGTAACTATTTATCCTACAGAGGAGGCGTGACCGTGTCGTCGGGATGGTTCCTAAGTGTGAAGCAGGACTGTACGCTGCCGTGCAAGATACCGCGTTTTTACCAACCTCCCCAGTTTGCCAATGACGACTTCCACAACAATGAGTTGCCTTCCCTGGACAACCAAAGAGTGCGAAACAATAAATGCGAGAAAAGGGGAAGTAATTGTTATTTGGTCGAGGAGATTGAAGGTGAAATGACTTTATATTTAAATTATTGAAAATTTTTTTTGATAAATAAAATTAAATAAACAAGTTTATAATATGAAACATTAGCGCGCCATCTGTTATCAGAATTCTAAACTATTATAGAAACGTAAGATTCTTTTTAAAAATAAACAATTTCTACTGTCCTTACTGCAATGAAAAATTAATGGGAGGGCCTGGCTTATCAATGATATAAAAGGAAAACCGAAAATGCAATATAACAGCGGTATGGTAGATTAAACTGGCGAAACCACTGGGAGGGTTCACCACTGATGAGCCAGGCATTTCCATTAATTTTTCATTGCAGTAAGGGCAGTAGATAATTGTTTAATTTTTAAAAAGAATCATACGCATCTATAATTCTCATAAATAAGATTATATAATTTACAACAACAATAGCCTTTATTGGGCACACGTGCTGTGAAGAAATGTCGGGTAATAGTTTCACAAAACACTGAAGCGAGATTCGGTAGAAGAATTCGCTGTGATGATTCTTTGTGGGCTGTTGCAAGGATTTAAATAAGATCACTAAATAGCAGAAAGGAGGGGGTAAAAATCTCCTTCTAACTAACTTTATTTAATACATATTAAGAGGACAGAGGAAAACACCCACTGGTCGGTAGCAGACCAAGCCGTGTTCTGATCCTTTGTCGGCGGTTGGCGCCGCCGGGCATGTTTGTTTACTGTCACCCAAGCCGTCTGGACGCCATTATTTCACATACTCCCACCTGTTTTTATCTAGGCACACAGAAAAACAATAATAATCGTCCAATCGGTTGGGTATACAAACGGTTCTTCCCGATCTAGTCTGTATTTTTTGCAGTTTTCTCTTTATCATTCAGAGAACGCGAAGAAGCTGCTGTTGATGATATTTCCAAGGGATATATTTTTTGAATAGGTCTTAGGAAGGTTCCTACTGCGGTTTTCACCTTCACTAATCTATTCACTCCATCTCTTCCAAATAATATCTCCTCGATCACTGCTAATGGCCAGAAGTTACGCTTTTTATTGTCCATACCAACAAGGACAACATCCCCAGCCTGGAGTTTTGGATTGTAAATGCGTCTGTTTCTCTGGACCAGGAGGGACAAATATTCCTTCCTGAATCGTGATTTCAACTCCTCCCTCAGCTTGCTCAAATAGCGCAGTTTCTGTGTCGTTGGATTAGATCCCATATTCTGGCACTCGGGAAACTCGACATCTGTCTGTTCTTGTAGAAACATGGAAGGTGATATTGTCACAAGATCATTCGGATCGTCGCTGACATAAGTCATGGGCCTTCCATTCATCACTGCCTCTGCATGACACAGCAGTCATCAATTGTTGATATGTTAATGTTGATGTTCCAAGCATTCTTTTTAGTATGTCTTTGAGGGAACGAATCAATCTCTCCCAACATCCACCCCACCAGGCAGCAGTGGGCGGGATGAATTTCCATTCAATACGCTTCACTTTCCCGTCGTTAGAAACGCGTTCCCAGTCAATCTTTTTAAAGAAGTTATTGGCTCCTACAAAATTTGTTCCGTTGTCGCTGAAGATGGTGGATGGACGTCCTCGTCTCTTGATGAATCTCTCCAGGGCCATTAGGAAATCTTCTGTGCTGAGAGATATTACTAGTTCCAAATGTACACAGCGGTACACAGCACAGGTGAAGAGAATAACCCAGGTCTTGGTCTGATCTTTCAGATAGAGCGGGCCCGCCAGATCAATCCCTACCACCTCGAATACCTTGGCGTTATGTACTCGAGTGGCAGGTAATGGAGCGTCTTCCACCACAACGGGTTTAGCGGAGAAGCGGCGACATGTGACACATCTTCTCACTATTTTCTTAATGGTCTGTCTCGCTTTTACTATCCAATATTTTCCCCGAAGTTTGTTCATCAAAAATTGTACACCAGCGTGGCAATTCTCAACGTGTGAATCACATATCATTTGTTCAATCAACGGATGAGTCCCATGTAATAGTACTGGCAAACGGAAGCCATATTCGTCGCTGCTGTAAATCAATTTTGTTTTCACACGCAGGATTCCTTCTACTTCACATACCTTCAGACCAGGTATAGAGTGGCTAGGGAAACACTCGGCCTGAACTAATTTCAAAAGCGCCAGCTCCGTTTCATCGATCTCCTTCACAGAAAGTTCGCCCATTACTTTCGTTGAAGATCGGAGGTTGTTGATGAACCTTCTAATCCACGCCATCATCCGCACATTTTTTATGAACGAGGAGAAATATTTCATGTACCAATGATCGGTACTCTTAACTGTTGTAACAACAGCAATTTTCTTTCTTTCCGCACAGATTTATTTTTCATTCAGGTCTTTATACCTGGAAGGCCAAAATTCTTCGGAGAGTTTTAACCAGGAAGGGCCCTCCCACCATCTAGACTGTATCAGTCGGGAGAGGCTGCATCCTCTGGAGGGTAAATCAGCTGGATTGCACTCGCTAGGAACATATCTCCAATCTCCAGGATCACTAAGTCTGCATATCTCTTTCACGCGATTCCCGACAAAGGTACCCCACTGATCATCGCTCTTTATCCAAGCGAGGGCTGTTGTGGCATCAGACCAGAATACATTTTTGATATCTTTTAACTCTAGAGCTTCAAAGATCATCTTGTTTAATCGTGCTCCTACAACACAGGCTAAAAGTTCAAGTCTTGGTATCGTAGGTCTCTTGAGAGGAGCGACTCGAGACTTAGCCGCCATCATATGCACTTCAACTTTGTCACCAACCCGAGTCCGAAGGAAGACCACAGCAGCATAAGCTTCACTACTAGCATCAACAAACGTGTGTATCTGCCAGTCCTTCTGCTGTACCATCAATGGATCGAAATTCCTAGGAATTGCCATGCCTCTGTGCAGCTGAAGGTCGTCGAATCATAGGCTTAGTTCATCCTTGTAGTGACGGTCCAATTCGTCGTCCCATGCCAACTTTAGAGTCCAAGCTTTTGGCAATAGAATTTTAGGCTTTATTAATATTGGACTCAGAAATCCAATAGGGTCATATATCTGAGCTAAGCAGGACAGGATACTCCTTTTGGTTATCTTGGGGGGTATGGTTACGGGAATTTCACATGACAAACAATCTTCCCTTTTATCCCAACATATACCAAGCACTTTAGACATCTCTGCTCTTTCAAAGGGGTAAGTATCGGAGGCCACGTCCAGGCTATGCTCCCAACGGCTTAGCTCCAACCTAGCATTATCCATGATGGACGTTGCGGTCAATTTGAGATCTTGTAACTCTTCAAAAGAGTTCACGCTTGTGACTAAATTGTCCACATAAAAGGATTTCTGCAACCTCTGAGCTAACGGTTTAAGTTCAGGTCGAACATTAGACAGGTGGTATTCGATTACTGCCCCCAAAATGAAAGGACTACAGTTAACACCGAAAACGACACGTCTATGTCGGAATACTTCTGTCTTTTCTCCATTTTGGGAATACCACAGAAAACGCAGGTAATCTCTGTTCCTTTCATTCACCTCAATCTGAAGAAACGCTTTCTTAATGTCTGCCACGACACCAAACTTGCCATTTCTAAACCTTAGCATAAGGTTGGGAATCATCTCTATGAGGTTAGGTCCCTTTTCAAGACAGTCATTTAAAGATGGGGATCTATAGACCTTGCTAGAAGCATCAAAGACAGGCCTGATAGGCGTAGTCCCACTGGAGAGTTTCACCACAGGACGATGAGGCAGGTAGAAGGCCTCAGCGTCGTGTTGTTCAGCTGGTACTTTCTCAATTATCCCATCATCCAACCAGCCTCGGAAAATATCACCATAGTCCTCATAAAGATTCAAAGAGATTAATTTCTTAGTCGTCTGTTCTAATCTCTTCATAGCAACCTCCCTGTTGTCCGCGATTTTAGCTTTCTCTACAGTCCACGGAAGGGAAACAACATATCTTCCAGAAACAGAATGTTGGACTGTTTTTAGAAAATGTCGACGCGCCAGTGCGTCTCTCTGATCTCTCTGTTTAACCTCAATAGGATCCATAATGCCAAGAACATCGAGATTCCACAGATTGGTTATACTGCTCTCCGAAATTGTCATCGTTGTAACATGATGAGCGAGTGAAACGTCACTACCTGGCTGACATTCTCCCATTAAAGTCCATCCGAAACGCGTCTGCGACGCAGTCAAGCCATTTGACAACACACAAGATTTAATCATGAAAATAGATCCCAATACATCGCATCCTAGAAGTATTTCAATTTCCATGTCATCCTTTCCAATATCAGGAACCCAGATTCTGCGGGCTTTGAGTTCTTTCAACCATGGCCCGCGGCTCAATCTTGGTAGGTTACCACAGATTTTTTGTTGGTCAAGAAGCTTCGCTACCATCTTAAAATTCTCCGATGCATGACCCAAATTGACTCTGTATTCTTGGTGGACACTTTCACTAGTATGACCTCCAAACACCACATGTTTAAGTGATTCCTGGCCAATGGGAGATAGTCCGAGATCCTGGACAGTTTTAGACAAAATATAGGATCGTTGGGAACCTGTGTCAAGGAGGGCACGCACTACTTTCGCCGAAGTCGCACCTTCGACCTTAATCTTCAGAGTCTGTAGCAAAATCAGAGACGAAGCGCTAAGACCGGAGAATGAAACTCCGTTTTCAACTGTAGAAGAAACGTCACAGTCTTCCACCTGTTCCTTGTCTTCATCCGCTGACTCTCGTCCAGGAGCACTAAGAGGGCATAAATATCAAGGTGCTTCTTCCTACATCGAATACATTCAGTTATGCGCCTTCTACAAATAGAAGAGATATGACCTGGTTGGAGGCAGGAGAAACAACATTTAGCGTTTTTAATACGCTCTCTTCTTTCTTTAATGCTCATTCTGCGCGCAGCAAGACATTCTGTGTTTTTATGATCTTTATTACAAAAGATGCAATTCTGGGCACGTCCAGCAAAGAGTCCAGAAGCCGTAGGTATCTTAGCAGGATGTGATTGTCTGCCCACGTTCCTATCCTGTTTCAGAGATTTAAGTCCAAACTTGGATCCAGCTAAGGCTCTGTCTTGTTCTGCTGCAGCTTCCTTTTGGAGAAACTCCATAATTAGGTCAACTCTATTTTGAGTCGAATCATTAGCATCAATCTTGACATCATGGAGGGGGCTTCTTTGCCAAGCCTTCATGAGTTCCTCTGAGAGACATGCCTCAATCATTGGAAATATAAATACAGACATCTGTCTGGCCTCAATCTTTAAGGATTCCAATGCTCTCAAATGAGTCACCAACTCATCATAAAATGAAGTCACCTTCAACTGTTGTTTGTAGGAGCAATCGATCATAAGGCGTATAAGGTCCCTGACATAGACTTGTTGCAACAGTTCAGGCCTTCCAAATCTTTCTGTCAAAGTTTCTATAACTTTGGGGTAATTCTCGGCAGTCAGGGGGGTAACTATCAACCAGTTTACTAGCTCTGGTCCCTGGCGACATAGATTGCGCAAGATATTGAAACTTGTCGCTGTCTTCTAAAGTAGGATCGACGTGTATCTTGTTGAACTGTGCCCACCATCCCAACCAATCTTTTATTTCTCCTGTAAACTTCTTTAATTCTATCTTGGGTAGTTTTACAGTTCTATGGTGTGAGCTAGAAGCGAAGCTCACTTCACTGGTCGTGGGACTGGATGCAGTGATCTTGGGTTCAACAAGAGCGAGACATTTTTTATATATCCTCTTATATCTCTGGGTATATTGCAAGGCTTCCTCATCGTCTTGCTCTAGTTCCTCTTCGCTAACGTCTGAAGTTAGCACGAAGTCTCTTATCTTGCTTTGGATCACAAGAATCTCACTGTGAGTTTCTTCAATGATCTCTCTATTATATTCAATGTCCTCTACAGGTATCGGTGGAGTACTTGACAGAAACTCTTCTGTCGTCTTCAAGCTGCGTGTTAGTCGCTTTCTAAGTACATTTCTATTTCTTTTTAAAATTTCCATTTTTCAAAAAACACTATAAACAGAGGGTAAAACAAAAGGTACTTAGCTTGAGTCTTGACTTGTACTCCGCCGTTAATCCACTTGATCTTGCCTTGTCAGAAGTCCACCCGCGGGGACGCCACTTTTATGAAGAAATGTCGGGTAATAGTTTCACAAAACACTGAAGCGAGATTCGGTAGAAGAATTCGCTGTGATGATTCTTTGTGGGCTGTTGCAAGGATTTAAATAAGATCACTAAATAGCAGAAAGGAGGGGGTAAAAATCTCCTTCTAACTAACTTTATTTAATACATATTAAGAGGACAGAGGAAAACACCCACTGGTCGGTAGCAGACCAAGCCGTGTTCTGATCCTTTGTCGGCAGCTGGCGCCGCCGGGCATGTTTGTTTACTGTCACCCAAGCCGTCTGGACGCCATTATTCCACACGTGCCATACAGGATTCTTCCGGTAGGACAAAATAAATAAATAACAAATTAGCATCATAGTTATATACAAATGTTGGGTATTGACCTCTAACAATTATCGAGTTGGATCGGTGTCTGTGCTAAATATTTTGATTGAGCTGATTTCCAGTATTTATAAAAAGCGAATGCAAAGGGTCTGGATTTTACGACTTTTGCCATTAAAACATAAGGCGAATTGCTATTATAGCCAGTCTCTTGACGAAGAATTTCTATTTTTTCTTCCATTGCCGTACAGTAGAACATGTAGTGTGGAAAATCGAGACTAAATTCACCGTTGCATAAGGTGCATTTTATGGTCTTCGTTTTCAGTAGTGAAACATGATTAATTCTCTGTACTACAAAAAGGCTTCTTACTTGTGCAATGATTCTCTTTAAGGTTAGAGGGATATTGTCATTCAGATAGCATTCCATTGTAGGTGATGAATGAAAGTATTTATAGTGAGAGTAGAGTACTGATTTTCTTATTCTTACATAATCCAGCTGCAAGGACTGATCGGTTGCCGTTCTAATAATTAGGGGGATGTATCTTTGTAGAATATTGAAGTCTGTACTTCCAACAAGCCATGAGAAGCCGGTGTTATTAAGTAGCTCTGTTATACTTTTTACCAGTCCGATATTCTGTTTTGAAGAAATTGAAATGTCCCACAAATGTGCCAAACAAATTGAAGGTAGCCTGCTGCCGTCCATTTTCAGAATTCTAGTCCAGAATTTTAAAGTTAGTTTTTTCACTGTGATATCAAGAGAGTTTCTTCCTGTTTCGGCCCTCAAAATATAGCCCGGCGTATAGCTTGGAAGGCACAGAAAAGGTCTAAGAAAGGTATCCTGGATTCTATCTAAGATTAAGGCTTGATCATGTGCCCAGATTGGAGCCGCATAGAGTAGGACTGTCAAGATCATAGAATCCAACAATCTCATACTTGCATGGAAGGATTTGAGCTTGGACTTCAGAATAAACTCCCCCACAGCACCCATCGCGGCCATGGTCCTGCCTCTATAATTTAAGGTCACTTGAGTGAAAGAAATCGAAGGGGTGAGCGGGGTATATATAATTTATATTAAAAATATAAATTATTTCAGGTGTTGATATTAAAAACAAAAAGGCATATCCTGACCAGGCTAACATTAGCATTTCTAGATATAAGAGCGCCATCTAGTGAAACAAAAATAAACTAAACGTTTATTTAACTTGCTCCGTGATATTTGGCCAACCCAATTTCTTGATAAATCAAGAAAAGCCATCAACGAACGCGTTTCGCGCTGTTGGCACTCGTCAGCGTGGAATAGGCTGTAACCACTGCGACCAAGAGCTTAGTTTATTTTTTCTCCACTAGATGGCGCTCTGCCATCTAAAAAGCACATGTGCTCGTGGTCAGGAGATGCCTTCTTTATTTTTAAATATACTCTTCCAGGAATAATAAAGCCAATCTAGAGCCAGCCCAGAGAGAGACGGGATGTAAAGTCCTGTCAATTGAGACAGCAGCGACATTCCAAGGGGCGACAACTGGGGCCCGTCTCTTTCTCCCCCTCTCTCTGGTTGCATGGGTATTTCTTTCAACTTGTGATGTCCTTATTTATTTTCCCCACCTCATATTGCCACATATATTTATTTATTTCAAATTAAGCACAATTTTTGTTCTTTCACATATATTTTTGTGTACGTTGAAAGTACGATGAATAAAATAGTTTATCTAAAAAGGTGTGGCTAATTCCCCTTTTGACACTCTTGCTAGCAGGTAGAGCTTAGGTCTCTAAATGGTCTATCGATTAATAAATTTGTGTTTCACGCTCCTATAACCACTGGCGCCAATCTTTTTAGACATATAGATTTTATTGCAAACATTAAAAATCCGACATGTGGAGTATAATATATTGTTGCTTATTTCCCCTGGTCCTTCGCGACAAAGCCGTTTCTTCACATCTGCAGCCCTAACCTGCAGACAGCCCAAAGCCTCTGAGAACCACTACCCCGTGGAACTCCTTTCCTTCTGGCAGTATCTCTCGACCTTACCACTGGTGGGGAGGCACGAGAGACTTACCAGAAGAGCAGCTACTGTGATTTTGGAGGGGGAAGTCACAACAGAAACTGGGAACAGGTGTTCTCTACAATCAAAATAAATATGTATTTACAATTATAATCCCTCGAAAACAGGATTACAGCAGCAGGCCATCTCCACACAATAGCCCTAGACCAGAAATAGGTTAAAGTCTTGTAAGGCCATCTGTTAAAGGAGGTTGTAACTGTTCTTCTTAGGCCTATACTCTTATAACAACATTTTATTTGATTATATAAGTTTGAACTATTATTGTTTTAATAAAGTAGTTTAGGAATATTTCATATAGGTGCATAGCAATTTTTTTCAAATACTGACTTTTTGTTAAAATCAGTGCTAGTTAGTTATAAATATACCTTGAGGTACTTGCCAACCTGCATTAAGTCATAGCTTTATGTACATTTAAAACTTATGTAATTACCCTATTAAATCTGATAATAAGCCATATCATTATCATTATAAAATCATTCTTCTCGTTCTAATCTATTCCTGGAGGAGGCGGGTCCGCGGGTCACTTTTTTTTTTAATCTTCTCTCGATCTCTTCTGTTTATTCCTGACTGAATCCCTCCTTTCAGAATCTCTCTTTTATCTTTTTGCCAGCGTTGACCACCTCCACTATCCACGTTTGTAATAAAAAGAAATCAATATATTGTAAGTTATTGTCGCTGGTAATAAACTATGAAATAATTATTTTTTCTGGATATATCCTGCACACCCTTAAAATATCATTTGTTAAAATATTTTAGGATTTTATAAAATTTAAAGTCAAAATAAATATGCTATATTCATAAGTAATGCTTCATTTTAAATATACAATAATATGGGGATAAGTAGGTTTACATAGTGATGCGCTTCTCGAAGATTTCAGTATTTTTTATCATCTTCATAGATCCAATTTTCACCCTCTCTAGCTCATCTTTGGTCGAGCAAGTCGTGTGGCTCATTTCTATAGCCAACTCCTCCTTCTCCATTCTGACAGGTGATTCAGAGTCTGCAATTTCTGTTTGAAATCTGAACACTCAACTCAATATGAGTTCTCAACTCATGTAGCCCTCTTTCAATATTATGGGGTATAAAATATTTTCAAATAATAATGATGCTGATATGACAATATAGTCGTTCTACCAACAAATATATTTTTAAGACATTGTTTCGAAGTACACTAACATATGGTTCCACGATCTGGTACAACTTTATACCCAAAAAAGTCAAAGATAAATTAAACTCTCTGCAGTATAAAATTTCGAAGCACTGTACACAGGTTTATAATTCAACATTTTCAAACTGTACTCATATTGTGGCGAAGAAATATTTTATTATTTAATTTAATATTATTCAATGAAAATATATTCAACAGATTATAAAAATATATATTAATCTGTTTTTGTGAAATCATCTTAAAATATTTCTTTGCTTGCTCTTGCTTAATATTCCCTAGCGGTATATAGTTTTTCTGACTTGTTAATAATTGTCGACTCGTCGCTGTGACGTCATCAATAAATACTTTTACATCTTAGGATATTTCAAGGCTTGATTTCTACGCTACAACTGGTGAAGAAGCTGGATCGATACCCATTCAGAAAAAAACGGAAAATTGACTCGGTTGAGCAAGAAGAAAAAACCATGAACATCAAGAAAGAAGCAACTACTCAGGTGGGTTCATTTTTTGTCCAACATCTACCTAGAAACCCCTCAATGTTCTCTGGTGAGGGTGTTGAAGATCCCCGTAGCTGGTTAAAAGGGTATGAACGTGTGGCGAAGCACAACCAATGGGATGAAACCCTTTGTCTCGCTAACGTTTATTTCTATCTTACTGGCACTGCTCTCAAATGGTATGAAAACAACGAGGAAAGCATCCAGACATGGACGGAGTTCATGTCACAATTAGAAAATGTATTTGGAAAAAATGAAAGCTCAAGACTGCGAGCTGAGAAAATACTCAAAACTCGCGCACAATTAAAAGGAGAAAGCACCGAATATTACATCCAAGACGTCCTGCGCCTTTGCAAAGAGGTAGATCCACAAATGAATGAGGAAGATAAAATATCCCATCTGATGAAAGGGATAGCTGAGGAGCTCTACCAGGCACTTATCCCAAGGGATGTGCATAACACTGAGCAATTCGTCACCGAATGTCGCCGCATTGAAAGCATACACTGTAAGCGAGTGACCCCTACCAAATACGAGCGACTACCAAATGTGGCATCTCTCAGTGATCATGATGACAGGGCAGATCTGTCATCTATGATCAGGCAAATTGTTCGTGAGGAGGTACAGCGGGCATTAGGCTCTACTCGAGAGGAACCAAAAATTTCTACCATCGAAGATATGGTAAAGGAGGAGATTGGAAGAACCCTGGCGCCAATCTCAAAGCCTAGGAGAAGTTCCCCACAGAAGGAAAGACCCCGAGAGTTTTATAATAATAGATATGTGGCCCAAACGATAAGACCGCAGCAGCCAAAACAAGTAAACGGAAGACGCGATACCAACGAATGGCGAACCACGGAAGGTAAGCCAATCTGTTTCCACTGCGGACGCCCTGGACACGTCGTGCGCTACTGCCGTGACAAGAGGAGAGAATATGAAGGAGAACAAACTTGGAATTACAAGCAGAGAGATAGGCTAGAGCCTAGAACATTCTATAATTCTCGGAGCAGCCAAGAGCCCAACGACGACCTGCCAAGAGAAAATAGACGCCGCTACCGAAGCCCCTCTCCTTACACTGGCCGAAAAGGACAATATTCGTCTCCTGATAGAAGACCCAGCCAGTCGCCTCGCCGTTCCCGTCAGGAAAACTAGAAGATGCGTCCTATTTTGGAGGTAAGGCCGCAAAATTTATAAATCCTCCCTTGTCGACAACATTAGAATTAAAAGAAAATTACATAGACATTAAAATAGAAGGAAAAATGACGCGTGCCCTCGTCGACTCAGGAGCCTCATATTCTGTCATTTCTGAGAGGTTCAGACTCAAACTAAGAAAAATAATGTTTGCCGAAACTGACGTCACATTACGAGTAGCCAACGGTAAAATTGTAAGACCAAAAGGATGCTGCACACTGAAACTGGACTTGAATGGACTACAGGAAAGCTTTGAATTTGTCATTATGGAAGACTGTAGTCACGAAGTTATTCTTGGTTGGAACTTTTTGAAGTTATCTAGGGCGATAATTGATTCAGCTGACGACACACTCTTCTTAGAAAAATGTCTTTTTGAGGATACCCCTAAGAACAGCTCACCTCTCTACTCGGAATTGGAATATAGAATCGAACCCGCCTCTATTCAGTTAATAGAAGTAGCAAGTCGTGACATTCCTAATGGCGCAATTGTGGTGGCAGAATGTCGAAAAGAGCTATTGCTGGAAAGAGAACTAACGGCTCCCTCCTCTGTCATTTCACTTACCAATAACCTAGGTAAACTTTGGGTGGTGAATTGGAGTCCATATCCGAAACTAATCCCACAAGGGATGCATGTAGCCGATAGTGCTGTCATCGAAGATAGTCAATTATGTACTCTAGCTGATTGTAACCAAGTTGAAACAGAGGCGGAACATTCTGAAGACCCAAAAATCTCGGAATTTTTTATAGATGATTCACTTGATGAATCTCAAAAAGAAAAATTAAGAAATTTGTTAAAAAACTATACGGATATTTTCGAATTTAGTAAAAGAAAACAATTCAAGGACGTCAATGTTAAACACCGAATTAACACTGGAGACCACCTACCGACCAAACAAAGACCTTACCGAGTTGCACCAAGAGAACGCCAAATTATTCAGGATGAGGTAAACAAGATGGAAAAACTTGACATCATTCAGCCCTCTGAAAGTCCGTGGGCCTCGCCTGTAGTATTGATAAGAAAAAAGGATGGAAGCTGGAGATTCTGCGTCGATTACCGCCGCCTTAACAAAATAACAAAAAAGGATGTCTACCCTCTCCCAAGGATCGACGACACTTTAGACTGCTTACGGGGAGCTAGATTTTATTCTTCCATGGACCTCCAATCAGGGTACTGGCAAATCGACGTAGAAGAATCGGACCGTGAGAAGACAGCATTCATAACTCCAGATGGACTGTACGAGTTCAAAGTAATGCCATTTGGGTTATGTAATGCTCCAGCTACCTTCGAACGAATGATAGATAATCTTCTGAAGGGTCTTAAGTGGACCATTTGCTTGTGTTACCTCGATGACATCATCGTTTTTTCAGATGGCTTTGAAGAACACCTAAGACGCCTTCAACTTGTATTAAATTGCCTTAAGAAAGCCGGATTATGTCTCAATTCCAAGAAATGCAAGTTTGGTGCAAAAACTATCACGGTTCTTGGACATGAGGTGAGTGAAAATGGAATTCGTCCCGACCAAGAAAAGATTCGAGCAGTCCGCGACTTCGCTACGCCAAGGTCATTGAAGGAAGTTAGAAGTTTTCTTGGCCTTTCATCCTACTACCGCCGCTTCATACCCAATTATGCCCACGTAGCCCAACCCTTGAATGACCTTTTGAAGAAAGACTCAGCATTTAATTGGAACCAGGAAGAGCAAAATGCATTTGAAGCTCTCAAGTCAGCGTTAATTTCCGAACCCGCTCTTGGACATTTTGATTACTCATCCCCAACCGAAATACACACTGACGCAAGCAACTACGGAATAGGAGCAGTATTAGTGCAGATACAAAAGGGAAAGGAAAGAGCCATTGCTTATGCATCCAGAACCTTAAATAAGGCAGAAAAAAATTATTCAACCACAGAAAGGGAATGCCTTGCCATCATTTGGGCTATCAATAAATTCCGACCATATGTCTTTGGACAGCCGTTCACTATTGTTACAGACCACCACTCTTTGTGCTGGCTGACCAACCTCAAAGACCCATGTGGGAGGTTAGCAAGATGGGCACTTCGGCTGCAAGAGTTTGACGTCACTGTCGTGTATAAGAGCGGAAGGAAACATCAGGACGCAGACTGCTTATCAAGAAGTCCATTAGAATACAGTGAAGATATGGAGGAAGATATTCCAAGCATAGTGACTTTGCAGAACTTTAGCGAAGAGCAGATGAATGATCAAGCTATTAGAAAAATCGCTGACAAATTACAAAGTTCTCCTAATAATTCCTTTGTAAAAATCGATAACACGCTCTACAGAAAAAAATATGATCCAATGGGGAAACCATGGCTTTTGGTGGTTCCACGCCATTTAAGGCAGGAATTACTGAAAAATTTCCATGATTCACCCACGGCTGGTCACCTCGGATTTACTAAAACCTATGACCGAATAAGAAAAAAGTATTACTGGCCCGGAATGTATAGAACAGTTAGAAGGTATGTGGCACACTGTTCAGATTGTCAGAGGCGTAAACATCAGCCCCAACTCCCCTTAGGGCACTTACAGCCAATACCTGTTCCTGAAGTTGCCTTTGAAAAGGTAGGAATGGATCTCCTGGGGAGATTTCCAACATCAGAAGGTGGCAACCGTTGGATTATTGTATGTACGGACTACCTAACAAAATATGCGATAACTAAAGCTCTACCCACAAGTGAATCCATGGAAGTCGCCAAATTCTTCATTGAAGATGTCATCTTAAAGCACGGCGCGCCGAGGGAATTAATCACGGATAGAGGAAGGAACTTCACATCTTCAATGATAAGTGATCTGAACAACCAGTGCAGAATAACCCATCGGAAGACGACCGCCTATCACCCCCAGACAAACGGACTCACGGAGAGGTTGAATAAGACCATAGCAGACATGCTGTCCATGTATGTAGATGTCAACCATAAAGATTGGGACAGGATTCTTCCATTCGTTACATTTGCATACAACACAGCAAAACAAGAGTCTACTGGGTTCACCCCATTTTTCCTTGTACACGGGCGTGAAGCCGAGACTCCACTTGACGTGTTATTCCCCAAGTTATTGCCAGAAGACGACGATTTCATCCAAACTCTAGGGGCAAGAGCCGAAGAAGCACGAAAACTGGCACGTATCCACTCCATGAGATCTCAAGGTAGCAATAAACATCGCTATGACGCCCATCACAGAAATATAATTTATCAGCCTGGAGATCTTGTATGGATCTTTATTCCTGTGCGTAAAGTGGGATATTCGGAAAAACTAATGAGACGTTACTTCGGCCCATACAAAGTAACCCGAAAAATATCTGATGTGACCTATGAAGTTGAAACATTCGGAAACCAGCAAGGTCGTCGTAAAACAAAAGATTTAGTTCACATTGGTAGGATGAAACCTTATTCAAACCCAGAGGACCAGGAGGACCAGCTAGAAGAGGACCCAGAAGATGACTCGACAAACTTCCAGGAAGAAGACATCCCCACTGAACGAACACAACAACCACAGACCCGCGAAGAGATCTCAGGCCCTATCACCCGTTCTCGAGTCTTGAGACTGAGGATGTAAGTCTCCTTCTGAGCATCGGGTCGATGCTCTTTATAGGAGGAGGCTATGTGGCGAAGAAATATTTTATTATTTAATTTAATATTATTCAATGAAAATATATTCAACAGATTATAAAAATATATATTAATCTGTTTTTGTGAAATCATCTTAAAATATTTCTTTGCTTGCTCTTGCTTAATATTCCCTAGCGGTATATAGTTTTTCTGACTTGTTAATAATTGTCGACTCGTCGCTGTGACGTCATCAATAAATACTTTTACATCTTAGGATATTTCAAGGCTTGATTTCTACGCTACAATATTGTTGCTAGAACACCAGAGCTCACAGATTTTATTGGAACAAATATACTAAAAATAAATATCGATGCAAAAAAATCAGATCCAACTAAAAGAAAATTTATATATAATTTTAGAAAACAGAAATTTGAGGAATACTATGGAAGTGCTAATGACAATTTCAAGAGATTCTTATATATGTTCAAGAATTCTTATATATGTTCAACCTAACTTCTCTAACGTCCAATTTTTTACTGGACATAATAACTTCAACACATATTTGTCTAGAATTGGTAAAATTGGTTCACCTGCGTGCACTTGTGGAAATGTAGAACCAAACCCTGAACACCTTCTAATAACTGTCGTCAACTTCTGATCTAAGGGAAGAAAACCAACTTTACCTGACAAATACCAAACAAGCTATTTACAATAAAGACCAATACATCAAGTTTAATAGATTCTGCAGCTGTACCTTTTAAGGCGGAAGTATTGACTGTTGGCGATTAATTTACTTGGTCTACAGGTTGTTCCAACTGTTGTAAATGGCAATTTTGTGTACACATTTCATGATTATAGGATTACATATTTCAATCTTTATTTCTAATTACTATATGCAAAATTTGAAATCGAATGTGTAATTTGCGTGCTTTCCAATGTTTAACTATGTTAATTTTACGATGATTTGATTTGTATATAATTTCAGATTTACACGCAATTATCCTAATTATGGATATGGCGTGTCTTTGCAACTGTTAAATAAATAAAAATATATTTTATTTTGTTTGTGATTGATATTTATTTAAAAACTTACAGATAGAAAAATAGATAAAAATTGTAAATGTTGCTTTAAAACTTAAAAATATTGTGTTATTATATTTGTAAACTTTATTAAACTTTAAAAATATTATTCAATTTTAAAATATCTTGAAAGTGTAAAAACTATATTTAATGTTCAATTATGATTTATAAAAAATTGGAAATAAATTAAAATGATACCTTTTGACAACCAGAGAATTAGTCAATTTATTTTAAAGAAAAATAATCTATGATGAATTTTAAATGCCGACGTGTGTTTACTGTTAAGCATTCGAGCTCCTGAATCATCAAAAGGCGCTCTTAATAAAAAGATTTTAGTCATTTTTTAACATTTTTTCCTTATGCCTTTAGTGTTTGCCAATATTTTGTAAGACTTTTTAAATTTAAACTTTGGTCATGAAACCCGATTCAAACCAAAACTTTAATAATCCATTTTTACGGTCATCAATGACTACCACCGGTGCTGCCTCTGTTGCATCAAATCTTTTTCCTTCATCCAAAACTTTGAAAGGAGTTATAGCAGGTAACTAATTTGTATTTAATACGCTAATAATTTTGTTGTATTTTCTCCTTTAATATAAGTTCAATAAAATCCCAAGATAATAAATATTGTTTAATAGTTTTCAAACAAAAAGTAAAACAAAACTTGATTTTATTAGAATAACTTTACACATGACTATTCTATTAATGATAACCGACTGCATTATTTTTATCAAAAAATATTAATTAATGACAATATTAAACCAGAATATACTTTTGAGTCATTGTCTGCTATTTAAATATGTCATAATAGCTGTCACTTATTCTTAATAAACACCATTATATTTCTATAGAATAAATATATTAATAAACCTAAAATATTTTTTCAACAGACATTTTGGGCAAGTCTAATGAAGTATTTACCCTTTGTAGTTAGGTTGGTAAGAAGTTAATCAATTTGAAAATCAAGATAATAACACCAAATCTAAATAAATATACGGATATAGCCAAATAAATATTTGGATTTGGCTTTATTACCTTTTGTTTCGAATCTATAATCCAAATTGTACCTTATCATCAATTTGAAAATTTAAATATTTAAAAATTTTAAAAATAGACAATTTAAAATACTATATTGTGACTCTCAGTTGTCAACGATCAAAATATATTATAAATATTAAGTACAAAAAAAAAAGAGTGATAAATGATAATATATAAAGAAAATAATGTTTTCAATTTTTATTCCGTGAGGTAGGTTCCTTCAACCTTCAGATTTCTTGAATAATTTCTGCTGAGAGGATGCTGCGATGGCAGGGGAGAGGTTGGAAGGACAACTTCTCTCAATAAAATATGAGATACTGCGGAATAATCACTGTTTGTATTATTCAGCGCTAGGCCTACTTGAGACAAATTCCATTTTTTGGAACAACCCAATATAAACAAGATGTGTTATAGGAAATTTGAGCCATTTACGACACCTATGATTCTTGATTTCCCACGCACCATTGCAGTAAGGGAAGTTAGACATTTATTTTATTTAAAAGAATCATAGGCATCATAAATGGCTCAACCTAGCCTAAGGCACAATTTATTTGGTCTTATTACCTTGTGTTTAACCTAATTTAACCAATCTGAACCAAATATTTCACTTTTTAAATCACAGTGCTGTAGATAAGTAGAGAATCTGGTCCTTTTCATTGTTTAATTACCCCAAGTACTGTTATAGCATGGCGTCTTGTACTCCTGGAGTCATGAAGGATTTACTAAGCCCAGCTAAATAACAAATGTGATAAGGCACAATTTGGATTATAGATTAGAAACACAAGGTAATTAAACCAAATCCAAATAAATAGTGTGCGATCTTTCAGTAAATGTGTTGTTACCATCATCAGACAAAAGTACTGAATTTATGCTGATTCAATACTTTATTGGAAACAACACTGTTACTGAAATGTCACACACTATTTATTTATTTAGGTTTGGTACTATTACCTTGTGTTTATAATATATAATCCAAATTGTGCCTTATCATAAAAGTTGAATCCTTGCTGATGGCAAACTACTGGCAATTCTTCATGGATCAATAATGAAGTTGTTGCCTCAACACAGGATTGTTAGAGACCAAATCCAACTGGATAAATAGTGTGTGACAGCATTTATTTGTGTTTCTAATCTTCAATCCAGATTGTACCGAATACAGATTGTTCATTGGTGAACTTTCTCCCAGTTGTTGGTTGGATTTCCCACTTGGACGCACAAACAAGGAGCAACAAGTATTTAAAAAAAAAAAGTCAAAAAACAGATCTCACCTGTACATTTTCACAGAAGGCATTTTTTTTTCTTTCAAAGTGAGGCCCAAGATAGTAACTTAGTAGCAATGCCGCAACAACTTCTTGAAAAGTTGCTTCATTAGGAAGCTAGTAGCTTCTTCATCCCATGGTGAGGTATCGGTATAACAGCCCTATTACAGTTGTATGGTAGATTAAACTGGTAAAACCGCTGGGAGGGTTCACCACTGATGAGCCAGGCCCTCCCATTAATTTATCATTGCAGTAAGGGCATTAGAAAATTATATTATTTCAAAAAGAATCGTACATACGCTTCGAAGCAGTTTAAATGTCTCTGATGTCACTGCAGGTGGCATCACCGGAGGCATCGAGATCTGCATCACATTCCCCACCGAGTATGTCAAGACCCAGCTCCAGCTGGATGAGAAGGCCAAGGTACCGCGGTACACCCGGTATCGGAGATGTGGTCTCCAAGACAGTGAAGAGCCACGGGGTCTCGGGGCTGTACCGCGGCCTCAGCGTGCTGGTCTACGGCTCCATCCCCAAGTCTGCCGTCAGGTGAGTGAACAACCTCCATGAGAGGACACCTCTCTACAAAGGACAGTTTGTAAGCGCCATAATTTTCATATTTCCTACTCAGCCACTCTCCAATAAGAGGCCACCTCTCCCTAAAGGACACTTAGACTGTCAAACAGTAGTTCTCTACTGTATTTAGCAGCTCTCCAGTAAGAGGACACCTCTCCCCAAAGAACACTTTACCTCTGTAACTAGATGTCATCAGAGAGGTAGTTCTACAGTAACCACTGGGTAGAGAAGTCAGCCATGTTACAGGTTTGGCACCTTCGAGGCCCTCAAGACCCACCATGTTGATGAGCGAGGGAACCTGTCCCCATCCAAGCGGCTGCTCTGTGGTCTGGGGGCCGGGGTGTCTGAGGCCATCTTCGCTGTCACCCCCCATGGAGACCATCAAGGTGAAGTTCATCCATGACCAGAACTCTGCCAACCCCAAGTTCCGGGGATTTCTTCACGGAGTGAAGGAGATTGTCAAGTTTACACGGTAAGTCGGGTGGAATTGAGTGATTTGTTGAGCTAGGGGCAACACATTTTTTAACAAATGCATCGAGGTGGATCAGGAAATAAGAGAGGGACCAAGGTACTCCATTACAATGTGCAGCTCTCACATAATTTAGATCTCACTGGTGGAATTGACTCAAGTCACACATAGACTGCTGCCGTTCCTAGGTATCAACAGCCGGGGATTGAATCTCACATTTTTATGGAAATTTCAAAAATTACTCAAATGCCCCCTAATTCTTATAAGTCCAAAGTTTAATCACACCAGTTTTTATTATTATTATCCCTAGTACATGTGGTACAGGCCATGAAGGTGGGTAGGACAACTGCTGCCCAGTGAGCTCTATCATACTTGTAAGTTCAAAGTTTAACCACACCAGTTTTTATTATTATTATTATCCCTAGTACATCAGGCCATGAAGGTGGTAGAAGTTGACAACTGCAGTGAGCTCTATCATACTTGTAAGTTCCAGAGTTGCACTTTCTACCTGTGTAAACATGCTTACAGCAGTTACTAACTAGCCACCATGATTATCATGTGTGCTGGGGATAAGTAAAAAATAAATAAGATTGAGGGGGAACAAAAGTATGTTACCCAATAGAATGTGGTCTCACACGAAACATAATTGCCAGTACCTAGATCTCACATGTCAGACTGCCCTTCAGTACTCTAGGCCTCAAGGAATTTCCAGTCAAAGTTGGGTTTGGGTAAAATCATCCCAGGGCTTCCAGGACTTCTTTTTTGGAAAATTAAAACTTTCAGTCAGATCTTGTACAGGAGCCCTGGTGATATAGGGATTGTTTTAGTCAATTATATAGTCAGTTAAATGAAAATAGCCTCACATGGATTTAAAAAATAAAAATTGAATTAAAGAGATTATAAACACATGGTAATAAGACCAAATATAAATAAATATTGTGTGTGACGTTCCAGCATTGTTACCATCTTCAGATAAAAAGTACTGCTTTTGTGTACATCTTGTGTTTATAATCCAAGTTATCATAAAGAGGTCATAGTGACCTGAGTTGGCCAACTCCCCCCCAGATCTGACCTAGTCTCTCCAGGAAGTTACTTAGATCTGGGGCAGTGGGGGACATTGAAGGATCCCCCATGTAGAGAGCCATCTCTCACAGACACAACAGCAATGTGTTCCTACAGAGCCTTGTGTAAACAATGGCAGCTATTGTGGATTCCCTACACTACATCCAATCATGTATAACTGCATTGTACTGAAGGAGAACAGCTATTGTGGATTCCCTACACTACATCCAATCATGTATAACTTCATTGTACTGAAGGAGAACAGCTATTGTGGATTCCCTACACTACATCCAATCATGTATAACTTCATTGTACTGAAGGAGAACAGCTATTGTGGATTCCCTACACTACATCCAATCATGTATAACTTCATTGTACTGAAGGAGAACAGCTATTGTGGATTCCCTACACTACATCCAATCATGTATAACTTCATTGTACTGAAGAACAGCTATTGTGGATTCCCTACACTACATCCAATCATGTATGACTGCATTGTACTGAAGGAGAACAGCTATTGTGGATTCCCTACACTACATCCAATCATGTATAACTTCATTGTACTGAAGGAGAACAGCTATTGTGGATTCCCTACACTACATCCAATCATGTATAACTTCATTGTACTGAAGGAGAACAGCTATTGTGGATTCCTTACACTACATCCAATCATGTATAACTTCATTGTACTGAAGGAGAACAGCTATTGTGGATTCCCTACACTACATCCAATCATGTATAACTTCATTGTACTGAAGAACAGCTATTGTGGATTCCCTACACTACATCCAATCATGTATGACTGCATTGTACTGAAGGAGAACAGCTATTGTGGATTCCCTACACTACATCCAATCATGTATAACTTCATTGTACTGAAGGAGAACAGCTATTGTGGATTCCCTACACTACATCCAATCATGTATAACTTCATTGTACTGAAGAACAGCTATTGTGGATTCCCTACACTACATCCAATCATGTATGACTGCATTGTACTGAAGGAGAACAGCTATTGTGGATTCCCTACACTACATCCAATCATGTATAACTTCATTGTACTGAAGGAGAACAGCTATTGTGGATTCCCTACACTACATCCAATCATGTATAACTTCATTGTACTGAAGGAGAACAGCTATTGTGGATTCCTTACACTACATCCAATCATGTATAACTTCATTGTACTGAAGGAGAACAGCTATTGTGGATTCCCTACACTACATCCAATCATGTATAACTTCATTGTACTGAAGAACAGCTATTGTGGATTCCCTACACTACATCCAATCATGTATGACTGCATTGTACTGAAGGAGAACAGCTATTGTGGATTCCCTACACTACATCCAATCATGTATAACTTCATTGTACTGAAGGAGAACAGCTATTGTGGATTCCCTACACTACATCCAATCATGTATAACTTCATTGTACTGAAGAACAGCTATTGTGGATTCCCTACACTACATCCAATCATGTATAACTTCATTGTACTGAAGGAGAACAGCTATTGTGGATTCCCTACACTACATCCAATCATGTATAACTTCATTGTACTGAAGGAGAACAGCTATTGTGGATTCCCTACACTACATCCAATCATGTATAACTGCATTGTACTGAAGGAGAACAGCTATTGTGGATTCCCTACACTACATCCAATCATGTATAACTGCATTGTACTGAAGGAGAACAGCTATTGTGGATTCCCTACACTACATCCAATCATGTATAACTTCATTGTACTGAAGGAGAACAGCTATTGTGGATTCCCTACACTACATCCAATCATGTATGACTGCATTGTACTAAAGGAATTCCACAGCATATTTTAAAATAGTTATTACATCATAATTAATGTGGACATGGAGAAAGCTACTCAGAGTGCCATGGACAGATAAAAGGTTAAATGTTTCAATCTTAAATGATATTGATCCTGGTAGATCCCTAGAATCCCAAATATGGAAACAGACTGACACAATAACGAGAGCAAATGGTTTAAAAAAGATGATTGAACCTGCGCTGGCTGTCAAAGAAGATGAGAGTCACTATCAGATCAAATTGGAGACTAGCTGTCCATAGTGTCACCAAAGTGTCACCATAGTGT
>CP092864.1:156309894-156343087 GCA_030710605.1 Cordylochernes scorpioides
TGGTCTTATTACCATGTGTTTATAATCTCTATAATTCAATTTTTATTTTTTAAATCCATGTGAGGCTATTTTCATTTAACTGACTATATAATTGACTAAAACAATCCCTATATCACCAGGGCTCCTGTACAAGATCTGACTGAAAGTTTTAATTTTCCAAAAAAGAAGTCCTGGAAGCCCTGGGATGATTTTACCCAAACCCAACTTTGACTGGAAATTCCTTGAGGCCTAGAGTACTGAAGGGCAGTCTGACATGTGAGATCTAGGTACTGGCAATTATGTTTCGTGTGAGACCACATTCTATTGGGTAACAGTACTTTTGTTCCCCCTCAATCTTATTTATCTTTTACTTATCCCCAGCACACATGATAATCATGGTGGCTAGTTAGTAACTGCTATGTCTACACAGGTAGAAAGTGCAACTCTGGAACTTACAAGTATGATAGAGCTCACTGCAGTTGTCCTACCACCTTCATGGCCTGATGTACTAGGGATAATAATAATAATAAAAACTGGTGTGGTTAAACTTTGAACTTACAAGTATGATAGAGCTCACTGCAGTTGTCCTACCACCTTCATGGCCTGATGTACTAGGGATAATAATAATAATAAAAACTGGTGTGGTTAAACTTTGAACTTACAAGTATGATAGAGCTCACTGGGCAGCAGTTGTCAACTTCTACCACCTTCATGGCCTGATGTACTAGGGATAATAATAATAATAAAAACTGGTGTGGTTAAACTTTGAACTTACAAGTATGATAGAGCTCACTGCAGTTGTCCTACCACCTTCATGGCCTGATGTACTAGGGATAATAATAATAATAAAAACTGGTGTGGTTAAACTTTGAACTTACAAGTATGATAGAGCTCACTGCAGTTGTCCTACCACCTTCATGGCCTGATGTACTAGGGATAATAATAATAATAAAAACTGGTGTGGTTAAACTTTGAACTTACAAGTATGATAGAGCTCACTGGGCAGCAGTTGTCAACTTCTACCACCTTCATGGCCTGATGTACTAGGGATAATAATAATAATAAAAACTGGTGTGGTTAAACTTTGAACTTACAAGTATGATAGAGCTCACTGCAGTTGTCAACTTCTACCACCTTCATGGCCTGATGTACTAGGGATAATAATAATAATAAAAACTGGTGTGGTTAAACTTTGAACTTACAAGTATGATAGAGCTCACTGGGCAGCAGTTGTCAACTTCTACCACCTTCATGGCCTGATGTACTAGGGATAATAATAATAATAAAAACTGGTGTGGTTAAACTTTGAACTTACAAGTATGATAGAGCTCACTGGGCAGCAGTTGTCAACTTCTACCACCCTCATGGCCTGATGTACTAGGGATAATAATAATAATAAAAACTGGTGTGGTTAAACTTTGAACTTACAAGTATGATAGAGCTCACTGCAGTTGTCAACTTCTACCACCTTCATGGCCTGATGTACTAGGGATAATAATAATAAAAACTGGTGTGGTTAAACTTTGAACTTACAAGTATGATAGAGCTCACTGGGCAGCAGTTGTCAACTTCTACCACCTTCATGGCCTGATGTACTAGGGATAATAATAATAATAAAAACTGGTGTGGTTAAACTTTGAACTTACAAGTATGATAGAGCTCACTGGGCAGCAGTTGTCAACTTCTACCACCTTCATGGCCTGATGTACTAGGGATAATAATAAAAACTGGTGTGGTGTAACTTTGAACTTACAAGTATGATAGAGCTCACTGGGCAGCAGTTGTCAACTTCTACCACCTTCATGGCCTGATGTACTAGGGATAATAATAATAAAAACTGGTGTGGTGTAACTTTGAACTTACAAGTATGATAGAGCTCACTGCAGTTGTCAACTTCTACCACCTTCATGGCCTGATGTACTAGGGATAATAATAATAAAAACTGGTGTGGTTAAACTTTGAACTTACAAGTATGATAGAGCTCACTGGGCAGCAGTTGTCAACTTCTACCACCTTCATGGCCTGATGTACTAGGGATAATAATAAAAACTGGTGTGGTGTAACTTTGAACTTACAAGTATGATAGAGCTCACTGGGCAGCAGTTGTCAACTTCTACCACCTTCATGGCCTGATGTACTAGGGATAATAATAATAAAAACTGGTGTGGTGTAACTTTGAACTTACAAGTATGATAGAGCTCACTGCAGTTGTCAACTTCTACCACCTTCATGGCCTGATGTACTAGGGATAATAATAATAAAAACTGGTGTGGTTAAACTTTGAACTTACAAGTATGATAGAGCTCACTGCAGTTGTCAACTTCTACCACCTTCATGGCCTGATGTACTAGGGATAATAATAATAAAAACTGGTGTGGTTAAACTTTGAACTTACAAGTATGATAGAGCTCACTGGGCAGCAGTTGTCAACTTCTACCACCTTCATGGCCTGATGTACTAGGGATAATAATAATAATAAAAACTGGTGTGGTTAAACTTTGGACTTATAAGAATTAGGGGGCATTTGAGTAATTTTTGTAATTTCCATAAAAATGTGAGATTCAATCCCCGGCTGTTGATACCTAGGAACGGCAGCAGTCTATGTGTGACTTGAGTCAATTCCACCAGTGAGATCTAAATTATGTGAGAGCTGCACATTGTAATGGAGTACCTTGGTCCCTCTCTTATTTCCTGATCCACCTCGATGCATTTGTTAAAAAATGTGTTGCCCCTAGCTCAACAAATCACTCAATTCCACCCGACTTACCGTGTAACTTGACAATCTCCTTCACTCCGTGAAGAAATCCCCGGAACTTGGGGTTGGCAGAGTTCTGGTCATGGATGAACTTCACCTTGATGGTCTCCATGGGGGTGACAGCGAAGATGGCCTCAGACACCCCGGCCCCCAGACCACAGAGCAGCCGCTTGGATGGGGACAGGTTCCCTCGCTCATCAACATGGTGGGTCTTGAGGGCCTCGAAGGTGCCAAACCTGTAACATGGCTGACATCTCTACCCAGTGGTTACTGTAGAACTACCTCTCTGATGACATCTAGTTACAGAGGTAAAGTGTTCTTTGGGGAGAGGTGTCCTCTTACTGGAGAGCTGCTAAATACAGTAGAGAACTACTGTTTGACAGTCTAAGTGTCCTTTAGGGAGAGGTGGCCTCTTATTGGAGAGTGGCTGAGTAGGAAATATGGAAATTATGGCGCTTACAAACTGTCCTTTGTAGAGAGGTGTCCTCTCATGGAGGTTGTTCACTCACCTGACGGCAGACTTGGGGATGGAGCCGTAGACCAGCACGCTGAGGCCGCGGTACAGCCCCGAGACCCCGTGGCTCTTCACTGTCTTGGAGACCACATCTCCGATACCGGTGTACCGCGGTACCTTGGCCTTCTCATCCAGCTGGAGCTGGGTCTTGACGTACTCGGTGGGGAATGTGATGCAGATCTCGATGCCTCCGGTGATGCCACCTGCAGTGACATCAGAGACATTTAAACTGCTTTGAAGCGTATGTACGATTCTTTTTGAAATAATATAATTTTCTAATGCCCTTACTGCAATGATAAATTAATGGGAGGGCCTGGCTCATCAGTGGTGAACCCTCCCAGCGGTTTTACCAGTTTAATCTACCATACAACTGTAATAGGGCTGTTATACCGATACCTCACCATGGGATGAAGAAGCTACTAGCTTCCTAATGAAGCAACTTTTCAAGAAGTTGTTGCGGCATTGCTACTAAGTTACTATCTTGGGCCTCACTTTGAAAGAAAAAAAAATGCCTTCTGTGAAAATGTACAGGTGAGATCTGTTTTTTGACTTTTTTTTTTTAAATACTTGTTGCTCCTTGTTTGTGCGTCCAAGTGGGAAATCCAACCAACAACTGGTAGAAAGTTCACCAATGAACAATCTGTATTCGGTACAATCTGGATTGAAGATTAGAAACACAAATAAATGCTGTCGCACACTATTTATCCAGTTGGATTTGGTCTCTAACAATCCTGTGTTGAGGCAACAACTTCATTATTGATCCATGAAGAATTGCCAGTAGTTTGCCATCAGCAAGGATTCAACTTTTATGATAAGGCACAATTTGGATTATAGATTATAAACACAAGGTAATAGTACCAAACCTAAATAAATAAATAGTGTGTGACATTTCAGTAACAGTGTTGTTTCCAATAAAGTATTGAATCAGCATAAATTCAGTACTTTTGTCTGATGATGGTAACAACACATTTACTGAAAGATCGCACACTATTTATTTGGATTTGGTTTAATTACCTTGTGTTTCTAATCTATAATCCAAATTGTGCCTTATCACATTTGTTATTTAGCTGGGCTTAGTAAATCCTTCATTACTCCAGGAGTACAAGACGCCATGCTATAACAGTACTTGGGGCAATTAAACAATGAAAAGGACCAGATTCTCTACTTATCTACAGCACTGTGATTTAAAAAGTGAAATATTTGGTTCAGATTGGTTAAATTAGGTTAAACACAAGGTAATAAGACCAAATAAATTGTGCCTTAGGCTAGGTTGAGCCATTTATGATGCCTATGATTCTTTTAAATAAAATAAATGTCTTACTTCCCTTACTGCAATGGTGCGTGGGAAATCAAGAATCATAGGTGTCGTAAATGGCTCAAATTTCCTATAACACATCTTGTTTATATTGGGTTGTTCCAAAAAATGGAATTTGTCTCAAGTAGGCCTAGGGCTGAATAATACAAACAGTGATTATTCCACAGTATCTCATATTTTATTGAGAGAAGTTGTCCTTCCAACCTCTCCCCTGCCATCGCAGCATCCTCTCAGCAGAAATTATTCAAGAAATCTGAAGGTTGAAGGAACCTACCTCACGGAATAAAAATTGAAAACATTATTTTCTTTATATATTATCATTTATCACTCTTTTTTTTTGTACTTAATATTTATAATATATTTTGATCGTTGACAACTGAGAGTCACAATATAGTATTTTAAATTGTCTATTTTTAAAATTTTTAATTATTTAAATTTTCAAATTGATGATAAGGTACAATTTGGATTATAGATTCGAAACAAAAGGTAATAAAGCCAAATCCAAATATTTATTTGGCTATATCCGTATATTTATTTAGATTTGGTGTTATTATCTTGATTTTCAAATTGATTAACTTCTTACCAACCTAACTACAAAGGGTAAATACTTCATTAGACTTGCCCAAAATGTCTGTTGAAAAAATATTTTAGGTTTATTAATATATTTATTCTATAGAAATATAATGGTGTTTATTAAGAATAAGTGACAGCTATTATGACATATTTAAATAGCAGACAATGACTCAAAAGTATATTCTGGTTTAATATTGTCATTAATTAATATTTTTTGATAAAAATAATGCAGTCGGTTATCATTAATAGAATAGTCATGTGTAAAGTTATTCTAATAAAATCAAGTTTTGTTTTACTTTTTGTTTGAAAACTATTAAACAATATTTATTATCTTGGGATTTTATTGAACCTATATTAAAGGAGAAAATACAACAAAATTATTAGCGTATTAAATACAAATTAGTTACCTGCTATAACTCCTTTCAAAGTTTTGGATGAAGGAAAAAGATTTGATGCAACAGAGGCAGCACCGGTGGTAGTCATTGATGACCGTAAAAATGGATTATTAAAGTTTTGGTTTGAATCGGGTTTCATGACCAAAGTTTAAATTTAAAAAGTCTTACAAAATATTGGCAAACACTAAAGGCATAAGGAAAAAATGTTAAAAAATGACTAAAATCTTTTTATTAAGAGCGCCTTTTGATGATTCAGGAGCTCGAATGCTTAACAGTAAACACACGTCGGCATTTAAAATTCATCATAGATTATTTTTCTTTAAAATAAATTGACTAATTCTCTGGTTGTCAAAAGGTATCATTTTAATTTATTTCCAATTTTTTATAAATCATAATTGAACATTAAATATAGTTTTTACACTTTCAAGATATTTTAAAATTGAATAATATTTTTAAAGTTTAATAAAGTTTACAAATATAATAACACAATATTTTTAAGTTTTAAAGCAACATTTACAATTTTTATCTATTTTTCTATCTGTAAGTTTTTAAATAAATATCAATCACAAACAAAATAAAATATATTTTTATTTATTTAACAGTTGCAAAGACACGCCATATCCATAATTAGGATAATTGCGTGTAAATCTGAAATTATATACAAATCAAATCATCGTAAAATTAACATAGTTAAACATTGGAAAGCACGCAAATTACACATTCGATGTCAAATTTTGCATATAGTAATTAGAAATAGTAGATTGAAATATGTAATCCTATAATCATGAAATGTGTACACAAAATTGCCATTTACAACAGTTGGAACAACCTGTAGACCAAGTAAATTAATCGCCAACAGTCAATACTTCCGCCTTAAAAGGTACAGCCTGCAGAATCTATTAAACTTGATGTATTGGTCTTTATTGTAAATAGCTTGTTTGGTATTTGTCAGGTAAAGTTGGTTTTCTTCCCTTAGATCAGAAGTTGACGACAGTTATTAGAAGGTGTTCGGGGTTTGGTTCTACATTTCCACAAGTGCACGCAGGTGAACCAATTTTACCAATTCTAGACAAATATGTGTTGAAGTTATTATGTCCAGTAAAAAATTGGACGTTAGAGAAGTTAGGTTGAACACATATAAGAATTCTTGAACATATATAAGAATCTCTTGAAATTGTCATTAGCACTTCCATAGTATTCCTCAAATTTCTGTTTTCTAAAATTATATATAAATTTTCTTTTAGTTGGATCTGATTTTTTTGCATCGATATTTATTTTTAGTATATTTGTTCCAATAAAATCCGTGAGCTCTGGTGTTCTAGCAACAATATGAGTACAGTTTGAAAATGTTGAATTATAAACCTGTGTACAGTGCTTCGAAATTTTATACTGCAGAGAGTTTAATTTATCTTTGACTTTTTTGGGTATAAAGTTGTACCAGATCGTGAAACCATATGTTAGTGTACTTCGAAACAATGTCTTAAAAATATATTTGTTGGTAGAACGACTATATTGTCATATCAGCATCATTATTATTTGAAAATATTTTATACCCCATAATATTGAAAGAGGGCTACATGAGTTGAGAACTCATATTGAGTTGAGTGTTCAGATTTCAAACAGAAATTGCAGACTCTGAATCACCTGTCAGAATGGAGAAGGAGGAGTTGGCTATAGAAATGAGCCACACGACTTGCTCGACCAAAGATGAGCTAGAGAGGGTGAAAATTGGATCTATGAAGATGGAAAAAAAGACTGAAATCTTCGAGAAGCGCATCACTATGTAAACCTACTTATCCCCATATTATTGTATATTTAAAATGAAGCATTACTTATGAATATAGCATATTTCTTTTGACTTTAAATTTTATAAAATCCTAAAATATTTTAACAAATGATATTTTAAGGGTGTGCAGGATATATCCAGAAAAAATAATTATTTCATAGTTTATTACCAGCGACAATAACTTACAATATATTGATTTCTTTTTATTACAAACGTGGATAGTGGAGGTGGTCAACGCTGGCAAAAAGATAAAAGAGAGATTCTGAAAGGAGGGATTCAGTCAGGAATAAACAGAAGAGATCGAGAGAAGATAAAAAAAAAAAGTGACCCGCGGACCCGCCTCCTCCAGGAATAGATTAGAACGAGAAGAATGATTTTATAATGATAATGATATGGCTTATTATCAGATTTAATAGGGTAATTACATAAGTTTTAAATGTACATAAAGCTATGACTTAATGCAGGTTGGCAAGTACCTCAAGGTATATGTGATATCTTGGGACCTCTGGGACCAGTGTTACCTGATGCTAGACGAACCTCGATGTCAACTCTACCGTGCAGTCGTGGTGGAAGGCGACACAGCTGGGCCAAAGGTGAAATAAACAAACAGAGATTCCACTAAAAGCGTCTGACGTCAAGAAGGAATGGGATGAGGAGAGAGGGAGATCTTTAGAGCAAGTGTTACCTTGTTGAGAGCCAAGCGTATATTGACAATTCTTGCTTCTCGATTTAACACCAAGACCTGTCTTCTTTCCCATTGGTCGAAAGGTGTCACATGGCCTTTTTCTATTGGTTGACCTATTTAGGTGATGTCTTCTGATTGGTCTTTGCTACTGCCTTTGACGGAAGATACGTCCGGTCTTGTTCCGGAAATACGGGGCGTTACTCGACTTTTATGGTTTCCGCGGTCACAAGATACGTCCGGTCTTGCCCAGGAAATATTGTCTTGTAAATTATTTATAGTTGGGCTAGTTTTAAGCCTCTTTTGCTAGGCCTTGCTTCGACTTCTGTCCTAAGCCTGATTAGTTTTAACCCTAATTTTCTCCTGTTAGTCTCCATTCCTTCTATCTGTACAGTTGCGATACTTTATTAGATTCTTACGCGGTACAGATTGATGTTAGTTGAGGCTTTCTATTGGCAGTACATAAGAAGTTATATACAGTCATGGGGAGGAACATGTGGTAGGAGATATCTAGACTATTTACAACAATTCCATGGTCTTAAATCATCACAGATGGCCCCGGATGTGAGAGGGTTCATATGGAGGGATTTAAGAGAGTGGAATAGGAAGACTGTGATTAAGGAAGTAATTTTTTTAGAAATTAATTAAAGTGAGTTGGTATATAACATGGGGTTGATTTCGGTATATCCATAAGAGATAATAAAGCATAAACAACTAATACTAAACATACAAGTAAAAATAAAAATATGAATAAAATATTTAATAGAGAACATATAATGATTATAGGTGAAAATAAAAACGATTGGATGGGAAAATCATGATCTCTTCGTGATGGGCGTTAGAAAGGGTTGAGGGGTTAGTTATTACTTGGTTGAGGCAATGTCACTTTGACTCAAGTCCCAAACCATTTAATGTGCACGGCGCGGAAAACCTAGGCCATGTTTCACATGTAAATTTAAGGACCTAATAAAGTTACAGTACCACAATCGAAAAGTAAGATAAGGGGATTGTTATGGGTTTTAGTAATTAGTCGTTAAGACGTACGCATGCAGGATAAAGAGGGCGAAGATCAGTGACCAGAAATTAAAGTTTTAATTAGAGTCGTCAGGGGCTTAGCGAGAAAAAGAGTAATATAAAAAAAAAAGATGTGCCAGCGTGTGGCATGAGAGTGCCCTGGAATATATAAAAAAAAAATACAATTTGCACGTATCCAAGCCAGAAGTAGGGATAGGTAAATCCGGGGGACGGTGTGTCAAGATTGTTAATTACGAAATCAAAGTAGGTCAAGTCTAGCCTGCGAAGGAGTTAAAAGTTCCTGCGGAAAAGGGTTAGTATTTATTAAGAAGTAACCTTTAAAGTGGTTGTTTAAGAGGTTATTGAAGATTGCCCTGTTTTTAATCATGATTTTTAGTTTGATTATAAAAGAATATATCATTGAGATGTGAAATTGCGAAATTAAGGCTTTGCATATAGCGTTAAAGGATTTTAAAAAATCGAAAATAGAATTGCGAAGTTAAATGCAAAGTAATCTTTAAAAAAAGTAAAAATAGTGATGATATGATACAAAGATTAACACACTACAGCAGTATATAAGGGGTAATAGAAAGTGAAAATATTAAATGAAAATTAATAATGAGCAATAATATACTCGATAGCATTGACATGGTAGCGGAAGATGAAACAATGTAAATAACATCTAATTTATAAAGTGAGAAAAAATATAAAATGACAAAAGGCAAATTAGTGATATAAACATGAAATATAAACTTGAGATTATTAGATATGAAAGATAAAATATAAAGTTGATTATAGAATAGAGTCATAAAGCAAAAGTAAATAAGTTTTGGTTAAGAAAAATAAAATAAAATGACAATAATCTAAACTGATTGGTTGACGTTAAAAAAAAAACAATTATAAGAGCTATATAATGATTATATACAAGATTATTTAAATGAAAAATTTTAAAAAATGTTCATCGAGAAAGAAGAGCAAGTAAGATTATACATAGAAATTATATATCGTGAAAGAATGGAAAGTTGTAGGCCAAACGTAATGTTCCTGTTTTTTAGGATGGGTGGAGAGAGCTTTAAATTGTCCTCGATTGATATCTTTGTTCTTGTTGGCCTAAGTTGTTCTAACTTATCGAATTTGTTTTAAGTTTGGTGCGACTCGTGGATCACATTGTTTCCAACTGTGAAACTTACTGAGTCCTAATGTTGTCGATTTTTTGTTCCCTGCGCCACGTTTAGGTGAAAACGTGATTCTTCCTAAAGCGGCATTTATTCTGTGTGTGCAGGAGAAACACGGCGATCTATTCTAACCGATAAAGGGTTGTTGTTGTTGTTGTTTTTTTTTTTTTTTTTTTTTTAAAACATGTGTGGGTGTGTGTGATTTTTAGGTAAAATGTTGTCTTTGGCACGCACTAATATTTGATTTAATAGGTAGCGAAAATCCATTAGAGTGACATCGGGGTGGCGACGGGCGGTAACAAGATGTCGGCTATTTGTTTGTCCATCTCCCTTCGAATTTATTATTAGCTAGTTCCGGCGGTGGCGGGCATATTTATTTGGGTCAGAGGCCCTTTGTGGGGGCAGCTTGCTTGGTGGTTGTCTACCACTTTTGTAAACGCGGTTTTCTGATGGCCATGAATTAGTGACATTGGGTATGCTAATTCGGACTACGCTCGGAGATATTATTTCTATAATTGTAAACGCACAAGTGTTTTGATTTGTCACGTTTGGCGATAAGCGTTATGGGATTGATATAGGGAGATACAGAAGTTGTAATTATCCTGTGTGTTCAAGCATTTGTTCGATTTGTGTTTGTATTTCGAAAATTCGGTAATTGTATCTGTTGATATTAAATCGAACGGTTTTTGGCGGACTTAGTAAGAAATGTTATTCGGTGATATCGGGTTAGAATTGAGTGAAATTGCGACTATCGACGTGAACAATGTGTGGTTAAATGTGTCACAGGCGTGATGAAGGCGTCTTTGGCCTGAAGAGTGAAAGAGTTTAGTGGTGTAGCTTTGTGACACGAAGCGAAAAAAGTGTAAATGCAAAGGTGTCACGTGAAGTCTTTGTTTTGTACAAAGTCTTACCTGTTTTACTAAGAATAACAAATTTACTAAAGTCATGGGTGCTGGTTGTACGAACATATCGATAATTTTTATATTGTTAGTGGATATGACACGTTTAATGTGAAAAAAATAATTTTTTGTGTGTGTGTTTAGTAGGGCGACGTAATAAAGCTTGTGTGGCTCGAAATTAGATTTGGGTGTGAAGTCGCGCACTAAAAATTTGTTGCCAATTGGAAAAAGTGATGTGAGAGGGTGTTGTTTATTTTGTTGAGAGTGATTTGTCGATATTTAATTATGCGTGTAAAAGGAAGGTACGTGAGAGTGTAGCTATTTTGGACTTTAACGATTGGAATAATTTTGGAAGGCTGTGATTTAAGTTACTTCTGTCCAAAGATATGAAAGAAAAGGATATAGGGGCGTTGAAAATGGAATTAGGAACATTACAATAAGATTAAATAAGAGTGTTGGAGTTCACCACGTGTGAGCAACCCGTTCCAGGAGGGGAAGATTTAGTAAATGGGACAGTTGTATTAACCTGTCCATGGGACACGTGTTGCTTGCACGAGGTGAATTTGTATAAGGTAGTTGGTAGAGGTACATTATCTTGATACAGGAGTAGCTGAGGACAGTTTATAATTAGTAGAAATCTTTTTATGGAGTTAAGGGATAATATGCCAAAAGGCAAGGGGGTATCTATAATATGGAATTTTAGGTTCTGCGTTATGTTACCTATTTTTACGTTTAAAAAGATATAACCTATGGTGAAAATATTGTTAGCTATGGCATTAATAGTTAAGTTAAATGGGTGAACAGGTATTTTCTTTTGCAAATTGGTTTCTATTATTTTAAAAGTATTCCGACTAATTATATCGATAGATGCTCCTGTATCAAGTAGTAGAGGAAGGTTTACATTGGGCAGTTCAGCTCGAACGAGCAATTGTTCAACGAAAGTTATGTGAGGAGGAACCTACTGTTGTGCTGTCTTGGGCGTCGGAACAGGCCTGTTTTGGTGCCGTGGTCGAGGTACCCATGGGATAGCTAGGGTTCACTGCTTGCGCTGGGCTCGTGGTGTAGAGAGGATCAGGGGAGCGGGTAACATGCGCTCGCGTGTTGTTAACTCGGAAGGGTGCGGGGGAGGACAACACAGTTCTGTCGTGCTGCGGATAAGTTGTGGCTCGGTACACAGGTCTTGGACGGCTATGTGCAGGCCGTTTGGGACACTGGGCGTGCCAGTGCATGGCGCCACAATACCTGCAGGATGAAGGGGGTGGATTGGCAGAGTAGTTGGGTCGCGTTGACCATGGTCGCGGAGCACTGTACCTCGGTGACGGTGCGAAGGAAGGGTTGGGCGTTGTTCTGGTCGTCTGTTGGCACATTTGCGACGCACTGTGGGTTCCTCTTACGCGCGACACTACACTATACCACGCTTGTAGGGTGTTCGGTTGCACGGCAGCGACAATGCGCTGATCAGCGACGGGTAACCCATCAGTCAGGGATTCTAAAAGGATTTTGTGGGGAAGGTTCAGCTGTAGGCCACACACCGTCTTTTTTTGATAATATTCCTCTAACGAGGAGCGATCTGTCAACTTAATGGCCAAGAATCGGGCAAATGACGCGTTTGTGGTTTCAGGAAAGAGGTCTATCAGGGCCTGCCTTGCGTCAACGTAATATAATTTGTCTAATTTTAGGCTGCGGAAGTAGTGCAGGACCTTACCTTGTAGGAGGTTGGGAAGCCTTCTCAGTCTTTCGGTGTAGTGTAGTTGGGCCAGATCAGCTTGGGCGTCGTAGTTGTCGAAGAAGCTCTGCGCCTCGTACGAACCATCGTAACGCGGTAGCTCCACATCCCGCGAAAGTCCTGTCGCCGAGGAGAGTTGATATATCGTCCTGGCTAAACTCCCCAGGACATCTGACACCGGCGGCGGGGGCGTGACGTCCTCGTGGTTGGGAGGAACTTCCTGCGTCCTACCGAGGGTGGTTTCTTTCTTTGGAAAAGTGTTGTTTTCGCCACTTTCGGAGTCGGGATCGGACTCCATTGGTTCCTTTGGGTTCTCCTCTCTTCCCTGTTCCATCTTTCTGTACAGACAGTGGTCTATTTGCTTACTTGTACCTTGGCGTCCACTATCCTGTCGACTCTTCGGACGGGTGAGTCTGTGATATCTTGGGACCTCTGGGACCAGTGTTACCTGATGCTAGACGAACCTCGATGTCAACTCTACCGTGCAGTCGTGGTGGAAGGCGACACAGCTGGGCCAAAGGTGAAATAAACAAACAGAGATTCCACTAAAAGCGTCTGACGTCAAGAAGGAATGGGATGAGGAGAGAGGGAGATCTTTAGAGCAAGTGTTACCTTGTTGAGAGCCAAGCGTATATTGACAATTCTTGCTTCTCGATTTAACACCAAGACCTGTCTTCTTTCCCATTGGTCGAAAGGTGTCACATGGCCTTTTTCTATTGGTTGACCTATTTAGGTGATGTCTTCTGATTGGTCTTTGCTACTGCCTTTGACGGAAGATACGTCCGGTCTTGTTCCGGAAATACGGGGCGTTACTCGACTTTTATGGTTTCCGCGGTCACAAGATACGTCCGGTCTTGCCCAGGAAATATTGTCTTGTAAATTATTTATAGTTGGGCTAGTTTTAAGCCTCTTTTGCTAGGCCTTGCTTCGACTTCTGTCCTAAGCCTGATTAGTTTTAACCCTAATTTTCTCCTGTTAGTCTCCATTCCTTCTATCTGTACAGTTGCGATACTTTATTAGATTCTTACGCGGTACAGATTGATGTTAGTTGAGGCTTTCTATTGGCAGTACATAAGAAGTTATATACAGTCATGGGGTGGAACATGTGGTAGGAGATATCTAGACTATTTACAACAATTCCATAGTCTTAAATCATCACATATATTTATAACTAACTAGCACTGATTTTAACAAAAAGTCAGTATTTGAAAAAAATTGCTATGCACCTATATGAAATATTCCTAAACTACTTTATTAAAACAATAATAGTTCAAACTTATATAATCAAATAAAATGTTGTTATAAGAGTATAGGCCTAAGAAGAACAGTTACAACCTCCTTTAACAGATGGCCTTACAAGACTTTAACCTATTTCTGGTCTAGGGCTATTGTGTGGAGATGGCCTGCTGCTGTAATCCTGTTTTCGAGGGATTATAATTGTAAATACATATTTATTTTGATTGTAGAGAACACCTGTTCCCAGTTTCTGTTGAGACTTCCCCCTCCAAAATCACAGTAGCTGCTCTTCTGGTAAGTCTCTCGTGCCTCCCCACCAGTGGTAAGGTCGAGAGATACTGCCAGAAGGAAAGGAGTTCCACGGGGTAGTGGTTCTCAGAGGCTTTGGGCTGTCTGCAGGTTAGGGCTGCAGATGTGAAGAAACGGCGTTGTCGCGAAGGACCAGGGGAAATACGCAACAATATATTATACTCCACATGTCGGATTTTTAATGTTTGCAATAAAATCTATATGTCTAAAAAGATTGGCGCCAGTGGTTATAGGAGCGTGAAACACAAATTTATTAATCGATAGACCATTTAGAGACCTAAGCTCTACCTGCTAGCAAGAGTGTCAAAAGGGGAATTAGCCACACCTTTTTAGATAAACTATTTTATTCATCGTACTTTCAACGTACACAAAAATATATGTGAAAGAACAAAAATTGTGCTTAATTTGAAATAAATAAATATATGTGGCAATATGAGGTGGGGAAAATAAATAAGGACATCACAAGTTGAAAGAAATACCCATGCAACCAGAGAGAGGGGGAGAAAGAGACGGGCCCCAGTTGTCGCCCCTTGGAATGTCGCTGCTGTCTCAATTGACAGGACTTTACATCCCGTCTCTCTCTGGGCTGGCTCTAGATTGGCTTTATTATTCCTGGAAGAGTATATTTAAAAATAAAGAAGGCATCTCCTGACCACGAGCACATGTGCTTTTTAGATGGCAGAGCGCCATCTAGTGGAGAAAAAATAAACTAAGCTCTTGGTCGCAGTGGTTACAGCCTATTCCACGCTGACGAGTGCCAACAGCGCGAAACGCGTTCGTTGATGGCTTTTCTTGATTTATCAAGAAATTGGGTTGGCCAAATATCACGGAGCAAGTTAAATAAACGTTTAGTTTATTTTTGTTTCACTAGATGGCGCTCTTATATCTAGAAATGCTAATGTTAGCCTGGTCAGGATATGCCTTTTTGTTTTTAATATCAACACCTGAAATAATTTATATTTTTAATATAAATTATATATACCCGCTCACCCCTTCGATTTCTTTCACTCAAGTGACCTTAAATTATAGAGGCAGGACCATGGCCGCGATGGGTGCTGTGGGGGAGTTTATTCTGAAGTCCAAGCTCAAATCCTTCCATGCAAGTATGAGATTGTTGGATTCTATGATCTTGACAGTCCTACTCTATGCGGCTCCAATCTGGGCACATGATCAAGCCTTAATCTTAGATAGAATCCAGGATACCTTTCTTAGACCTTTTCTGTGCCTTCCAAGCTATACGCCGGGCTATATTTTGAGGGCCGAAACAGGAAGAAACTCTCTTGATATCACAGTGAAAAAACTAACTTTAAAATTCTGGACTAGAATTCTAAAAATGGACGGCAGCAGGCTACCTTCAATTTGTTTGGCACATTTGTGGGACATTTCAATTTCTTCAAAACAGAATATCGGACTGGTAAAAAGTATAACAGAGCTACTTAATAACACCGGCTTCTCATGGCTTGTTGGAAGTACAGACTTCAATATTCTACAAAGATACATCCCCCTAATTATTAGAACGGCAACCGATCAGTCCTTGCAGCTGGATTATGTAAGAATAAGAAAATCAGTACTCTACTCTCACTATAAATACTTTCATTCATCACCTACAATGGAATGCTATCTGAATGACAATATCCCTCTAACCTTAAAGAGAATCATTGCACAAGTAAGAAGCCTTTTTGTAGTACAGAGAATTAATCATGTTTCACTACTGAAAACGAAGACCATAAAATGCACCTTATGCAACGGTGAATTTAGTCTCGATTTTCCACACTACATGTTCTACTGTACGGCATTGGAAGAAAAAATAGAAATTCTTCGTCAAGAGAGAGACCGGCTATAATAGCAATTCGCCTTATGTTTTAATGGCAAAAGTCGTAAAATCCAGACCCTTTGCATTCGCTTTTTATAAATACTGGAAATCAGCTCAATCAAAATATTTAGCACAGACACCGGATCCAACTCGATAATTGGTCGAGGTAAATACCCAATATTTGTATATAACTATGATGCTAATTTGTTATTTATTTATTTTGTCCTACCGGGAGAATCCTGTATGGCACGTGTGGAATAATGGCGTCCAGACGGCTTGGGTGACAGTAAACAAACATGCCCGGCGGCGCCAGCTGCCGACAAAGGATCAGAACACGGCTTGGTCTGCTACCGACCAGTGGGTGTTTTCCTCTGTCCTCTTAATATGTATTAAATAAAGTTAGTTAGAAGGAGATTTTTACCCCCTCCTTTCTGCTATTTAGTGATCTTATTTAAATCCTTGCAACAGCCCACAAAGAATCATCACAGCGAATTCTTCTACCGAATCTCGCTTCAGTGTTTTGTGAAACTATTACCCGACATTTCTTCATAAAAGTGGCGTCCCCGCGGGTGGGCTTCTGACAAGGCAAGATCAAGTGGATTAACGGCGGAGTACAAGTCAAGACTCAAGCTAAGTACCTTTTGTTTTACCCTCTGTTTATAGTGTTTTTTGAAAAATGGAAATTTTAAAAAGACATAGAAATGTACTTAGAATGCGATTAACTCGCAGCTTGAAGACGACAGAAGAGTTTCTGTCAAGTACTCCACCGATACCTGAAGAGGACATTGAATATAATAGAGAGATCATTGAAGAAACTCACAGTGAGATTCTTGTGATCCAAAGCAAGATAAGAGACTTCATGCTAACTTCAGACGTTAGCGAAGAGGAACTAGAGGAAGACGATGAGGAAGCCTTGCAATATACCCAGAGATATAAGAGGATATATAAAAAATGTCTCGCTCTTGTTAAACCCAAGATCACTGCATCCAGTCCCACGACCAGTGAAGTGAGCTTCGCTTCTAGCTCACACCATAGAACTGTAAAACTACCCAAGATAGAATTAAAGAAGTTTACAGGAGAAATAAAAGATTGGTTGGGATGGTGGGCACAGTTCAACAAGATACACGTCGATCCTACTTTAGAAGACAGCGACAAGTTTCAATATCTTGCGCAATCTATGTCGCCAGGGACCAGAGCTAGTAAACTGGTTGATAGTTACCCCCTGACTGCCGAGAATTACCCCAAAGTTATAGAAACTTTGACAGAAAGATTTGGAAGGCCTGAACTGTTGCAACAAGTCTATGTCAGGGACCTTATACGCCTTATGATCGATTGCTCCTCCAAACAACAGTTGAAGGTGACTTCATTTTATGATGAGTTGGTGACTCATTTGAGAGCATTGGAATCCTTAAAGATTGAGGCCAGACAGATGTCTGTATTTATATTTCCAATGATTGAGGCATGTCTCTCAGAGGAACTCATGAAGGCTTGGCAAAGAAGCCCCCTCCATGATGTCAAGATTGATGCTAATGATTCGACTCAAACTAGAGTTGACCTAATTATGGAGTTTCTCCAAAAGGAAGCTGCAGCAGAACAAGACAGAGCCTTAGCTGGATCCAAGTTTGGACTTAGATCTCTGAGACAGGATAGAAACGTGGGCAGACAATCACAACCTGCTAAGATACCTACGGCCTCTGGACTATTTGCTGGACGTGCCCAGAATTGCATCTTTTGTAATAAAGATCATAAAAACACAGAATGTCTTGCTGCGCGCAGAATGAGCATTAAAGAAAGAAGAGAGCGTATTAAAAACGCTAAATGTTGTTTCTCCTGCCTCCAACCAGGTCATATCTCTTCTAATTGTAAAAGGCGCATAACTGAATGTATTCGATGTAAGAAGAAGCACCTTGATATTTTATGCCCTCTTAATGCTCCTGGACGAGAGTCAGCGGATGAAGACAAGGAACAGGTGGAAGACTGTGACGTTTCTCCTACAGTTGAAAACGGAGTTTCATTCTCCGGTCTTAGCGCTTCGTCTCTGATTTTGCTACAGACTCTGAAGATTAAGGTCGAAGGTGCGACTTCGGCGAAAGTAGTGCGTGCCCTCCTTGACACAGGTTCCCAACGATCCTATATTTTGTCTAAAACTGCCCAGGATCTCGGACTATCTCCCATTGGCCAGGAATCACTTAAACATGTGGTGTTTGGAGGTCATACTAGTGAAAGTGTCCACCAAGAATACAGAGTCAATTTGGGTCATGCATCGGGGAATTTTAAGATGGTAGCGAAGCTTCTTGACCAACAAAAAATCTGTGGTAACCTACCAAGATTGAGCCGCGGGCCATGGTTGAAAGAACTCAAAGCCCGCAGAATCTGGGTTCCTGATATTGGAAAGGATGACATGGAAATTGAAATACTTCTAGGATGCGATGTATTGGGATCTATTTTCATGATTAAATCTTGTGTGTTGTCAAATTGCTTGACTGCGTCGCAGACGCGTTTCGGATGGACTTTAATGGGAGAATGTCAGCCAGGTAGTGACGTTTCACTCGCTCATCATGTTACAACGATGACAATTTCGGAGAGCAGTATAACCAATCTGTGGAATCTCGATGTTCTTGGCATTATGGATCCTATTGAGGTTAAACAGAGAGATCAGAGAGACGCACTGGCGCGTCGACATTTTCTAAAAACAGTCCAACATTCTGTTTCTGGAAGATATGTTGTTTCCCTTCCGTGGACTGTAGAGAAAGCTAAAATCGCGGACAACAGGGAGGTTGCTATGAAGAGATTAGAACAGACGACTAAGAAATTAATCTCTTTGAATCTTTATGAGGACTATGATGATATTTTCCGAGGCTGGTTGGATGATGGGATAATTGAGAAAGTACCAGCTGAACAACACGACGCTGAGGCCTTCTACCTGCCTCATCGTCCTGTGGTGAAACTCTCCAGTGGGACTACGCCTATCAGGCCTGTCTTTGATGCTTCTAGCAAGGTCTATAGATCCCCATCTTTAAATGACTGTCTTGAAAAGGGACCTAACCTCATAGAGATGATTCCCAACCTTATGCTAAGGTTTAGAAATGACAAGTTTGATGTCGTGGCAGACATTAAGAAAGCGTTTCTTCAGATTGAGGTGAATGAAAGGGACAGAGATTACCTGCGTTTTCTGTGGTATTCCCAAAATGGAGAAAAGACAGAAGTATTCCGACATAGACGTGTCGTTTTCGGTGTTAACTGTAGTCCTTTCATTTTGGGGGCAGTAATCGAATACCACCTGTCTAATGTTCGACCTGAACTTAAACCGTTAGCTCAGAGGTTGCAGAAATCCTTTTATGTGGACAATTTAGTCACAAGCGTGAACTCTTTTGAAGAGTTACAAGATCTCAAATTGACCGCAACGTCCATCATGGATAATGCTAGGTTGGAGCTAAGCCGTTGGGAGCATAGCCTGGACGTGGCCTCCGATACTTACCCCTTTGAAAGAGCAGAGATATCTAAAGTGCTTGGTATATGTTGGGATAAAAGGGAAGATTGTTTGTCATGTGAAATTCCCGTAGCCATACCCCCCAAGATAACCAAAAGGAGTATCCTGTCCTGCTTAGCTCAGATATATGACCCTATTGGATTTCTGAGTCCAATATTAATAAAGCCTAAAATTCTATTGCAAAAGGCTTGGACTCTAAAGTTGGCATGGGACGACGAATTGGACCGTCACTACAAGGATGAACTAAGCCTATGGTTCGACGACCTTCAGCTGCACAAAGGCATGGCAATTCCTAGGAATTTCGATCCATTGATGGTACCGCAGAAGGACTGGCAGATACACACGTTTGTTGATGCTAGTAGTGAAGCTTATGCTGCTGTGGTCTTCCTTCGGACTCGGGTTGGTGACAAAGTTGAAGTGCATATGATGGCGGCTAAGTCTCGAGTCGCTCCTCTCAAGAGACCTACGATACCAAGACTTGAACTTTTAGCCTGTGTTGTAGGAGCACGATTAAACAAGATGATCTTTGAAGTTCTAGAGTTAAAAGATATCAAAAATGTATTCTGGTCTGATGCCACAACAGCCCTCGCTTGGATAAAGCGCGATGATCAGTGGGGTACCTTTGTCGGGAATCGCGTGAAAGAGATATGCAGACTTAGTGATCCTGGAGATTGGAGATATGTTCCTAGCGAGTGCAATCCAGCTGATTTACCCTCCAGACGATGCAGCCTCTCCCGACTGATACAGTCTAGATGGTGGGAGGGCCCTTCCTGGTTAAAACTCTCCGAAGAATTTTGGCCTTCCAGGTATAAAGACCTGAATGAAGAAGAAATCTGTGCGGAAAGAAAGAAAATTGCTGTTGTGACAACAGTTAAGAGTACCGATCATTGGTACATGAAATATTTCTCCTCGTTCATAAAAAATGTGCGGATGATGGCGTGGATTAGAAGGTTCATCAACAACCTCCGATCTTCAACGAAAGTAATGGGCGAACTTTCTGTGAAGGAGATCGATGAAACGGAGCTGGCGCTTTTGAAATTAGTTCAGGCCGAGTATTTCCCTAGCCACTCTATACCTGGTCTGAAGGTATGTGAAGTAGAAGGAATCCTGCGTGTGAAAACAAAATTGATTTACAGCAGCGACGAATATGGCTTCCGTTTGCCAGTACTATTACATGGGACTCATCCGTTGATTGAACAAATGATATGTGATTCACACGTTGAGAATTGCCACGCTGGTGTACAATTTTTGATGAACAAACTTCGGGAAAAATATTGGATAGTAAAAGCGAGACAGACCATTAAGAAAATAGTGAGAAGATGTGTCACATGTCGCCGCTTCTCCGCTAAACCCGTTGTGGTGGAAGACGCTCCATTACCTGCCACTCGAGTACATAACGCCAAGGTATTCGAGGTGGTAGGGATTGATCTGGCGGGCCCGCTCTATCTGAAAGATCAGACCAAGACCTGGGTTATTCTCTTCACCTGTGCTGTGTACATTTGGAACTGGTAATATCTCTCAGCACAGAAGATTTCCTAATGGCCCTGGAGAGATTCATCAAGAGACGAGGACGTCCATCCACCATCTTCAGCGACAACGGAACAAATTTTGTAGGAGCCAATAACTTCTTTAAAAAGATTGACTGGGAACGCGTTTCTAACGACGGGAAAGTGAAGCGTATTGAATGGAAATTCATCCCGCCCACTGCTGCCTGGTGGGGTGGATGGTGGGAAAGATTGATTCGTTCCCTCAAAGACATACTAAAAAGAATGCTTGGAACATCAACATTAACATATCAACAATTGATGACTCTGCTGTGTCATGCAGAGGCAGTGATGAATGGAAGGCCCATGACTTATGTCAGCGACGATCCGAATGATCTTGTGACAATATCACCTTCCATGTTTCTACAAGAACAGACAGATGTCGAGTTTCCCGAGTGCCAGAATATGGGATCTAATCCAGCGACACAGAAACTGCGCTATTTGAGCAAGCTGAGGGAGGAGTTGAAATCACGATTCAGGAAGGAATATTTGTCCCTCCTGGTCCAGAGAAACAGACGCATTTACAATCCAAAACTCCAGGCTGGGGATGTTGTCCTTGTTGGTATGGACAATAAAAAGCGTAACTTCTGGCCATTAGCAGTGATCGAGGAGATATTATTTGGAAGAGATGGAGTGAATAGATTAGTGAAGGTGAAAACCGCAGTAGGAACCTTCCTAAGACCTATTCAGAAAATATATCCCTTGGAAATATCATCAACAGCAGCTTCTTTGCGTTCGCTGAACGATAAAGAGAAAACTGCAAAAAATACAGACTAGATCGCTTTTTATAAACCTGAGGAAAATTTTTGGATACAATTTGCTTAGTATTTTTGGCTATTTCTTTTTTTCATTTGAAGAACTTTTTTTTTTTTGCGCGGAGTTATCCGGAATGGAATGAATACCCAAATATGGCCATTTTGTATACGCATCGGTGGCTCAGTGGTAGAATGCTCGCCTGCCACGCGGGCGGCCCGGGTTCGATTCCCGGCCGATCCATTTTTTTAAAACAATTTTTAAAACTCATTTATATTATATCTTCTATATATATAAAAATGAATGTTTGTATGTTTGTTTGTTGGTTTGTATGTCCGGTATACAAATTCGCAGTAGTTCACTAATTCAAACCAAAATTTCCATACATAGGTAAAAAAATACGAGGAAAACGACAGGCTATTTTAAATTATATATAAATTAAATATTAAAACTATATATTCAAATTATTCTACTTAGCTCACGAACAGCGCCCTCTATCAAGGTTATAAATACGTTTAAAATCGAAATCTTCTCAAAATTTTATTAATAATAGTTCGCTTAATAATTAGAATACTTGATCTAAATCGAAATATTTATAGACGCTCGCTCGATTTGAAGATTTATATCGTAACTAATCTGACTGTAAAGTTTGGAGCGGGAAGTTTCACAAGAGTGACATCCACGGCGCCAATTTATAATTGTAACGAATGGTGTTTGAATAAAACATTTAATCGGGTAAACCCGGGCGTTGCCCGGGTCATTCGTCTAGTATATATATAATTATTAATTTATTCATGTACATTAATGTGACTTCATAAATCTTTAATATATATTTCTTTTGTAAAACAATTTCTTTTATTACACTCCTGGACAAAACTTAAGTGTGAATTCTTTGATGTCGCCGCTCTTCTATCTTTTTTTGAAGGAGACAGAGGTTGTTCACACTTGGTTATCTAGTCTTCAATAAAGGTCACTGCAATATCTTTTAGAGTTACTGTCTGAATCCTGATATACATGCTGAAAGGTACAACTTCCTTAAGTTTTGTTCATGAGTGTATATTCTTTAATTATGTAATGTTGTAAAATAATTCAATAAATGGATGAACCCTTGTTGATTGTATATTTATGCACTAGGTTGCTCTTGCTGAGAGGCACACCTAATAAAGTTATTTTTAACTGGAACCGATAAATGGCTCTTTTTAGTGGTTAACACCGTGGTAACTACAAAGGATAAGATAAACAACTATCACGGTGGAGCCATATCACAACAATGCTATCTTCTCCATTTAAATAATGCAATTTCACTTAGTTTCCAAAGTTAATTTTTTACTTGACATAGATACAATAACTAGATCAGAGGCCCCTTTTAAAAATTTAATTAGCGTTAGTTGACCCATTGTAAGATTAGGTTTGCAATGGCTTGTATAGTCCATCAAAGCTAGTTCCCACTCATGGAGTTTGGTTTTATTCCCAGACCTTTACCACAAACTCAATGAATAATCAATGAAATCTTCCAGCACTGGAAGACAATAGTCATTAGCATGACCTTGCATAGAGTTCAAAGACAAACCATTATTCAAGGTCTTTATGATATGATTTGTCTAGAGGAGCTAATCCAACTTTGCAGGTGCCAAAGGCAGTCTTTTAGCAAATTTGAAATGCTACCGTTCCGACAGTCGCTTACTTTGGAAGATCCTCGGGAGCCCATTCTACTTCAATATTTGAGGGCCAGAGAAGATCCTACTGCTAAAAGTGAAATGACCTGATTTGTAGACAACTTCACTTTGCTTTTCATCATCACAAGACTACCATCATGGGAGATCAATTTCTGAAACAGATTTCTCTCTGGGGAACAAACCATGGACTGCATCTTCCATTTGAAGGCCCCAGCTACCAAGGCATCAACTTCCTCAGTCCATAGCCAAAACATCATAAAAATTCTAAGTGATATTTTGGATACAAAGAGGACCAACAATAAACTAAGCAGCCTCCATTTGCCACTTTAAAGATGTGCAGGATGGACAGATGATCATTTTTACAACGGCGCCATAGTCAGAGGCCCAAGGCAGGTAACTTATTTTCTTAACCATATACAAATAAAATAACCCCTCAAAAATATGGACTTCTAAGGAAAAAAAAAATGCACGACAGAAAATCTTGTACAGTAGAACTACCTCCATGAGAGGACACCTCTCAACAAAGGACAGTTTTAATCACCAATACATTAGAACAACCTCCATGAGAGGACACCTCTCTACAAAGGACATTTACATTTTGGCTTGCATTAGATGAACTAAACAGGACCTTTGGGAGAGGCCGCTGCTTATCATAAAACAGCTCGAGGAGCATGAACTCATCGAATTTATGTAATCTTTACACATGGGGATAAGAAACAACCACAAGGACAGTTTTCATCACCAATACAGTAGAACAACCTCCATTAGAGGAAACTCCCACTAGAGGACACCTCTCTACAAAGGACAGTTTTCATCAGTAAAATTAGAATTTTAACCAATTAGCAACTCTCCAGTAAGAGGACACCTCTATCTAAAGAACACTTTGGCTCTGTAACTAGGAGTTGTCAGAGAGGTAGTTCTACTGTATATATATAGGGATGTGACAATATATTCAACTGTGTGGTATTGTGACGAGAGAAAATGGCCTGTTGACCACATGCACAGCTTTCTAAAAATAAACACTTTGGGGATTTGCCCAGTTCTCAGTTTTAACCTACTGGGAAGACACCTGGGTTTGATGATCAGGAGACAGTTCTCACTGAGCTCCATGTCAGGGTGGATCTACCTCTCACAGTAGACAATTTGGATTATAGATCAGAAACATAAGGGAGCAAGACCAAATCATTATAAATAATAGTGTGTGACGTTTAGGTAGCAGTGTTGTTACCATCATCTTGTTACCATTCAGTACTTTTATCTGATGATGGTAACAATGCTGTTGTATAAAGGTCACATACTATTTATTTGGTTTTATTACCTTGTGTTTCTCATGGGTGTTTTCTCCTGGATCCTGTTACCACACAACTGCTTCTCTATGTGAAATATATGTTAAAAATAAGAGGTGTTGATATTAAAAACAAAATTGGCATATACACTAGATGGTGCTCTGCCATCTCAACAAGTTTGTTTATAATGTAAATATGTGTTGACTCACATCACTGCAACTTCTGGAGGGGTTATGAAGAATGACACATAGTTTAGCACATATATCACACATTTATTTTTAACATCAAGCTCAGGTGCATAACATGATGGAGATGATTAAAATGAACAAAAAAATATTTTTAAAATAGGAATTTAAATCAAATATTTAAAAAATAAAAGAAAATAAATTTATCCTTCATCATTACCAACCCACACTTTCTAAACTCAGGGGCTACTTGTGACAAGAATAATAAAACAAGATTCAGTAAAAGATTTCCAATAAAAACACTAAGAAGGGAAGTGCACTAGACAAATATTTGCTCTACTCACTACAATAAACATTTACGATTAGTTCTTTAGATACGATAAAAGTGTTTAAAATTATGTCCTTTTAAAAATCTAAAATAATTAGATAAAATTCATATTGGTTAAAACCCTCTAGTTTTAAATATATTATAAAATTATATAAAATAGAATAAAACACACAATATGTACATAAAGAAATAAAAATAGGAATAATAACAATAAAAAAAAAAGAACACATAAAAATAAGATCTATACAAGAGTATGTAAATAGATGCTATAAAAATTAATAAAAACAGATTTTAAAAATTGTTCTCATTATTTCATTAACTTCTCAGCTGCCTATATGAGGTTCTCAGCTGCTTATATGAGGTTCAAAACAATTTCAGTAATTTATTGATATTTGATCAGCTGCTTGAAAATAAGACAATACTATAACCTAAAAAAGAATATTTTGATCAAGACAATCTATCTTAATTGATGAGTAAAGAGACAAAGGTGACCAGATTCTGTAACAATCCATCTCACTAAATCTCAACAGCAGCACAAAGCTGAGTTTCAATTCTCCAACTTAGGAAAAACAACAAATTATTTTAAATTTACAAATAAATTTTTGTATAAAAAAAAAAATTTGCTCAAAAACAATTTCAATGAGTTTTCTATTCTCTTATCAATAAATAATAAAACAATTTTAAATTTAAAATCAAAGAAGTAGAAATGGCTCCTAAATATAAAAAAATCTCAAATAATTTCATTGAAAGATTAAAAAAAAAAAAAAGTTGGTTGTAAACAATTTTAACAAGTTTCCTATTCTCTTATCATTTTTAATAATTAAAAAAAAATGATAATAAACCAAGAATGATCAATCCATTTTAAGTTTAAAGTAGAAATGGCTCCTAAATATAATCACAAATATTTCATTGAAAGATTAAAAAGAGAAAAAGTTGGCACAACATCAAAGCTAGTTTGGTCACAGCACAAGAAACACGCTACTTTCTAATCCCACAATATATTTACAAAACAGAGGGCCATAAACACAGTTTGAAATGAATAAAAAATTAAACCGTTAATAATAAAAAAAAAAAAAAAAACACATTTTTTTTAATATAATCAAATTGATCTTTAAATTATATTTGGAAGAAAATGTAGAGCAAACGCAAAGAGAGCAAAGTATATCTTCAACAACAAAATGCTAAACTTAAGGTCAAACATGGGGAGGAATGCTAGATTATTTTGTAGATGTCACATCCAGGCAGGTGACAGTCCTAAGTAGATCAGCTTCATAGATGTCATCCAGGACTCTTCTTTAGGATGCTTCCAACCTTGTGACAATTTCTTGGGGGGAAAATACTGGAAATAAATACTTTTTAGGATCCAGATGTAAAAAGCGTGTAAATAAATATTGTTCTAATATGGAAAAAAAAAAAAAATTGGAATTAATTAAAATTGAGAGAAGAGCCAACTTGTGTCAGTTGCTGTTTCCTGCGGATTCGTCAGTTTCGCCCTCCTCATCAAAGTCATCATCCAGGAGATCCTCCTCTGCCAGGAAGTAGTCTTTGCCCTTGAGGGCCCAGTGGTGAGCGTGTTGCACCACTACAGGGATGGAGATGCTGCGCGAGCAGCGCATGTACAAGTGGCACAAGCAGAAGGTGGTGTAGTTGAGGTCCTCAGGCCGTAGCTGGTTGTCATCGTGGAGCACGCAGTACTTGGTGGGGGAGATGGTTCCTTGGAGGCAAGCTTGGCTGCACAGGAAAAACTCCTTGACTCTTTCCTGGATCATGCCGCTTGACACGAGGGTGCCGGGGGGGATGTTGCACAACTTGCCAGAGCCATCTCTTCTATTCTGGGGCTTGAAGCGGGTGTGGTGTCTCTTCACCACAATCACAAACGTCACCCTGGGGGGATTCTCGAAGAGTTCTTGGCAAACCTTCATAAGTACCTTTAGCTCTTTCTCCCTGACTTCCTCAAACTGCCCCTCTCCCACGCCGTCCCGGAAAAAGAGCAGAGAAGCCGGACAGGGGCATGTTTTTGTTTTGAATAAGGTTAGCAAATTTCTAACCATTTCCTCAAAATCCATTATAATTTCCGTTCTACTTTTTCCATCTTCTCTTGCTGGTTGCTCTCTGGTTTCTGCAATATAGTGGTTGTAGAATTTGTCTTTGCTCATGACCACAGCTGAGATGGAAGGGGTTTTACCTCGGTAGGAAGCATGGTTCACATCTGCTCCCATGAGAATGAGGGGCTTCTTGAAGATCTGTGGCTTGGAGTCATCAGCAATGACCCAGTTTATTCCAAGCTGCTTTGAATTCACCTTCAGCAGAATGTTATTGATGAAGGAGGTTGTGTGACAGATGGGTCGGTTTTCTCTTTGTTTGTTTTTCTTGAAGTGTTTCTCTCTGATGCAAATTGTGGGGATCTTCAGGATGATGTCTCCGGTGTGTTTGAGGGAATACCTGTTGATGTTGTTGCTCAGCACCATGACAACAAACTTCAAATCTTTATGGGAGGCAAAGCAATCGCTCACAAACTGGGCCTCACTTCGGTCTCTTGCAGCCTCAAAGTAATACACTCTCAAGGGTTTGCTGATTTCAATGCCCAGTTGATTTCCTCCCAGTTTTCTTAAAAATTCATTCAGAGATTCTCCAATGTCTCTTTCTCTGCAGAACGAGATGACAATCCAGTTGGTCAGTGGGCATGGACGACAGAATTTACCAATTTGCCACGAGCCACTCTTGGGCTGCTCAGTACTGTCTTTAAACTTAATGGTAGGAGGCCGAATCTTGGTTCCCATCAGAACAAGTGGAGTTTTGGAAATTGCAATCTTGAAATTTGTTAAAAGCGAGCCAGATGCACTTATATATTCCTTTAGTTTATCATCGATTTGTTGAAATCGTTTCTCAGGAGGAACAGCTGTCTGCCTGGTGAAGAGATCTTGTTGGAAGGGACTCAAAGCTCCGTTGAAGGGCTGGCTCTCCTCGATGTAGCAGAGCTCTATGGGGAGGTAGGCTGGGCCAACTTTGCCAACATTGAGCACAGGCAAGTGCGGGTGCTGGAGAATAATGTTATATTTCTTTTTAAAGTAATCCTTGACAGCAACATTATTGCCATCCATATCAAATGTTTGTTCTGTGGCGTTTCGGCATATAGAATAGATGAGGCTGGAGATTTTTGTGCCACGGTACACGGTATAGATTCTGACAAACTTGAGGCTATTCCAATCAAAGGCCTTACCTCGGTTGATGTAAGTCAAGAGTCTCTCGTGGGGGTAGAATAGCTTGTAGCTCAAGTCCAGGTTGAAGTGCAGCCGCCGGGGTCCTGGCAGCAGGGAGAAGCAGTAGCCTGGCCAGACTTCGAGCCCGTCGATGCATTCAGGCTGGGCAGGACGCTTGAAGAATCCCTGATAGATCTGAGTGTCCTTCAGAGAGGGAGGGTACCGTAAAATGAGGGTTAAGGCGGTTAGAATTTCTTGTTCAATTCTTCCCCTTCCCTCAAGAAATTTCTTCAGTGGTGTCATATCTAGAACGCAGGAGCCATCCTCCTTTCTCTGTGTAGGCTGGACTTCTATGGTGTAGGTTTCAGACTGGTCGTCGCAGGTACTGCTGTATTGGAGCAAACCTCTTCCCGGCAGAAGGGCATTAGTGTAGCAATTCCTTTCTCCATCGTAGACTGCGGATATACCTTTAAAGATGGACCAAGCTTGTTTAGCATCTTCAAAAGCAATGATGTTTTTCTTTCGGAAATTTGACTTAGTTTTCTTCTTTGTAGATTCAGGGTGTCGACCTCTCTCGAAGTAGATGCAGATATCATAGTGGTAGAGACAGTCGAGCCTGACGTCGACCGGAAAATGGTTGGCTACCAGGTTGATGGAGCTAGAAGACGCCATCAGCAGGGATTCCTTCAAACAGCAGAAACCCAGTTAGATAGATGATGGCAAACCTAATATTCAAAAAGTAACAAGATCAAAATAAATAATTTATAAACAATGTTTCTGTAAAAAACGGGGTTGTTACCAAGATATCTGGCCAGGAGATACAAATTGTCTGATTTAAATTATAAAAAAATGAAGCTAATTGAAGAAAAAAAGACTATTTGGAGGAGCAAAACAACCATTCTAAATATAGAAATATCATATGATGGTTTGTTACCACACAAGGTAACAAGACCAAATCCAAATTAATAAATAGTGTGTGACATTTCATAATTGTTACCTTCTAATCCAAATTGTACCTTATCCCCTCAGTCTGATTCTAACATCTTCTACACATCGACTGTCACATGGGAGCAAATTATATTAATGGCTTCAAATGATTACAGACAAAAAAATGGGGGTTCGGAAAAAACTTAACACAAATTTGTAAACTTGCCATATTGAAATTTAAAATTGGCAAGAAATGGGAGATTTGTGTGAGAGATTTTGAATGGCATGAGGTCCATCACCAGTAAATTGTTTTCTAACCAAGAGGTACTCAGATCACAATTTGTGTCTGTAATATATTTTAATCTTTAGTTTGGCAACGCCAACTATTTATCATCATCACTTAATAGCGAGCAGAATTTGCATGTAACTTGAGAAATAAACAATAAGTTTTGATTACTGCGTCTTATTAAATTTCCATAGAGTATAAAGAATATAATTGTGTAAATGAACAACATAGCATGGTGGCAGCGGTAAGTCTATCGTTTTAAAATATAAAAATATATGTATAATAACTATTTTAACTTTTTTATATTTTGCTTTCTCATAAATTATAAAAAATAATTATGAATAATTTACCACCGCCTTCTGCGTTTACAATAGATCAAAATGATCCTAATAAATGGCCAAAATGGCGTAAAAAATTCGAAAACTACATCATAGCAAGTGATCTTGATTCAAAAACTATACAACAACAAAGGGCTATTCTATTACACATTATTGGCGATTCAGCGCTTGAAATATATAATACATTTGGTTTTGAAGAAAATGCTCAAAGCCCTACTATCAAAGATATTCTAGATAAATATGATCAATATTTTAGACCATTTAAAAACACCATATATAGAAGATATATTTTCTTTACTTGTGAACAAAAGCTAAATCAAACTTTTGACGATTTTGTCACAGAAATTAAAAGTAAGGCTAAGACTGTGAATTCGAAAATATTAAAGATTCTCTTATTAGAGACAGAATTGTTCTGGGTTGTAGGGACACATCACTTAGAGAAAAATATATTACAAATAGAATTGCAGATCCAGAAGCAGCTAGTAGATAATCAAGTTAAAATGAAAAACTATTACGATAGACACAATAGACCGGCAGACCCATTATCTATCAAGGATAGAGTTTGGTTTCAAAAAGATAAAAGATGGATCCCAGGCCAGATAACAAACCAAGCCCATGAACCCCGATCCTTCTACGTGAAAAATCAAGAAGGCAATGAATATAGAAGAAATAGTATTCACATCCGCGAGGATAAACGGAATGAAACAACCCACACAGATTGGGAGAAACCACTAGAACTGAGCCAGGAACAAGCTAATTTGCAAGACCTGGAAGAATCCACATCACAGCATTCTACACAGCCTACATCTTCTGGACAACTCTCTTCTCCTGGATCCCCAAAGAACGTGACCACCACAGGACCCCCAGAGAACTGGACCAATGGTTCCCCAAAGAACCTGATACCACTAGATCTGGTAGGGTGGTTCGACCCCCACGCAGATTGAACCTTTGATGGTTAAAGAAGGGACATGTAATATATTTTAATCTTTAGTTTGGCAACGCCAACTATTTATCATCATCACTTAATAGCGAGCAGAATTTGCATGTAACTTGAGAAATAAACAATAAGTTTTGATTACTGCGTCTTATTAAATTTCCATAGAGTATAAAGAATATAATTGTGTAAACGAACAACATAACAGTGTCTTTGAACGCAGGACGCCATGTTCTAGAGAGAGTACAACCATCATGGAGAGATGGGACAAGGTGAATTCTTCTGGCTTATCTAGTTGTCTGATCTGTTTCCACAGAGAACTCTCCTTGTTATTTAGAAACCTTGGACAGAGAGCTGTCCAGTAAGAGGACACTAGGTTCTACTGTATATGCTAATGATAAGAACCCATCATCATCAGAGTTCATAAGATATATTGTGGCCATTTTGATAACACCATTAATGTATGTCAATTTTAGGAAATTGAAACAAAGTGGCCTGTGTGTTGTACTTACACCATCTGAACATTTTGAAAAGTTACAAAATTGGGAGCCCAGTAGAGTACTTACAGATACTATTTATTGTTCAAACTAATTTCTATTTATAAAAATAATTCTATAGAAAAAAAAAAAAAAAGAATGTCTACAGTATAACCTCTTAAATTCAACATCTACTTTAATTCAATCATTTTTTCTTTCAAATTCATCAAAAAAAACTATTTTCTTTAACTGAGCCGACTACATTTCAACAAGAGAGATTCACACAGCCCCTGGGGTGTCTATCAGCCCTGCCATGATAAGTTGTGATAGCGGGGTCATGGCTAGAGTGATGTCCCACACATGTCAGTTTGAATTAGGATTCCAACAGATGTGGATATTTTGGAGAAAAACTAGGTATAGAAATATGGATACAACATTCGACTGACTATGCTGTCACACATTTGGTCACATTGTATTTATAATCCACCTTATCACGAGAGAAGTAAAAATTCTTATTTTAAAAATTTTCATCCCAAAAACAAACAACAACAAAAAATTAAAGAAAGTGAAATTTCTTGTTCTCTGGTTTTAAATTGAGAGTGAATCGCACTGTAATGGGGTGGGTAGTTGGCAACAGCTTGTACTGGAAGTGCACAAGTAGTTTGAACTTACAAGTGTGCCATTTGGTTACTTGTACTCCCTGGTAGGACATGTGTTTATTCCACACTGCAGCCTCAACCATGGTTATCTCTAGTACACGTGGCACAGGCCATGATAATCATGGTGGGTGGAAGTAGGCGAGTGCTTTTACTGCAAGTGCACCAAATGCTTATAACAACCACCTGCAGCAATGCTCTGTTGGAATACAAGAATGCCCCATATCTAAGAAATCAAGTTTGATCTAAAAGCAGGTGAAACCAAAGTCTTTGAATTGGTTCCGTTAAGTAGACACATCCATATTACAAGTAGAGCGAATATGGCATCCAACTCACCACCATGTTTACATATGTAGCTAATGGTTATTCTTGCAATAATCAACACGGGTAGGTTTATGGTTGGTTGGTTTCCTTCAACCAGGAGACTTTGTAACTCCGCCAGTCCCAAGCCCGGATGAAAAAGGAGGAGGGGGAGCAGTAACAAGCTTGCTAAAAAACCTGGGCTCAGCTTGTCCGGCTGATAGTACCCTGTAAGGACTCCTAATCCAGGGATAAAGGATGAGCAGCGTTTGTACTCCATGTTAGGAGCGGCTGTACATGGCATCTGTTCCTCATGTCAGAGGCGGCCATTTCTTTTGGAGCTAAGTCGGCCTGCCACTGAGTAGTGCTCCCAGTCTTAATGACAAAGGCATTCTACCAGTCATGATGGTTGTCAAGAGACTTTGCTGTGGTAGTGTTGTACACTCATGCACTTGGAGAAGTTAGCTTGTATATCGGGACAATAACTCTAAACTATATTACAGTGATCTTTATTGAAAACACACGAGATAACCAAGTGTGAACAGAATTGTTCGTCTCCTTAAAAAAAATATATATATATATAGCCGACCGGTGACAAAAAATTTTCCACTTCCTTTGTCCATGAGTATAATTTAAATTAAAA
>CP092864.1:156343187-156424043 GCA_030710605.1 Cordylochernes scorpioides
GAGTGAGGAGGAAAAGCAATTTAGAGGGGAGGGGGAGCAATCAGCCGTTGTCTGTGGAGTTGAGCACTTCTTCTCTCATTTTATCAATCGCCTTGAAATATTTAAAATATTTATAAACAAATGTTTTATCCAGCAGGAGAGTAGTGAAGATTTTATATACATGTTGTTCATTTTAGTGAGTTGGCCCCGAAATTTCGCGAATTTCCCGTCTCTTTTTATGTAGGAATGGGTAATGGAATAGGTCTATCTATATACAACCAGATATAGAACAGTTCTATCTATATACAATCAGATATAGAACAGTTCTATCTATATACAACCAGATATAGAACAGGTCTATCTATCAATATATACAACACAAAAAACGGTCTTTATTCAGTTGAAAAAAGGAGGCAATTACATTCGGCAGTTTTCACAATGAGAAAGCATCAAGATGTCGTCAACCTATTTGTCGTAGTCTCTCCGTCCATCTCCCTGTCTTTCCACAGCGGAGGGGTTGTCTTCGCTCCTGGAAGGGGGGGGGAGGGGGGGTAGACTTCGTTTTTCTATCTTGTTTTTTGTTTTCTCACTGTTCGACGTTGTCTTCCCGAGACGCCCCGATCGGTCTCTTAAACATCGCAGGTAGTTCATTTTCGCTTGTAGAGTTTTCTCTAAGTATAGTTAGTATTAATCTCATTCTTCCCACTTTGTCATTTATGGCTTTTCTCTGGTCGGTGTCAAGGTTATATATACAATCAGATATAGAACAGGTCTATCTATATACAACCAGATATAGAACAGGTCTATCTATATACAACCAGATATAGAACAGGTCTATCTATATACAACCAGATATATAACAGGTCTATCTATCTATATTTACAATCAGATATAGAACAGGTCTATCTATATACAACCAGATATAGAACAGGTCTATCTATATACAACCAGATATAGAACAGGTCTATCTATATACAACCAGATATATAACAGGTCTATCTATCTATATTTACAATCAGATATAGAACAGGTCTATCTATATACAACCAGATATAGAACAGGTCTATCTATATACAATCAGATATAGAACAGGTCCATCTATCAATATATATAATCAGATATAGAACAGGTCCATCTATCTATATATACAATCAGATATAGAACAGGTCCATCTATCTATATATACAATCAGATATAGAACAGGTCCATCTATCTATATATACAACCAGATATAGAACAGGTCTATCTATATACAATCAGATATAGAACAGAGGTCCATCTATCTATATACAATCAGATATAGAACAGGTCCATCTATCTATATATACAATCAGATATAGAACAGGTGTCTAGATATAATATAATCAAATAAAGTAAAGCACGAAAGAAGATGAGTTTCCTTCGTGCTTTACTTTATTTTATTATCTAAACAGGAAGAGTTCTATCGCTTATCTATCTATATATATAAAATGAATGTATGTGTGTGTGTGTCTGTCCTTTATGCCTGACCAAACTACTCATTGGAACGCCATGAAACTTTGGGAAATTGTTTAGTATAGTACTGGGAAGGTTTCTGAAAAATAATATATTGAATATCTTGAATATCCTTAGAGTTATTTGCAGATTTGTAGATTTAACTCGCAAGCAGCGCCACCTTGCGACGGAGATAGGCTTAGGTTTTGGCAGAAAGTCTGCTCCATGCCTGATGACCTTGGGTCCTTTCAGGGCTAATATATTAAGTAAAACTAATTCAAATATTAGTGCTTTATAATGGATATCTCCTTGAGGTTACCGATTTAAAAGTTTATTTTCTAATTTAGATTGTATAAGAAACATATTTTATTTTAAGTATTGTACTTTATTTAAAAAAGTTTAAATAATTGTGCAAGACGATATATACGATATATAAAAATCAAAAGAAATAATGACTATCGTTTAAATATAAAATTTGAATAAATATAAATGCGATACTAAAAATTAAATAACTTATATAGAAACTTTTACATAGTTTCGTCCTGTAAGCATACCAACTTGATAAAAGTTTCCTGTTTTTCCTTTTAATTTGCTTGATACGAACCTCTATTCATTTTTGAATTAGTAGATAAAAATAAGTCGGTGGATGAGACGGTAACACGCTCGATTCCCGACAGTCATGAACCGGGATTGAATCCCGCGTTTAAAATTTTTTAATATGTGAATAACTCTTTCACATATTATTCATTGTTCAATTATCATGAACTAGGTTGCTCTTGCTGAGCGGTACCTATTAATGTGATTTGAACCAGGTTAATTAGTAGAAATCAGACGATAACCATAGGTCATAGCCATTCAAAAGTTGGTTTAGGTCGTCAATCCTTTGCGAACACATGGAAATATCCACGCTGGCGCTCTCTACGCAGATCTTTTAAATGATATCCCGTGTCGTTTTTTTTTATATATAATTTGAGAGCCACCCCTCGCTTGAAGCAAATATTTTAATCCCAAGAGACTGCGCGAAAGACTTGAACATGAAACCGCCGGGGGAACGTTTTGTCCTCTAGACTGACGAAACCACTTAACCAAGCTCTGATCTCCACCCGTAGAGCGTGGGAATTTTGCGCACAAGTCAAAGTTAGTTTTATCATTTAACGACACGGCAATTTATTTGAGACAAGAATAATGATACAATTCCAAGGCAAAGATACTATTCCTTTAACTTCCATTTACCGAGGGAACCAATTAATATTGATTTTATTCAACTTATCGAGTATTTTTCAAGGGACCGGGAAAAAATGTTCACAAGATAAAACGATGATTTTGTAATGTAGAAAATTAGGAAAGACAAAATTCAGGAAGACACGGCAATTTTTTGAGACAAGAATAATGATACAATCCCAAGGCAAAGATGCTATTCCTTTAACTTCCAATTACCGAGGGAACCAATTAATATTGATTTTATTCAACTTATCGAGTATTTTTCAAGGGACCGGGAAAATGTTCACTAGATAAAACGCTGATTTTGTAATGTAGAAAATTTGGAAAGACAAAATTCAGGATGACAGGGCACACAGGGACCGGGAAAAAATGTTCACTTTATCGAGAGATTCAAATTTACGAGTTTCAAATTATCAAAATATATCTATTATTTTTTAAATAAGTTTCTAGAGAATTGTTTTAACAAATGTTCGTTAGACAAACCTTTACTCGGGTAAAACCCGGGCGAAGCCGGGTACATCCGCTAGTTCTAGATATAATACAAAGGGGGATCATAAATAAGGTGAATTATCTTATTTCTTAAAAATTAAAAAATCAAAATAATTTAAACCACAGAATATTAAAATATAACATCGAGAGACTATTTAAGGTGTTCTGTTCTTTTTTCCCACGCGCGGCGCGAGACTTATAAATAAACTAAAATAGAAGCTCCCTTGAAGGATTGCACCACGCTTGAGCAACGTGCAGTTATTCGTTTCTTGAATGCAGAAGGTATTCAAACATCTCAAATATGCCAAAGAATGAAAATATCTATGGTGAGTCTTGTTTGTCTAAAAAAAAAACATTTATAAATGGGTTAACGAGTTCAAAAATGGACGAATTACATGTTACTCAGGTCCTCAACGTTTGGCCGGTAAAGTTTTGTTAACAATTTTTTGGGATGTTGATGGACCAATCTGTCTTGATTTTTTATCCTCAAGGCAACGTATGAACAGCAACCTTTATTGTGACATTCTTGTAAATAAGCTAAAGCCCGGTATAAGAAACAAAAGAAGAGGGAAGCTTAGTAAAGGTGTTCTCTTCCTTCATGATAATGCAAGGCCGCATACATCATGTAAAACTGTATCTACAATCATTAAATTAGGTTTTGAAGTTTTAGAACATCTTGCATATAGTCCAGACCTAGCCCCCTCTGACTATTTCCTTTTTGGACTACTAAAGAAGGAGTTAAAGGGAAAGCGATTTGACTCGGATGAAGATGTCCAGAAAGTGGTGCAAGATTTTTTTCACACGCTTCCTAAGAGTGCCTATAAAGAGGGTATTTACAAGTTGCCAGAACGATGTAGACGATGTATAGAAAGCCAAGATGATTATTTGAAAATCAAGTCCTAATTTTTAATATCGTTCTTATTTTTTAAATAAATTAGAATACACCTTATTTATTGATCCTACCTTGTATATTTAAACTATTTCACGTGTATGATTCTTTTTAAAATAAAGTAATTTTCTACTGCCCTTACTGCAATGATAAATAAAAGGAGAGCCCGGCTCATCAGTGGTGAACCCTCAAAGCGGTTTCGTCAGTTTAATCTATCTTACCATATCAGGGTGTACCACTGACGAGCCAGGCCCTCCCATTAACTTAAATTGCAGTAAGGACATGTAGAAAATAGTTTAAATCAGATAGAAACATATGCGTCAAAAATAGTTCAAATTTCCTACAACAGATGGCGCGGTGATGCACCACGAAGATATCTATATAAGGGCGGTAGTCCAGTTGGAGTGCGGCAGACCGAGGGACGGGCCCCTAGAGCCCCGGCCGGGATCTAAAAGCCAGTTTAATTGACCAAAAGAAAAGTTTGTGAGGAGAATTGAATTAGCCAGCTCGGAGTTGACAGCCACAAATTGAGTTCCCCTCGGCCCGAAGTGGTCAGTGGCGGGCAGCTCTTGTGGGAAATGTGGCAGAATTTCAAACCGAGACGACACTTGTGGCTAGCAGGAATCCAAGATGGTCAAATTGTTTCCATACTTTGAAGATATGTGGATCGGATTTGGTCGTTTTATCGCTGTTTTCATACCTTGCTGGTCTCTTCGGTGAGGGACGTACAGGGTATGCAAATTGATTCGTGACGCAAATAAGAATTGGAACTCTCCCAAATCATAATTCCCTCATTCAAAGGATATCGACTGTTCGTATTTGCTGGTAGCTTCAGTGATGGACGTATAGGGTATGCAAATTGACTAGTGACGCAAATAAGAATTGGAATTCTTCCAAATCATGATTCACTCAAACAAAAGCTATCGAAATGTGGACATTACATTGCGAAGTCTTTTTTCACCCATTTTGTGTATGTAAAGTACGGTGAGTAGTCAATTTATGCTTCTCAAACATCAATGAAAGATTCCATTTCTTGGCTGCTGGCCACTTGTGGAGAGAATTCCCCGAAATGCAACAAAAACAAAAAGCTTTATCACGACTTTATTGGTCTTATACAGATTCTCCGAGTAGAAGAGGATATATAAAAGGAATAGCAGTAACAATAATCAGCAATGTTATTTACCATGTATCAAATAGGGGAAAGAAGAACGAAATATACATTACAAGCAATCAAGAACAAAGCTGTTCCTTTTCTTAAAGAACGTTAAAAATGCCCCAATATGTAAATATTGTTTCCGTGTGAACAGTAACAGGGCGCAGGAATTCTAGATATCTGAAATTTGATCAGTGAAACGTTACTACTTATTGAAATATACAGCCAATGATGTGGCGATGCAGCATAGCGGGAGAGTTGACAACCATCGTGACTGGGTGAAGTAGAATGTCATTAAAACTGGGAGCACTACTCAGTAGCATCCACTGACTTAGCTCCAATATGAAATGTCTGACATGAGGAACAGACGTCATGTACAGCCGCTCCTAACATGGAGTACATCCTGTATCTCTGGAGCCCTTACAGGGTTACTATCAGCTGAGCCCAGGTTTGTTAGCGAGCTTGTAACTGCTCCTCCTTGGCCTGGGAGCGGCAATAGGAAACGGATGCTATACCATCTATAAACTCCCCTGGGGTGGAGCGATATGTTCCCGCTGACAGCCTTATCTGACCAGCTGACATGGCCGAGACAATGGTATTGTCTGGATCCTTCCCCCGCACCTGTGGGATTCTATCTGTGGTCCATACTGGCCTTTTGGACGATACGTAATTCACATTGTGGCTGTGGCATAAATAGCGGGGTACTGTTGACTTTTGACCGAGAGCATATCGATAAAAAGGTAATAATAGGATGTCTATGTATACATGGAACACATCTGTAGTTACATTCTGGCAGAAGAAATGTTATAGAAGATATCCGTATACCATCCGTATAACCCACAGGAAATTTGTATAACCCACAGGAAATTTGTATAACCCACAGGAAATTTGTATAACACACAGGAAATTCGTATAACCCACAGGAAATTTGTATAACCACACAGGAAATCCGTATAACCCACAGGAAATTTGTATAACACACAGGAAATCCGTATAACCCACAGGAAATTTGTATAACACACAGGAAATTCGTATAACCCACATGAAATTTGTATAACACACAGGAAATCCCGTATAACCCACAGGAAATTTGTATAACACACAGGAAAATCCGTATAACCCACAGGAAATTTGTATAACACACAGGAAATCCGTATAACCCACAGGAAATTCGTATTACCCACAGGAAATTCGTGTAACACACAGTAAATTCGTATAACACACAGGAAATTTGTATAACACACAGTAAATCCGTATAACCCACAGTAAATTCGTATAACCCACAGTAAATTCGTATAACACACAGTAAATCCGTATAACACACAGTAATTCGTATAACCCTCAGTAAATTCGTATAACCCACAGTAAATTCGTATAACACACAGTAATTCGAATAACCACAGGAAATTTGTATAACACACAGGAAATCCGTATAACCCACAGTAAATTCGTATTACCCACAGTAAATTCGTGTAACACACAGTAAATTCGTATAACACACAGTAAATTCGAATAACCCACAGGAAATTTGTATAACACACAGTAAATCCGTATAACCCACAGTAAATTCGTATAACCCACAGTAAATTCGTATAACACACAGTAAATCCGTATAACACACAGTAAATTCGAATAGCCCACAGTAAATTCGTATAGCACACAGGAAATTCGTATAACACACAGTAAATTCGTATAACACACAGTAAATTCGAATAACCCACAGGAAATTTGTATAACACACAGGAAATTCGTATAACCCACAGTAAATTCGTATAAACACACAGTAAATTCGTATAACACACAGTAAATTCGTATAACACACAGGAAATTTGTATAACACACAGTAAATTCGTATAACACACAGTAAATTCGTATAACCCACAGGAAATTTATATAACACACAGGAAATCCGTATAACCCACAGGAAATTTGTATAACACACAGTAAATCCGTATAACACACAGTAAATTCGTATAGCCCACAGTAAATTCGTATAGCACACAGGAAATTCGTATAACACACAGTAAATTCGTATAACACACAGTAAATTCGAACAACCCACAGGAAATTTGTATAACACACAGGAAATTCGTATAACCCACAGTAATTCGTATAACACACAGTAAATTCGTATAACACACAGTAAATTCGTATAACACACAGGAAATTTGTATAACACACAGTAAATTCGTATAACACACAGTAAATTCGTATAACCCACAGGAAATTTGTATAACACACAGGAAATTCGTATAACCCACATGAAATTTGTATAACACACAGGAAATCCGTATAACCCACAGGAAATTTGTATAACACACAGGAAATCCGTATAACCCACAGGAAATTTGTATAACACACAGGAAATCCGTATAACCCACAGGAAATTCGTATTACCCACAGGAAATTCGTGTAACACACAGTAAATTCGTATAACACACAGGAAATTTGTATAACACACAGTAAATCCGTATAACCCACAGTAAATTCGTATAACCCACAGTAAATTCGTATAACACACAGTAAATCCGTATAACACACAGTAAATTCGTATAACCCTCAGTAAATTCGTATAACCCACAGTAAATTCGTATAACACACAGTAAATTCGAATAACCACAGGAAATTTGTATAAACACACAGGAAATCCGTATAACCACAGTAAATTCGTATTACCCACAGTAAATTCGTGTAACACACAGTAAATTCGTATAACACACAGTAAATTCGAATAACCCACAGGAAATTTGTATAACACACAGTAAATCCGTATAACCCACAGTAAATTCGTATAACCCACAGTAAATTCGTATAACACACAGTAAATCCGTATAACACACAGTAAATTCGAATAGCCCACAGTAAATTCGTATAGCACACAGGAAATTCGTATAACACACAGTAAATTCGTATAACACACAGTAAATTCGAATAACCCACAGGAAATTTGTATAACACACAGGAAATTCGTATAACCCACAGTAAATTCGTATAACACACAGTAAATTCGTATAACACACAGTAAATTCGTATAACACACAGGAAATTTGTATAAACACACAGTAAATTCGTATAACACACAGTAAATTCGTATAACCACAGGAAATTTATATAACACACAGGAAATCCGTATAACCCACAGGAAATTTGTATAACACACAGTAAATCCGTATAACACACAGTAAATTCGTATAGCCCACAGTAAATTCGTATAGCACACAGGAAATTCGTATTAACACACAGTAAATTCGTATAACACACAGTAAATTCGAATAACCCACAGGAATTTGTATAACACACAGGAAATTCGTATAACCCACAGTAAATTCGTATAACACACAGTAAATTCGTATAACACACAGTAAATTCGTATAACACACAGGAAATTTGTATAACACACAGTAAATTCGTATAACACACAGTAAATTCGTATAACCCACAGGAAATTTGTATAATACACAGGAAATCCGTATAACCCACAGGAAATTTGTATAACACACAGGAAATCCGTATAACACACAGTAAATTCGTATAACACACAGTAAATTCGTATAACCCACAGGAAATCCGTATAACACACAGTAAATTCGTATAACACACAGTAAATTCGTATAACCCACAGGAAATTCGTATAACACACAGTAAATTCGTATAACACACAGGAAATTCGTATAGCACACAGGAAATTCGTTATAACACACATTAAATTTGTATAGACAACAATAACAACTTTTATTCAAACCTCTGTAGCTTACAGAGATTGAGGGGAGAGAAAATTTAGAATCAGATAGGGGGCCTCCACCACCTGCGGAGAGATGTTCTTGACATTGTCAGCTGACACCTTCCATCTCCACCCCCATAAAGAAGCCGTAGATATTGAATTTCTCCGCGGCGAGGATGGCAAGGGCATCCCTGTCCAACCCTGTTCCGAAGGTCCGGAGCCATCCGCAGGATGGAGAAGGCCTCTCTGATGAGAGGTCTGATACAGCGGCAGTTCCAGTATCGGTGCGCCAGGGACAGGTCCCCGGAACCGCAGGCTGCGCATGATGTACTGGCAGAGGCTGGGTGAGCAGGGTGAGGTAGGGCGTGCAGGGCTAGCCTGAGCGCGATGTCAGCCTCGTGTCCAGTAAAGGCGCTGCTCCGGAGCGAAGACCACTGGACGGCGCGACGGCACCACTACCTCGTTTTCCCATCTCCTCAGATACCGGGTGATGGGCATCTCAGCCAGGCGCGACCTCTCCAGGGCTCGGCGAGCAGAGTGGGTGGTGAGGCGAGAGAAGGACGTAGATGAGCCCCGCAGTACAACGGCCTCCGCGATCCCGTTCACCCAGTGGCTTCCACGCAGGTTCTCCTCGACGATCTTGCGGCAGAAACTCCCCAGTGCTGCAACATCTATCAGGGCGGAGCGCGTCGGACAGAGGAGGGTCGCAGGATTGGCTAGGTCCCGGACGCGGGCGCCTGTCCATCGCGCAGGAGCCCGGAGGATATGTGTTCTGAAAAAACGGCAGCCCGCCGATGACTGGGAGATCCAGGAGTTGATGCGTGGCCAGGAACCGGTGGTTGAGATCTAACATTTCAGAAGCCGCCTCCCAGAGCTTGAGTAGTCGCAGACGTCGTGGCGTGAGGCCTGCGCCCGTTGGAGGTAGATGGAGCCAGTGGCCGCTGGCCGTTAGCCACGAGAAGGCGTTGCGGACTCCGCGCAGCGCTACCTGGACCCCCTTGATTGATGCCAGCCGAAGTTGCGCCCCAACATTCAGCAGTCCCAGTCCGCCGAGAGAGACGGGCCTCGTCATCACGTCCGCGGGCAGCCACGCGGTACGGTCGGGACCCCAGATGAACCGCGCGAGGCGGGCCTGCATAAGAGAGATTACATTGTCCCCGGGGAGGTAGCCGTGCAGGTGGTGCGTGATGGAAGAGAACACCAGGGAGTTGGCCGCTCTGGCTCGGCCGATGAGGGAAAGACCGCGGGTGAAGGGGGCCCGTTTCCTTATAGCCGACTCCAGGAGGGACAGTAGATGTTGTTGGTGGGCAACGGAGGCTCGGGGGATGATGTCGCAGCCAAGGACCCTGATGGATGGGGCGGTGCAGGGAATACCCAGGGGAGCGTCGCCGCGACCACTCCAGGCGCCGCACCAGAGACCCGAGCAATTGCCAAAGTTGACTCCGATGCCGTAGGCCCGCCTGAAGTCCTCGAAGATGATGGCCACCTGCGCGAATAGCTCCTCGCGGCGGATTAGGAGGACGATGTCATTGGTGTTAGGAGCTAATACTTTCCTATTCTACTATCGAGCAGAGTAATCACCAACACCTCTAAGAAATTAATACTTTTAATTTCCTTTCATAACTAATCAATTTACATCATTTAAAACCAAATATATACATGTAAAGTCGTCCGGTCATCTGGTCAAAATATAAATATATTAATCTATGAAAAACAACTTATAAAAAAGCTAACAATTGGCGTAGGCGATGACGTTGCCTACGCCTAATTCCTCCTCAAGACGTCGCAGAAGCGGCCCGGTAGCTATTCTGAATAGCGCGGCGCTGACCGCGCAGCCCTGCCTCACACCGTTGAGGAGATGGAAGGCAGCGGTGTGGACGTCTCGGACCCGGACAGCCGCGTCCGCACCGGCGTAGAAGGTCAGGATCCACCCAAGGAATGCCGGCGGCAGGCGCAGGAACACCGGCAGGGACACAAGAAAACCGTGGTCCAGGGAGTCGAAGGCCGACTACAGGTCTATGGCGATGACAGCCAGCGGCGAGCCTGTGGCCGTGGCCACCTCGACCCCATCCGTCACACGGGCGATGTTCCATGACGGGGACCTCCCCGGGACAGCGTAGGATTGGCACTCTGGAACCAGGACAGGAAAATGGGGCTTCAGACGGCTGAGGAGCACGCCGGCGAGGATCCTGTAATCAGCCGACAGCAGCGAGAGGGGGCGGAAGCCGTCCAGGCCCGGACCACCGCGAGTCTTCGGAACTAGGCAAATAGAGCTGCGTCGGGTCGATAGGGGCAAGACCCCGCGTTGCTGGGACGCGCTGTACACTCTTTGCAGAGCCCCCGCAAAGAAGTCTTCAAATGCGGCGAGGAGCTCGCCGGGCAGGCCGTCCCAGCCTGGAGCCTTACCGGGAGGAAGGCGGCGGATGGCAGCCACGATCACCGCCTCAGAGATGTCGGCCCGACACAGCATGTCGTCCTCGGCCAGGACAACTGGGCTCCCGGTCCCCCAGATGAAGACCTCAAAAACGGCCGGGTCAATGGGCTCTTTGGAGAAGCGGGCCCGGAAGGTGGAGTAGGCCAAGCTGCGTAATTCGCGGGCCCCGATGGTGTTGCCCGAATCGTCCCTGACAGAGGCCGCAGCAGGTCGTCGAAAGCGAAGCGTTCGCCCCAGGTCCGGGAAGGAATGGAAGTCTGCCTGCGTAGATTCAGCCTCGAGCCTAGCCTTGAAGTATCTTCTGGCTCTCGCGGCGTTGTCGTCCTCGGCGGCTGAGCGCAGAATGTTGAGAGAGCCGAACTCTGCCACCAGCTCTGCCTTGATGATGGACCAACGCTCCCATAGGTCGACGTCGAAAATTCGTATAACACACAGGAAATTCGTATAACACAGAGGAAATTTGTATAACACAGAAAATTTGTATAACACACAGAAAATTTGTATAACACACAGGAAATTCCTATAATCCACAGGAAATTTGTATAACACACAGGAAATTTGTATAACACACAGGAAATCCGTATAACCCACAGGAAATCCGTATAACCCACAGGAAATCCGTATAACCCACAGGAAATCCGTTATAACCCACAGAAAAATTGTATAACCCACAGTAAATTCGTATAACCCACAGGAAATTTGTATAACACACAGGAAATCCGTATAACATATAGGAAATCCGTATAACACACAGGAAATTCGTATAACACACAGGAAATCCGTATAACCCACAGGAAATTCGTATAACACACAGGAAATCCGTATAACATACAGGAAATTCGTAAAACCCACAGGAAATTTGTATAACACACAGGAAATCCGCATAACCCACAGGAAATTCGTATAACCCACAGGAAATTCGTATAACCCACAGGAAATTTGTATAACACACAGAAAATCCGTATAGCACATAGGAAATTTGTATAGCACACAGGGAATTCGTATAACTCACAGGAAATTCGTATAGCACACAGGAAATCCGTAAAGCACATAGGAAATTCGTCCTAACTGATTACCTTAATATTTCTAAGATATCGATCCAAAGTAGAGTTTTCAAATTCAGTAGAACTACCTCTATGACAACTCCTAGTTACAGAGCCAAAGTGTCCTTTAGAGAGAGGTTGTACTATTACTGGAGCGTTGCTACAGTAGAACTACCTCTCTGACAACACCTAGTTACAGAGCTAAAGTGTCCTTTAGAGAGAGATGTACTGTTACTGGAGCGTTGCTACAGTAGAACTACCTCTCTGACAACACCTAGTTACAGAGCCAAAGTGTCCTTTAGAGAGAGGTGTACTCTTACTGGAGCGTTGCTACAGTAGAAACTACCTCTCTGACAACACCTAGTTACAGAGCCAAAGTGTCCTTTAGAGAGAGGTGTACTCTTACTGGAGCGTTGCTACAGTAGAACTACCTCTCTGACAACACCTAGTTACAGAGCTAAAGTGTCCTTTAGAGAGAGGTGTACTATTACTGGAGAGTTGTTCAGTAAAAATGGTAATTTTCATTATGAAAACTAAAGATATAACTTCTTACCTGGAGAGTTGCTAATTAATAAAAATGGCAATTGTGGTAATGAAAACTGTCCTTTTTAGAGAGGTGCCCTCTAACGGGAATGACCTCTCATGGAGGTTCCGCCTTCTGTTTTTTCTATTCAGTTAATGTTACGAGGCTAGTACGAATGCCTTCAATGTTTCCATCATTCAATCTTTTGAGCATTCTAACCAGGTGATGGCACATTAGGCATGTGCCAGTTCATTTTCTTCGTAATTCAGCAAGACTATGTTGTCTGCCGCTAATTTTGGCACATCGTCAATTGCAATGTGAAGTTCAACAAACGGCTGCACATCTCCAGCAATCTGAGACAAATTCTTTCTAAATTGAAGAAAGGAGAATCAAACGAGATAAGGAAATATCGCTTGGAATATAAATGTATCGAGTGTATATCTGTTGAGCCACCGCAGGCAATGTTCGTCCTCGGCTGATTGTTCTGTGATCCGCCTTTTTCAAATTTAATTTCACAAGTTTCCAGCACCATTTTAATCCCCGGTGGGTTTAGCGATGATAAAATCAAATTCTATAAATGTTTCCGTCGAAATTCATTGAAAGAAAAAATGATTTAAATAAACGGTTTCTATGATTAAAGAATTGCGGAGCCGTTTCTTCTCACAGAGAAGCTGTCAATCTCCGTATTCCAATTGCTGCTGAGGTCTCTGGGGACCTGCGACCTTTGATTAAACCGGCTGCAAATGGGACGATTTGTTTACCTGGCAGACGATCTGGGGAAGTGGTGACGCAGCGGTTCGGCCTACACATCGGCTACGGCAGTTAGACGACGTGCTCGGCTGGCCGTTTGCTCACGTGACTTTGGGCGAACTTAGCTGCGGTATATTTACATATCCTCGCTGTTTTATTATGTTAGTAATTATCTATCTAACGGAAATTATGTTTAATATATACACTCATGGACAAATATTAAGGAAGTGAAAATTATTTGATGTCACCTGTCGTCTTATATATATGGCATACTGCAGATCCTCTCTGTTAATTATGCAAGCAAGTAGTTATCTAATGGCAGTTATTAACATATAAACAACAACAACAAAAGGGTTATTAAGACCTTTTGGTCTTATACAGATTCTCTCCAAGTAGAAGTGCATGGTATATACAGGAATAACTGTAACAATGATCAGCAATGTTATTTACAATGTATCAAATAAGGGGAAAGAAGAAAGAAAGAACTTGGGGAATAAACTTATATAAATTACAAGCAATCGAGAACAAGCAGTTCCTTAAAGAACAATAATAATTGTTCTACTAATTATAATTAGTAGAATTGACAGAAATTTAGATCAGTACAAGTGAAGAAGGAATATTCAACAATGTATTATACATCAGACATCTATACAGCAGTTTTATACATGGATGGATCAAATGGTTGTTTAAAGTTGGAATATAAAGTCTTAGGAGTTAATTAATTATTTCGTTTTTCTAGTTGTTCTATATTAACTATTATATATATAATATTTGATTTGATTAATGAATATATTACTGTGATCAAAATTTTTCGACACTTTGCTCATAAAATCCTGAAAACTCAATATATTTTCTCTCGGGTTGTGGCAAACGCAAGCGTCGCCCTTGGCTTGGAGACCTGCAAATTTTCAAAAATCACGCGCCACAACAGCGCGAGCAGCGGCTGTTCTAAGTGAAGCCATTTTGCCCGTGCTTCGATTTCGTTAGTCACCGAAATGAAGGATCAACGAATTTGCATCAAGTTCTGTGTGAAAAACGAATTCAAGGGTGCCGAAATTTTTTGAATGTTGCAAACAGCCTACTGGGATGCCGTCATGAGCCGAAGACGAGTTTTCGAGTGGTACAAGCGCTTCAAGAAGGGTCGGGAAGAGACCGCCGACAACGAGCGTTCCGGGAGACCGTCCACATCAACCACGCCTGAAAAAGTGGACAAGGTGTTGGAACTGGTGTGTGAAGACCGACGAATAACTGTCAGGGAGGTCGCCGAAGAAGCAGGGATATCATTCGGGTCGACTCAATCGATAATGAGGGACATTTTGGGAGTGAGAAGACTCAACGCCGTTCTCGTTCCCAAAGATTTGACTTTTGATCAAAAGAACGCCCGGAAAAAAAACGGCCAGTCTCAATCTCGAAGCGACAACCGACGACCCCGAATTGCTGAAGAGGGTCATTACTGGAAACGAAACATGGATTTACGGCTTTGATTCGGAAACTACCCAACAGGCATCGGAGTGGCGCTTCAAAAATGAGCTGAGATCAAAGAAGGCGAGGAAGGCTCCCAGCAAAGTCAAGGTCATGTTGACGGTGTTTTTCGACTACCAGAGCATCGTTCATCATGAATTTCAACAACAAGGCTCTACAATAACTGCTGACTCCTACCTGGGAGTTTTGAGGCGATTGAGGGAAGCGATCAGGCAGAAACGGCCGGAGCTGTGGAGGAGCAAGTCGTGGATCCTCCACCACGATAACGCGCCGGCGCACACAACCCTCAAAATCTCGAAGTTCTTGCAGGACCAGTCAACCTCTGTGTTCCCCCAACCCCCCTACAGTCCCGATTTGGCCCCCTGCGACTTCTTCCTTTTTGGAAAGCACAAAAAAAAGTTAAAGGGCCGGAAATTTCAGAGCATAGAAGAGATCAAAGTGGAATCAAAGAAGGCCATGAAGGCGATCCCGAAAACAGACTACCAGAGGTGTTTTGCCGACTGGAAAAAAAGGGGCTGATGTGCATCGCGGCCAACGGGGACTACTTTGAAGGGGACAATTTGAATTTGGTAGAATAATAAAGTTTTTTTTTTTAACTTATGAGAAAAGTGTCGAAACCTTTTGATCAGAGTAGTATATTATTATTGATCAAACGGTTTATCCCCTGGAGAGATCTGAATAAAGCGTTTTATTTAAAAAAATCTAAAAAAAGTCGTTTGTTTAATAAATTCATTTGGATTGCTCACAATCCAAGTAGATATGGAATGACCAGTATCCCCACCGAGGCCAATTAGATACATAAGGAAGTCCTGCGACCTGAGCGACCATGTAGCTGGCGCATGTGTAGAGAGCTGTGAAATGCCAGAAATCAATTACTGTAATACGGCGGAAGCATTCCCCGATGTTTACTGAGATTTATTTTCTTGAGTCAACAGTTTTGAAAGAGAGTGCGTTATAAATATCTTATGTGCTGCTCGAATTGGGGGCATCATTAGCTGCGTGATACGGCGAGTGGAGTTAGTTATACGGTGAGTGGAGTTACACGGTGAGTGGAGTTACACGGTGAGTGGAGTCGCACGGTGAGTGGAGTCGCACGGTGAGTGGAGTCACACGGACATTTGTGTTTATTGCAAAACAAGAAACTTGTTTGGAAATATATTGTTACATCAACTAATTTGAAAAAATAGTACAAATGTAATATTGTACTGGGATAAGGTGCATAAATTAGGAAAAAGGCATCTCCTTATCGTGCAACTGAAAGTTGCTGATGGCTTGCGCCATCTATCGGAATAAATATCAACTTATCTCGTTGATTTTAATTTTGGCCAATTCTGGAATAATTAAAAATCAACGAGAATAGTTGATATTTATTCCGATAGATGGCGCAAGCCATCAGCAACTTTCAGTTGCACGATAAGGAGATGCCTTTTTCCTAATCAACTAATTTGTTATTTAAGACCCGACAGTGACTCGCTGGGGAATGATTATATTGAATCCTAGTTATATACGTTCACGGTTTTGCAAAATACGCGACGCTGTACAGAGTGTATTTCAGTGTACATATATAAGTGGGAAATACGATAAAGAAAGAATCATTCCCCTGAGTGGCAGCAAGTCAGTGAAACATCGGGGAGTAAATCAATACTTGGTTGCCTTGTATATATTTTCCCGGACAAACCTCCAACCAACGAATGATCTTCAAACTTATAATTTATTTGGGTAGCTGCGGCTACGACCAGCTGGTACAGTGGAGTCTGAACCTCAGCCAGCATCAAACAACAACATTTACTACTCTCAAGCCATTGAAGATAGAAAATAACAACAAAATCTATCCCCACTTGCCCAAAAATGTAGTTTGGCACCTGCAGCTCCAGAACACATTTTGGCTTGCATTAGATGCACTAAACAGGACTTTTGGGAGAGGCCGCTGCTCATCATCAAACAGCTAAAGGAGCATGAACTCATGGAATCTCTGTACAAGGGAACAACAAGGTACAGAAGTCGCCAACTACCCCTTGTGACAACTAAGTTTTCTTTTGGTTTTATTTACAATGTCAGGGGAGGTGTCCAATACACCAGGTGGTGCCAGGCACGTGTATTTCTTGGAAGATATTACAGGGGTGCTGGGCACAGTTTCGTTTTTTGCTCCTATAGGAGGATTAAAAAATACTTATAAAGAATATCAAAGAAGGAATTTTATAGGAGAGCAAAAAATAAATGTTAAACTTATTCATCTTTTCATGGAATAGTATCTATTTACGACAATATTAGGTATAATTCAGTTACATTCACATTTTCTAGCTCTCTCTCTGTTTCTGATTACGACACAAACATTCTGGGCACTCATGGACAAAACTTAAGGAAGTTTTACATTTCATCATGTATATCTGGATTCAGACAATAACTCTCAAAGATATTAAAGTGACCTTTATTGAAGACACACGAGATAACCAAGTGTGAACAGCCTCTGTCTCCTTAAAAAAAGAACAGACAACCGGTGACATCAAAGACTTTCCACTTCCTTTACTTTTGGCTATAAAAGTATTTATTTTTATTAATATTTTACCATTATCGGTGTGTAAATTTGAAATGGGGATCCAAGAATGAAAAGTTGCCGACCAAGGACTTCACGTAAACAAGAACGGACTTAACGCCGGAAAGGAAGGATCACTGAGGTCAAGTGGGAGCTGAAGAAAGTCCAAGTCATCGATCGAAAGTCCGGACAAACACTTTTAGAGGAGCGACACCGGATACTGGACAGTGGCTAGACGGAAATCTCTTCTAGAACGTTGAGTGTGTGGTCGCATTCTTATAGAACGTCTAGTGTGTGGTCGCATTCTTATAGAACGTCTAGTGTGTGGTCGCATTCTTATAGAACGTCTAGTGTGTGGCTGTATACTTCTAGAACGTCTAGTGTGTGGCTGTATACTTATAGAGCGTCTAGTGTGTGGCTGTATACTTCTAGAACGTCTAGTGTGTGGCTGTATACTTCTAGAACGTCTAGTGTGTGGCTGTATACTTATAGAACGTCTAGTGTGTGGCTGTATACTTATAGAACGTCTAGTGTGTGGCTGTATACTTCTAGAACGTCTAGTGTGTGGCTGTATACTTCTAGAACGTCTAGTGTGTGGCTGTATACTTCTAGAACGTCTAGTGTGTGGCTGTATACTTATAGAACGTCTAGTGTGTGGCTGTATACTTCTAGAACGTCTAGTGTGTGGCTGTATACTTCTAGAACGTCTAGTGTGTGGCTGTATACTTCTAGAACGTCTAGTGTGTGGCTGTATACTTATAGAACGTCTAGTGTGTGGCTGTATACTTATAGAGCGTCTAGTGTGTGGCTGTATACTTCTAGAACGTCTAGTGTGTGGCTGTATACTTCTAGAACGTCTAGTGTGTGGCTGTATACTTATAGAACGTCTAGTGTGTGGCTGTATACTTATAGAGCGTCTAGTGTGTGGCTGTATACTTCTAGAACGTCTAGTGTGTGGCTGTATACTTATAGAACGTCTAGTGTGTGGCTGTATACTTATAGAGCGTCTAGTGTGTGGCTGTTTACTTCTAGAACGTCTAGTGTGTGGCTGTATACTTATAGAACGTCTAGTGTGTGGCTGTATACTTATAGAACTTCTAGTGTGTGGCTGTTTACTTATAGAGCGTCTAATGTGTGGCTGTATACTTCTAGAACGTCTAGTGTGTGGCTGTATACTTATAGAACGTCTAGTGTGTGGCTGTATACTTATAGAGCGTCTAGTGTATGGCTGTATACTTCTAGAACGTCTAGTGTGTGGCTGTATACTTCTAGAACGTCTAGTGTGTGGCTGTATACTTCTAGAACTTCTAGTGTGTGGCTGTTTACTTATAGAGCGTCTAGTGTGTGTAGTAACCAAAAGGGGCTCTAGACATTTGCAAGTGCAAAAGTCGAACTGCTTTTCACATGTGTAGGCATGTGGTGCACTTAGAGTAAAAGCAGTCGCCAACTTCTTCCCACCATGATTATCCTGACCTGTACTAGGGATTTATTTATTTATTATACTAGGGATAATAAAACAAATTATCGTAACCATACCTGTTAAAGGGCCGTCACGTCCGAAATCTTGAATTGTCGTGAGATAAAAGAAACCCTCGGAGAATTTTTTATAATAAGAGTTCAAACTCCAGTTTCTTGCCCTCTGTGTTTGAGATCAAAGTACGCGTAGGTGAAGTTCTGATTGGATGAACCTTTGCTGGTTTTCTGGTTGAGGCAAGGGAATGGTAACGTGTGCATGGAACTATGCTTGTTTGAAAGTTTCTGATTGAAGGAATAGTAACGTGTGCATGGAACTATGCTTGTTTTGAACGTTTCTGGTTGAGGAAATGGTAACGTGTGCATGTGTTACGACCACTAAATTGGTCGTCCTTGTTTTATGCAAATATGTTTGACTTTAAACTAGGATAAAAAGTATGTAAATCTCTTTGTTGTACAAACTGTTATGTAGATTTCTTTGCTGTATAAATTATTATGTAAATTTTCTTAATCTATAAATTGACCGTGTTTTTTAATAAGAGTAGTAGTTCTGATTAAGGTATTGAGCGTGGTGGTATCCTTTATTTCGGGCCTTCCTCTCCCCTTGGATATAGATAGCTGGTGACATAAGGCTGGACAAAAGAGGCACTAGGGCGTCTCTCGAAATTAAAGAAGAGACACACCTTTCAATATTGAGCAGAAGGCCTCAAAGGACTCAACCTTGTGGCGAGCCTGCCAGGATTATAAGATACTAGGATTATAAGATTCCAGGACTCCAGGATGGAGACTCAAGGGAACTTTGCGAATTTGAAGATATTAAAAGAATCTAGAGCTACAATGAGAAATATCTTCACTAGGGAAATAGGCGAAGTTCTAGAAGAATTGAATGGAGTCTCCCCTGATGAGGGCCTATTGATGAAAAGGAAAGAGGTCATCGTCCAGCATCACCAGCAAATTAGGGAATTTAATAGAAAAATTGAGATAGAAATAATTAGGACAGAGGAACATGACGAAAAGGATATATTGAAAGAACTGGAGTCCACTGTGCACTACGAGAAGATGTACATTGACGTACGAATAGAGATCGACAGGTTCCTAAAGTCTCAAGTTGAGAAAATATCTGTTGCAGAAGTTGAAGAAAGACTAAATTCTCAAGTTGAGAAAAATTCAGAAACAGAAACAGAGGGTCTCAGCACAGAACCCGAAACAGGTCTCAGCACAGAACCTGAAATGGAAACAGGTCTCAGCACAGAACCTGAAATGGAGACAGGTCTCAGCACAGAACCTGAAATGGAAACAGGTCCCGGCACAGAACCTGAAATGGGAACAGGTCCCAGCACAGAACCAGAAGCGGAGGAAAGTCATAAGACTGGAGTTGAGAAAAGGTCTTTTGTTGAAGAAAGTGAAAAAGCTCAAATTGAGAAAAGGCATTTTCCTGGGGAGAGTGAAAAGGCTCAAATTGAGAAAGGCACTTTGCTGAAGAAAGTGAAAAGGCCGAAGTTGAGAAAAAATCTATTGAAGCAGATGAAAGTGAAAAAGCTCAAGTTAACAAGGGGTCAATTATAGAAACTGAAAGTGCAGAGTCTCTTGCGAAAGAGGAAACTGCTAATGAAAAAGGTGAAGATGCAGATTTAAAGAATAAAGAAGACTCGGAAGCTGAAACCAAGGACAATGGAGTAGAGGATTCTAAAACTGCAATTAAAGGTTATGAATCGGTGAACAATTCTAAAGCGGTAGCTGAAGGCGCTGATCAAGTAGAGATTTCAGGTGATGAAACTGAATCCATTGATGATATTGAGGAAAGAATTGTCAAAGTTCAAGTATCGAGGAAATTGGTGGAAGCAAGACAAACTGGAGATACGGAATTTAAAGTAAAAGGATACTATTTTCCTGATCGCCCTATGTTTAAGAGTGAGTCCAGGACTACGCCTGTACGGCTAGTGATTGACGACGCTTCCTGTCGAGGACACGGCGGACTATCCTTGAGGCGGTATTTGAAGAGGGAACCCAATCTACCGAGAAGAATCCCTGAAATAAGGATGGCATTTCGGGAAAATAAATTTGGAGTTTTGGCCGACATGGGAAGATATTTCCGGATGATCGCCATTAAGGAGAATGATTGGGACTGCCTCAGATTTCTTTGGAAGAAGAGGATGGATGGCTGATGGTTTTTGGGCGGGAAAATAGTTGTATTGATGATTTTGATTATGTGCCCCGTACCTCAAAAATCCGGAAGGAAAAGAAATAGTTGAATATGATGATGCAAAGGTTGGAGAGGGTAAAATGCTTTCTAAACAAAGTTGTACTATCCAGATCACCTAGGTAAAGAGAGAACCAATAGAAAAAAGTTCAATTGGCAAATGTCTTCCAAACAATAAAATGCAACTTGTATCGAAGGAAACTGTTTCTAGAACTGTAATTACTCCAATATTATATACTCCGGCCAGTTCTCCAAAAAGGCAAGTGCCTACTCCAGAGAAAAATCTTAATTTAGGAGGCAAGTCTCCAGAAAAGTCTAGTAAAAGTGCTAAACTGGAAAGGATTGCGAATCCGGTAGATTGTAGGAATATTATATTGAGTGGTTTGATATCTCTAAAGAAGATTTCAGAATCCTATGACTGCTCTAAACCTACAGACTATGTCTCTAAGCCTTCAGACGATGCCATCGGGTTTTGTTCACCAGGGACAGCGCCTGGAATTTTGCTGCGGAAGACATGGAATAGCGCAGGTGGATGGGATGATCCCCTGGGAGAGGATATGGGTCAAGGGTCTATGGATTGGTATGAGAGGATAAATCATTGAGGAGACACTGGGAGAGAAGATGGCAGTGTCGAGAATCTCAAATAGAAGGCTACTTGGTGAGCTTCTTTCAAAATCTGAAAACAGAAGCATAATGAGATTTGATAAGCTCTTCTGGGATAGAAAGTTAGTCCCTGTTGGAAAAGGCACATGGCCAAAAATGTTTTTTGAGGGATGTTACTGATAATGGCGGATCTCCTGTTTATGGAGTTGAACAGATTGCTGAATATAGGAATCCTAGTATTGATCATAGAAAACAATTGGTCTTATATTTCTCCTGGAACGATTAAAAGGGAAATGAATATTTTTGATGCTTCACGAGCCTTAAAGGGTAGTGCTCAAGCTGATCTTTGTTATCCTAAAGATTTTTGATTGTTCGTGATTTGGAATCTGGATATTTTTCAAATATTATTGAAGATAGTGAAAAGGATAATAATTTAGATTTGAATTTATCTTATTTTGTAGTTTTCGTTCTGAATCTGGAGGAAATTTTTCCAATCAAGAAGATTGTGAAAATGTTTGTATTTTTTCACTCTTTTCTTCTGTTGAACTCCTGTTCAACAGCGGGGGGAGTATGTTACGACCACTAAATTGGTCGTCCTTGTTTTATGCAAATATGTTTGACTTTAAACTAGGATAAAAAGTATGTAAATCTCTTTGTTGTACAAACTGTTATGTAGATTTCTTTGCTGTATAAATTATTATGTAAATTTTCTTAATGTATAAATTGACCGTGTTTTTTAATAAAAGTAGTAGTTCTGAAATAGGAGATTGTGCGCGTGGTGGTATCCTTTCTTTCGGGCCTTCCTCTCCCCTTGGATATAGATAGCTAGTGACATAAGGCTGGACAAAAGAGGCACTAGGGCGTCTCTCGAAGTTAAAGAAGAGACACACCTTTCAATATTGAGCAGAAGGCCTCAAAGGACTCAATAGCATGGATCTATGCTTGTTTGAAGGTTTCTGGTTGAGGAAATGGTAACGTGTGCATGGAACTATGCTTGTTTGAAAGTTTCTGATTGAAGGAATGGTAACGTGTGCATGGAACTATGCTTGTTTGAACGTTTCTGGTTGAGGAAATGGTAACGTGTGCATGGATCTATGCTTGTTTGAAGGTTTCTGGTTGAGGAAATGGTAACGTGTGCATGGTACTATGCTTGTTTGAAAGTTTCTGGTTGAGGGAATGGAACCAAGGGAATGGTAACGTGTGCATGGAACTATGCTTGTTTGAAAGTTTCTGATTGAAGGAATGGTAACGTGTGCGTGGAACTATGCTTGTTTGAAAGTTTCTGGTTGAGGAAATGGAACCAAGGGAATGGTAACGTGTGCATGGAACTATGCTTGTTTGAAAGTTTCTGATTGAAGGAATGGTAACGTGTGCGTGGAACTATGCTTGTTTGAAAGTTTCTGGTTGAGGGAATGGAACCAAGGGAATGGTAACGTGTGCATGGAACTATGCTTGTTTGAAAGTTTCTGATTGAAGGAATGGTAACGTGTGCGTGGAACTATGCTTGTTTGAAAGTTTCTGATTGAAGGAATGGTAACGTGTGCATGGAACTATGCTTGTTTGAACGTTTCTGGTTGAGGAAATGGTAACGTGTGCATGGATCTATGCTTGTTTGAAGGTTTCTGGTTGAGGAAATGGTAACGTGTGCATGGAACTATGCTTGTTTGAAAGTTTCTGGTTGAGGGAATGGAACCAAGGGAATGGTAACGTGTGCATGGAACTATGCTTGTTTGAAAGTTTCTGAGTGAAGGAATGGTAACGTGTGCGTGGAACTATGCTTGTTTGAAAGTTTCTGGTTGAGGAAATGGTGACGTGTGCATGGAACTATGCCCTTTTAAAAGTTTCTGGTTGAGGAAATGGTACCAAGGGAATGGTAACGTGTGCATGGAACTATGCTTGTTTGAAAGTTTCTGGTCGAGGCAAAGAAATTCCAAACCATTCCAGTCTGGAAGAAAGTTCCATAAAAATGGCCGCCGCCCATTATGCCAACCAAGAGAAAGAAGAACGCCGCCGTCTTGGTGATTCTCCTGGCATTTAATTGCAGACGATAATTTGATTGCGCCCGTTATATACCCGGATGTTTAAATTAAATCCCAGAATGCGGTGGCGCCGCCTAACGAGGCTCGGAACGCACCGTTCCTCAACGATTAGTGGATATTTATTCTGACAGATGGTGCAAGCCATCAGCAACTTTTAGTTGCACGATCTGGTGTCTCCTTCTTAATTTCAACTTTGTTTTTATTGCGTCTACTCACTGACGCCAGTTTCAATGTAGAAAACCTCAATGTGTTATTTAGCTGTTGTCGAATATTTTCTAGATTTGATGATCAGACGTAGGCGTGTAGTGCTCTGATATTCTGATCACAATGTGGTTACATCTGCTGCTAAATATTGAACATATAGTTTCCCTGGGATCGAACAAATGCTTCACTACATTCAACTGTTGCAACCACGTTTACATCGAGTTTACAACACCGACATGGCAGACCTTACAACCTCGACGACAGCAGCTATGCAACACCTTGAGAATGGCGGCAGTGAGCGGTCGAAATGTTGATAAATGAAAACCAAATGTGGATGCGTTTTTCATCCCGAGTTTGTATAATTCCAAAGTACAAAAATGTTTTCCTATAAAGGAATCCTAGTTATCTCATTCTAAACGTGATTCGGGAAAAAGGAAGAAGTCCAGTGAACTAACGCCACTCTACTGTTGTCACAGAGCTTTACCAACAAGACCTGACTACACTCATGGACAAAACTTAAGGAAGTTGAACCTTTTAGCAGGTATATCGGGATTGAGACAATAACTCTTAAAGATATTACAGTGACCTTTGAAGACACACGAGATAACCAAGTGTAAACAGCCTCTGTCTCCTTCAGAAAAATAGATGATCGGCGACACTAAAGACTTTCCACTTCCTCATGTTTTGTCCATGACTTAAAGGGAGAGGTATGTGTCTGCAACTTTTGGTACCATTCTACTGAAACTTTAAGTTGTAAATTCTACATTTCCCTAAGATATGTATCCAGTAGTGACTGTAGTGAGGTTACAGCTATTGCGGCAGGTCGACCAAAATGTCTGCAGGAGCTGACGTCAGGCAAATTTTGTTTACAATCCAGACGACATCCTAATTGTCCCGAGCAATTTGCACCGCGAGTCACAATTGGCTTTGCAAACTTCTCAACTCTTGTTCGAAGTAATTTCAATTCTTGAAACTCCGTTGTTTGGCATCGAACGACCAGGTGTCATGTAATTACAACGTCCATTCCCAGCAAGTTGGTTTTACACTGACTACTGATTTGCCAACTTGGGCCTTTTTGTCAGAGTTCCCGGACGCTCTTTCTTCTTTTCTTTTTCAACTCACAAATACCGTAGAAATACAAATAGTCCGTATCAAATTACTTACAGAATGTTTCTAGACCGTATCAAGGTTCCTACGGAAGGTACTTGTTAGTGTCCCAAAGAGAGGATATACCATTTATGTATCAGGTTACCGGTAGAACCTCGGCCTGTAGTTACATCTTCCACGGGCTGTAGATGACACCAACTGTAAGAACAATTCAGAAATCTTCACTTCCTTCTTTTCGTGAAAATGATTCTTTCCCGACGTGGAGAAAATAATTTCTGAAATACCTAAAATTATCCTTCCTTTCATCAAAATTTAAATTTGCTTTATGGTATTGAGGCTTTATTTAGTAATTCAAGGTGTGTGAGGAGTTGGCACCTGGATAGAACACCTGCCCGGGACCTATGTCCGTGTGGTGGGAGGACGTCTAAAAAATTCCAAGTTCTTCAAGTTCAGCACGTGCCCTTCCTAATTGGTCTTCGGAAAATTAAAGCGAAATATTTTAACTCAATCGACAAGCGTCCACTTCATTAGGACAATCGGCTGCTTGATTGGTTATGTCGTCTGGTTGTTTTTTTAATTTTATTTTTTAAATTCCTTCCTCGTTCTGTGTGGGGCAATTAGCTCGCAGCCGACGTCCCTGTGGAATGTTGATCGAACGCCGCGAGGGGAAATCCTCTGCGAATCAATTTGACAATGGTTGAGATCTTGGTGGAACAAAAACTTGAAATCTGTTTTCCCCTCGAGACAATACAGAAGTCATTTCCATCGGCATTTTTGCTCGTTCTTTCGCAAGAAGACAAAAATTGATTGATTAAAGTACTTTTTAACGTCGGAAAAACAAAGACATGGGACTGAATATTCCTGGAGCAATTAAAACAATGCGCGGGATTAAGAAAATAATAAAAAAAAAAGATTTCAGTAGAGCAAAAGTTTTAATCAAAAATGCTCTGGTTCTTTTGGATAATCAGACTGAAGTGTAGATAAGCAAAATTAAAATCTCCTGGATCTGTCGATAGTGCGCATGCTCGCCATTTCATCTATGCAAATACCGATTTTCTTATTAAAGACCTTCTCTCCCACACATGACCGCCACCTAGGAGCCGGTTCTGTCAGATTTGCATATCAAAATCTCCCAGAATCCTGATGGATTAATATACATTACGTTCCGATATAATCCAATATCGCTGCATTGTTCCCGAGGTCTTAGCGCGCGGCCATTATTGAAAAAGATCTTCCTCAAATTATGAAAAGAAAGTTGCACATAGCTATCTGATGGTTATTAAAATATCCCGTGGCGGGCTAGGGAGATATTAAATCGAATATAAAATGGCTTCAGCCAATTTTGCCCCAGGACACTCGGATTTACGTATCGCCCTCAGTTCAAAAATAACTTCATTAGACTCCACTCAAACAGAACAACCTAGCGCATGGTATTTACATTGGACAATATGCACCGGTTCATCACATTTACAGAATATTTACATATTTACAATGTTAGTGCCTCCTTGTGATCTGGAATATTCTAGAAAGGGCTGTTTACCTCGTTCACTTTGTTCTGACTGCATGTTCTTTCTTACGTAGTCGCTATGGATCACACTATGTTATCACGCGCCTTAAATCTATAACCAAATGTGATTATCGGGGAGGATTGAAAGGAATTGCTTGTTCTTGTTTGCTTGTATATAACTTTATGCCAAGTCCTTTCTTTCTTCTTTCCACCCATTTGATACATTGAAAATAACATTGCTGATTATTGTTACTGTTATTCCTGTATATACCTTATTCTACTCGGGAATCTGTATAAGACCAAAAGGTATTAATAAATATTTTTGTTGTTGTTGTGTTGATTATCGGGGAGGACACTGATCATTGTTGAAAGCTTTGATTCAAATAATGGACGCTATTTTATTTTTGACCAATTTCTCTACAACATTCTAATGATTGAAACATTTGTTTAAGATTAATCTCTCTCTCTTTCTCTACTGACCACGAGACCAACTCTGTTACTGGCGCTTTGGAATTCTAAGTAGACTTTGGGCTGGTGGTGTGTCTAGACGTGTGAGCTGAGAACAAACGGCTACTTTAGCTTGTAGACAATATGTGAGCATTGGTTGACCTGATTCTGGTTCTCTTCCTTAGATGACCAAATTATGATGTGGTCACTTGAAGAACTGGGAACGTGTGTCCAGCGAGCACCAGCGGCCCGTCCGCCTGCGGCACCTGGGCACGGGCCACTGGACCGTCGACACCCTGCACCAGGCCAGCTCCAAGGTATCGACCCCCGTTTATTGCGACATAAAGTTCCAATATTGCTTATCGGGTTTTATATTTGGCGCGGCTATTGAATGCCCAGGGCAATGCGCGGTTTACATCGAATAATCTTACAGCCGTTTTGACTGCGTTTTACATGTTTCATATTCTTTCCTGCTAGGTGTTTTCTGGAGTTTTCCTGCTAGTTTTACTGGAGTTTTCCTGCTAGTTTTACTGGAGTTTACCTGCTAGTTTTACTGGAGTTTTCCTGCTAGTTTTACTGGAGTTTACCTGCTAGTTTTACTGGAGTTTACCTGCTAGTTTTACTGGAGTTTTCCTGCTAGTTTTACTGGACTTGACCTGCTAATTTTACTGGAGTTTTCCTGCTAGTTTTACTGGAGTTTACCTGCTAGTTTTACTGGAGTTTTCCTGCTAGTTTTACTGGAGTTTACCTGCTAGTTTTACTGGAGTTTTCCTGCTTGTTTTACTGGAGTTTTCCTGCTAGTTTTACTGGAGTTTACCTGATAATTTTACTGGAGTTTACCTGCTAGTTTTACTGGAGTTCACCTGCTAGTTTTACTGGAGTTTACCTGCTAGTTTTACTGGAGTTTACCTGCTAGTTTTACTGGAGTTTTCCTGCTAATTTTACTGGAGTTTACTAGTTTTACCTGCTAGTTTTACTGGAGTTTACCTGCTAGTTTTACTGGAGTTTACTAGTTTTACTGGAGTTCACCTGCTAGTTTTACTGGAGTTTACCTGCTAGTTTTACTGGAGTTTACCTGATAATTTTACTGGAGTTTACCTGCTAGTTTTACTGGAGTTTACTAGTTTTACTGGAGTTCACCTGCTAGTTTTACTGGAGTTTACCTGCTAGTTTTACTGGAGTTTACCTGCTAGTTTTACTGGAGTTTTCCTGCTAGTTTTACTGGAGTTTACCTGCTAGTTTTACTGGAGTTTACCTGCTAGTTTTACTGGAGTTTTCCTGCTAGTTTTACTGGACTTGACCTGCTAATTTTACTGGAGTTTTCCTGCTAGTTTTACTGGAGTTTACCTGCTAGTTTTACTGGAGTTTTCCTGCTAGTTTTACTGGAGTTTACCTGCTAGTTTTACTGGAGTTTTCCTGCTAGTTTTACTGGAGTTTACCTGCTTATTTTACTGGAGTTTTCCTGCTAGCTTTACTGGAGTTTACCTGCTAGTTTTACTGGAGTTTTCCTGCTAGTTTTACTGGAGTTTACCTGCTAGTTTTACTGGATTTACCTGCTAGTTTTACTGGAGTTTTCCTGCTTGTTTTACTGGAGTTTTCCTGCTAGTTTTACTGGAGTTTACCTGATAATTTTACTGGAGTTTACCTGCTAGTTTTACTGGAGTTTACTAGTTTTACTGGAGTTCACCTGCTAGTTTTACTGGAGTTTACCTGCTAGTTTTACTGGAGTTTACCTGCTAGTTTTACTGGAGTTTACCTGCTAATTTTACTGGAGTTTACTAGTTTTACCTGCTAGTTTTACTGGAGTTTACCTGCTAGTTTTACTGGAGTTTACCTGCTAGTTTTACTGGAGTTTACTAGTTTTACTGGAGTTTACCTGCTAGTTTTACTGGAGTTTACCTGCTAGTTTTACTGGAGTTTACCTGCTAGTTTTACTGGAGTTTACCTGCTAATTTTACTGGAGTTACTAGTTTTACCTGCTAGTTTTACTGGAGTTTACCTGCTAGTTTTACTGGAGTTTATCTGCAAGTTTTCCCGGAGTTTACCAGTTTATCTACTAGGTTTTCGAGGTGTTTATTATTTTATTTTCCAGATCTTCATGTAATTTCCAGTGTCGGTGGAAGAAGTTGTCTCACGTAACTACATTTTCCTAATAGTTAATTTATTAAAGCAAATAGAGGGCGCGCTAACTCGATTTGCGCCCTTGGGAGCTTTCAGCCTGAAACCAAATTATTTCCCGATAAAACTTTTCTGCGCCGATTTCAACCAAATTGAATTTCCCGAATTTAAAGTAAAAATCACAACTTCACTTTATTCTGCGAAATGTTTGCATGGGCTTTTACCGCTGTTTTACAAGAAGCCAGACCACTGACTGCTACTCTAGTTCCTGGAATTCCAAACCGCCTTTAAACTTTTTTCTTTCGTCTTCACGTGAGATCACACGAAAAAATGGCATCCTTCCTGAGTTATTTTCTTCAAATCAATTATGATCGCTTTTTGTGTGTGTGTGAAAACCAATAGTGAGATATTTGGACATTTTAAAATCCAGAAATTCGCCCCCAAAATGTCATCTTGCTCTATCTCCCGAGTTGGATTGCCAACGCGGTCAATAGTCCGTTTGTGCATGTGTAGACCTAGTGAGGAGAGGTAAGATTGAGGTTTGTGTCAACACGGAAAGGTCAATTTGGCCCACAGATCCCGCAGGATCCGTCCAGTAGATCCCTATTTATCCGCACCGGCTGAGGCTGATCGAAGACTCGATCCCCGCAATTACGCCGCTCCAGCATTTGTCTTCGTCTTCTTGTGCGATGACTGAATCGAGCGGCCAAGATGGCTGTAATTTACTCCCACGGTCGGATCCGCCATTAGCCCGGCGGTAATCGTCCCTCTAACTGCCACACAGCCATTTAATTCGCTAAATTAAAAATACAAGACGCATGCGCAACAGATTAGTCGTTTGGTGTTTTAAAAAGACCCAGATTTCCTTGGTTTAGGTCACGGAGGGAAGCGAGGAGAATCGATGTTTCCTACGGGCGATTGATTCAGCTGTCTCGGCAGCAGAATGGGCAAAAATCACCAGTTGGAGTGGAAGGAAGTTTGGGGATCTGCATGCTCGGTTTGTCGCAGCAATATTCCCGGAGTTCACTTAATTATGTCCACCCGCTGCTTCCTAGTCGTGTTGGAGTGGATCAAATTGACTGACATACATGAATAGACATGTATGAATTGATTGGTTCTAGATATATATGTTTGTATATCTGGAGCATAGATATACATTCATGGCGGATTTATACACATCCTAAACTCATGGACAAAACTTAAGGAAATTTCATATTTTGATCTCGCCTCTCGTCTATTTTTTTAAGGAGACAGAGGCAATTATGTTCACACTTGTTTATCTCGAGTGTCTTCAATAAAGGTCACAGTAATATCTTTCAGAGTTATAATCCCGATATACATGCTGAAAGGTACAACTTGATTAAGTTTTGTCCATGAGTGTATATTGTGAGCATAAATCGGGATTTGTAGGTAGATTCCAGCACGAATAGAGATGGCAGCTAACGTGGCCAGAGAGCCTCTGAGCCATTCCCGGGACATAGCGGGAGCTGTGTCTCCTGCAGACATTGTTTGGCCAGCTGACATCCGAGTTTCTCTTGCCCGAGTTTCTAATTGAGTTGTGGTCCAGTATGATAGCCGTACAAGGAATTCGCACCAAAATGGTATAAATGGAAAGAGGCCTATATGCCGCATAGAATCCCTTCCTTCACAGCCGTGGTTCGACCAGTTTGGATCAATGGCAAACTTCGAGATGTGGTGGGAACCAGGAAGCTGACCTGGCTGAGAATGAACGATCGAGGCAGGCAAATGCTCTAGACCTCTCTCAAGCATGGCAAGCCGCTAGGTCAGCGGAAGGACATCCAAATTGGCGGCAGTGGATCAATCCAACAGACCCGAGCACCGACATAGCGCGTTGGTGGGTTTCGTGGCTTGGACTGGGGAGGATTATCATATATATAGATGGAAATTTTGCCGGGAGGAAATTGATCTATAAAAGCATAGGGCACCTCTCCCGTCAAAATAAAATTCAAAACTAGACGCCAACTATTGACCACCTCCGCAAACTAGCGGCCTCGGGTCGGTGACTAAGAAGCGTCCACCTAGAGATCATGGTTTCGGGGACATGGCCCAGGACGGACATTAGATCCCGTGTGGATCTCATGGAATAAAGTCCGCCCTGGACTGACGAGGGCCCGGAACCATGGTCTCCAGGTGGACGCTCTGATATTTTCAAAGTTGATGTAGTGCTTTGTCACCGACCCGAGGCCGCTAGTTGGCGGAGACGGTCAAGGCGCTTGGTTCAAGTGGTTATTTTGACGGTAGGTGTGACCTTTCTCTTTCTAGACGAATACAATGTGAATGTGCAAAATTGTGTGGTAAGGAAAGTCTTTTTTACAGTTGTAGATTGGTGACTTCGAGTTTTGGAGCATATACCTGGGTTGTCACTGAGAGTAAGTTGTGAAATGTTTCTGCCAAAGATAGAAATACCAACAACCCACAGGTTCCGTCAAGTCTCCGGCGGCCGCTGTTACCCCTCGTGGTACAGAAAAGTTACTTTCGGGAAAATTGACTGATAGAGAACTTTTATTGGTGGCGGTTAGCTCAAATGTCACCAATCGGGGAGTCGGGCGACGTACTTTTGATAACAATCCGCTGGACTATCCTTGACCCCGGGTACAGACCTCCGGCTGTAGACCCCCGGCTGTAGACTCCCGGCTGTAGACCCCCGGGTACAGACCCCCGGCTGTAGACCCCGCGTACAGACCCCGGGTGTAGGTGGCGATGTGTGCAGCCCGTGCTCTGCAGCCGGCACGTGTGCATGGGCTCCCTGGTGTCCGGCCCGCCCTGCCACCCGCGCTCCTCCCTGGACATCCTGGACCACGCCCGCCGCTTCTTCGACCAGTATTACTCGAGCATCAAGAGGTGAGTGGACTCACGTCCTGCTTGGTCGATCAGATTTAAGCTAACAAGAAGTTCGCAACATCTGAGTATCTCTCTCTCAAACATTCTGTGATATTCTGAACACAGACTATCCTCCACGAGAAGCCTGCCACGTGGTGTGAGGCAGGTACAACAGCCCGGGCCACCTGGCCAGGATCCGCGAGGTGGAGGGCGATCTGTCCCGCCGCGGAACCTACGACCTGCTGGAGACGGAGCTGGTGTACGGAGCCAAGCTGGCCTGGCGCAACTCCCCGCGCTGCATCGGCCGCATCCAGTGGTCCAAGCTGCAGGTGTTCGACGCGCGGGGCGTCACGACGGCGCGCGAAATGTTCGAGGCCATCTGCAACCATATCAAGTACAGCACCAACAAGGGCAACATCAGGTGAGCTGACACATTGGCACATCAGTGAATTATACAACAAGACAGGCACTTCTTGAGTAGAACATACCAAGCTACACTCATGGACAAAACTTAAGGAAGTTTTAGCATGTATATCTCTGAAATATATTACAATGACCTTTATTCAATGTACACGAGATAACCAAGGGTAAATAGCCTCTGTCTTCTTCAAAAAACAGACTTTCCACTTCCTTAAGTTTTGTCCATTAGTATTTTGATGGGATACCTTTATTTCCTTAGATCCACACATTGTGAACTTCCACACTAAGTATTTCTATGTAAGCCACAAAGAAGAAGTCGGGCGGCCTGTATAGATCCGCCATCACGGTGTTCCCCCAGCGGGTCCCGGGCCGCGGGGACTTCAGGATCTGGAACCCGCAGCTCATCCAGTACGCCGGTTACCGCGACATCGCGCTGGGCGACCCCGCCAGCTACGACTTCACAGAGGTAGGTACACGGGGCAGATCAATTATTGGGCCATAATAAATCATGGGATCAAATCCTCCATTTCTCCGAGAGGGATTGTGGTTTTGTTTTTTTTTTTTCCCAATCACTTTTCACATTTGAATAATCTGCCATCAATATTTCACGTCAGGTCAATACTCGGCGCGCGCACTCAGATTCAATTTGTAGAAAGTTTTTGTTTCAAATTTGCATACATCTGCTAATATGATTTATCCCCGCCGCCATCTTGGATGGTGGTTCTGGGCTTGTCTGACACGTTTGTTGCGTAAAACATTTGTCGCATCTTGTCCCAACATTATGTCACGGTTACCTCTTGTCCCAACATTGTGTCACTGTCACCTCTTGTCCCAACATTGTGTCACGGTCACCTCTTGTCCCAACATTGTGTCACTGTCACCTCTTGTCCCAACATTGTGTCACTGTCACCTCTTGTCCCAACATTGTGTCACTGTCACCTCTTGTCCCATCACGGCCACTCCTAATCCTGTCCTTCCTCCATCCCAAGCCCCCCAGTCAGAGAGCGATCCTTTGTTTTCCTCGATCCCTGTTCAGTTATTGCAGTATTCATTGAAAATTAGTTATCCCAAGTTGTTTTATAAATCTCTATTTACGATTCAAGAGAGATAAAATTGTGAAAAGCATTTAAAAGCTACAACAATATTTTCTCACAATGAGTTTCTTTCCATTTTAAAATGCAAGCTTTCAAGCGATAATCGCTCTTCAATGGGTTTAATTAAAACATGGACTGTTTCTTACAATAAATGTTTCTTGCAGTTTTTAATTGTTTTATAAATGCCCAACCCCATGGACTGTAAGAAACAGACAGAGAAAGGCTCTTCTACAAGACAAGGTCTGTAGAGAACAGAATGTACGTCCATCAGAGCCATCGGTCCCCATCCAAGACGCTGAAGATGGCCGAGCAGAAGTCCTCCTCAATGGGCGCCAATTACCCAGCGCCATCTATCGCCGAGGGCAGCGGTTAATTCTGATTGGATGAACAACCGGTGTTAATTTAGAAAATGGATCAAAGTGGGTTTATTTAATTATATAACATCGATCGTTTGGTGTCTTTTACATTTCTTCCCAACCCTGACTGGCAGGTAATGTAGGAAACGTTGAAAAACTCATGAAGACAAAGCTTAAGGAAGTTTCAGCATGTATATCGGGACAATAACTGTGAAATATATTACAGTGACACACGAGATAACCAAGTGCGAACAACCTCTGTCTCCTTAAAAAAAAAAAAAGTAAACGACCAATGATATTAATGAATTTTCACTTCCTTAAGATTTGTCCATGAGTGTAATTCACTGTCCTCGTAGCCTCTATATGCAAAAGAGATTCCATATAATATATGAGAAACCCTGAGATTTTCCTACTTTGCTATCACACAGTAATAGATCCATCTTTCAGCTTGTGGATAGAGTTTCTCAAAGGTTTCGTGTTTGTGCGTGTGTCCGCCATTTTGATTTACCGTCGAGTGTAGAAAGATGTGTTGAGATGGCCGTGTAGACAAGCGAGCAGTGAGATGGGCTCCAGACACTGTCTCACAACTCCAGTCTCCTGCCGCAGTTGACCGATTGAAGTGCGGCGCGGATTGTTCCCGTAATCGCGTTAGCTGTCGCCTGTGGTGGTGACGTAATTGTGTTAGCGGAACGTGCGCGGGGTGGCCGCTCGGTGGTAAATATACTCGTGGACAAAACTTAAGTCTTTGATATCACCGGTCGTCTGTTTTTTTTTTTTTTCCGAAGGAGACAGAGGCAATTTTGTTCACACTTGGTTATCTCGTGTGTCTTCAATAAAGGTCACTGTAATATCTTTCAGAGTTATTGTCCCAATATACATGCTAAAAGGTACAAATTCCTTAAGTTTTGTCCATTAGTGCACATGGAACAGTCTTGCACGTTGGTAAATTAATGGTGCGTTTAAATATACGGCACAGCCTTGCACGTTAGCAAGTGAATGGAACAGTCTTGCACATGTACTTGTAGTACACACAGAGTTTCCAGAGATATATGCGCTAATAAATATATTCGACCATTAACATGTTTATCTTGTGATTTTAATGGATAATTCAGGTGTCTATAGTGTCCCCAGTCGTGTGTCTATAGTGTCCCACTACACAGACAATCATCCAATACAATAGTAGAGCGGTCTAGAAATTAAACTGGCTGGAGGGATTCATCACTGATGAGCCATGCCCTCCTATTTACATTTTTAGCATTTTAGCATAAAGTCTGTAGAAATATTTATTTTATAAACAGATAGAAATAAAACCCGCAATAAGTTTCTTTATTATAAAACACTGCGAGCTCTCGCTCTTCAACGGGCGACATTACAACTGAGAGTGAGGGCGAGATTTGCAATAGGTGAGCACGGGAGGGCGAGATTTGCAATAGGTGAGCACGGGAGGGCGAGATTTGTAATAGGTGAGCACGGGAGGGCGAGATTTGCAATAGGTGAGCACGGGAGGGCGAGATTTGCAATAGGTGAGCACGGGAGGGCGAGATTTGTAATAGGTGAGCACGGGAGGGCGAGATTTGCAATAGGTGAGCACGGGAGGGCGAGATTTGCAATAGGTGAGCACGGGAGGGCGAGATTTGTAATAGGTGAGCACGGGAGGGCGAGATTTGTAATAGGTGAGCACGGGAGGGCGAGATTTGCAATAGGTGAGCACGGGAGGGCGAGATTTGTAATAGGTGAGCACGGGAGGGCGAGATTTGTAATAGGTGAGCACGGGAGGGCGAGATTTGCAATAGGTGAGCACGGGAGGGCGAGATTTGTAATAGGTGAGCACGGGAGGGCGAGATTTGTAATAGGTGAGCGCGGGAGGGCGAGATTTGCAATAGGTGGGCACGGGAGGGCGAGATTTGCAATAGGTGAGCACGGAAGGGCGAGATTTGCCCGTTGAAGAGGGAAAGCTCGAAAGCTCGTGGTGTTTTATAATAATAAAAAAAAGCTTATTGCGAAATGGGATAGCCCCGCTAGGTGGCCAACCGAAGAGGCAGCAGGTAACTACAGCTCCGTTAAGTATTTAATTTTTCTTGATATTTTTAGTTTTTGCCTTTCTGCTGAGTTACTCTAATTCTTGTATAGGGAAAGAGGAAATTTCTCTTTTATTTCTCGAAAGAAAAGAGTGTAGAAAAGGAAAAATGAATATAGGTCTAATATATACATGTATCTTGTTTTTATGCATCACTCATCATGTAAATGAGCGCGTTGGCTGGCTGCTGGGTTATGCAAATTTTGATTTTAGCGATGAAAATGATGCAAATTGCGAAAGGCTGACTGCTTTAGATCAAGTGAAAAAATTTGGGCTCTCTACACGTTTTCGTTATAGTAAATCAAATTTGAGAACTATAATACTAGCATTGTTATTGATCTCGGGTATCGAGAGTAACCCAGGCCCTAAATTTACCAGACAAACAACTCTAGAAACGCCTATGGAGAAAGACATAAAAGAACTGATTGCGGCACTCTCTACTAAAATGAATGATTGGGGCTCAAAACTCGAATCTAGGCTATCTGCGATTGAACTGGGGATGCAGAAATTTGACACCCGTGTACAGCAGCTTGAATCTTCTCTGGAATTAACTGCGAGCGCCGTTGAAGTGAATGTCAAAAAGATTAGAGAACTTGAGAGTCGAGTTAGTTTTATGGAGATGAAAACAAAGAGAAAAACTTGATTTTTTACGGTATGGAAGGTAATGGAAGTGAAAATCCTGATGAATCCCGCGCCAAAATAAAAAGTTTGATAAAGGACAAGATGCAGATCTCGGATGAGATCGTTATTTCCAGGTGCAGGAGGTTATCCAAAAAGGATAAAGCCCCAAAGCTGGTAGAACACAGCGAAAGAATAAAGATATTTAAAAATTCATTTAAATTAAGGGACTTGAAGATCTTTGTAAGCAAGGACTACTCTCCTAGTACCAGAGAACAACGCCGACTGTTGATTCCTAAATGGAAATAATTCTTAAACAAAGGAATCACGGCAAAACTTAGGGATGATAAACTGATTGTTAATGGAACAGTTTATCAGGTTTTCAATGGTAAAATTACCACCAAGGAGGGTGCGGAGTTATAGCAACTGGATGAAAATACAAACAAAAGAGAATTGGTAATATCACCAGACCTACAATTGAAACCTACTAAATGTAAAAACTCTATTGACATTTTATACTGGAACATAAATGGATACATGAGAGCTAGTTCATTGTTTGATCTTCTCGATTATGTAAAACATTATCATATTTTTGCACTTGCAGAAACCTGGCTCGACCGCAATATACAAGTTGACATACATGAATTTACTATTTATGAATCGCTGGCTACAAGATGTTGCAAGACTGGAAGACCGTCTGGTGGAATACTGGTCGGAATCAGTAAAATGCTTGCAAATTATATTTACAAAATAGTAATTGAGCCTAACTGGATTTCAATTTGTTTTAAACAAACCTCTGTATGTAAACTATGTATACTAGGCGCATATTTACCACCTGGTGATACTTTTAAACTCAACTTAAACAAACTATTTAGATTCATTGAGGAAAGATTATTATGTGGCTATGAAATAATGCTGGCGGGTGACCTTAACATTCGAACGGGATCTATGGGCGGTTTTCACAATGTATTTGCGCTCTCTTCAAATATTTTCTCACTGCGTAATTCCAGTGATAAGATGATCTCTCCAAATGCAACCCATTTTGTTGAGTTCCTCGACAATAGTTTACTGACAATATTAAATGGCAGATCAAAATGGCAATTTTACTTACATCTCAGACCGTGGCTCTTCGGTCTTGGATTACTTTGTGGTGACCCCCTTGCTTTTGGATCTAATTGAGAACTTCCAAGTTGAATGTTCTCCATATTCGGACCATCTCCCTATCACCTTGTCTGCCCTTATAGTGCCCGGTTCTGATCGCAGAATTACTTCATTACAGTCGATGGTGAAATACTCGAGGCATACAAATCCAACACCTTTAACAAGTTATAGATGGACACATGATAACTCACAGTTTTTCTCGCAGGCACTAAATGAAATACACCTGAATTGGAATCACTCAATAGATAGTACAATGAGGCTTTTAACTGATAAAATCATTGATACTATGGGCAAAGCGGGGATGCAGAGAAGATCCAAAACATTGAACCCAAATTCAAAGCCCTGGTTTGATCGAGAATGTTATCTAACAAAAAAGAATACTAAATCCCATCTTAAAATCTACATGGAATCAAAAAAAAAAGAAACAGACCGTGTTAACTATATTTCAAAAAAGAAATTTTATGCTGCATTAATTGGAGATAAAAAGAAAAAATACTACCAATCATTGCATGTAAATTTATCAAGCAATACTCATGACTCTAAAAACTTTTGGAAAACAATAAGCATTTATAAAAAAAAGAAGTTTCATTCAAGGAAACATATCGCTTCAAGAATGGCACCAATTTTACGACAAACTACACTGGTGTCCAAAAAAATAAGAAACTTTTGTTTTTTAATGATATGTTTTAAAATATACAACGCTAAAAGCTAAAAAGTAATTTAATTAGGTATTTTAAGTCGTAGAATTTATTTATCGCAACCATTCGATTCGGTAAAATTGAAAATATGCAAATTTTTGCTTGTCTTTATAAGTGTGCTATTTGGCGTGTCGTTTACCCCATCTAAGAATTGTCCAATTATAATTTTATTTAATCCTTAGTTAATTATGTGTTTACGAAATAATTTTAGCAGATGATTTAAAATGGAGAGCTGTTGGAAGAATGGAGGCAGGGCAATCACAAGTTGAAGTAGCAAAATGGCTAAATGTGAATAAATCTGTGGTCAGCAAAATATGGAAACAGTTCATTGAGACAGGAACCATCAAAAGAAAAGAAGGTTCTGGTAGAAAAAGAAAAACAGCTACCTCTGAAGACCGTTTTCTGGTCGTAACTGCCAAGCGCCATAGGGAGATGACAGCTATTCAACTCTCTAATGAACTCTCAAGTGCTACTGGAACGAGAATTTCAAAACAAACTGTTTACCGAAGGCTTCACGAAGGTGCTCTTTATGCAAGACGACCAATGGTCTGTATCCCTTTCACCTCTGCTCACAGGAGAGCCCGCTTGAATTGGTGCTTGGAACATCACGCTTGGACTCATGATCAGTGGGCCAATGTTCTCTTCAGTGACGAGTCAAGATTTAGTTTAAACACAGATTCTCGACGAGTTTTCATCTGGAGGGAGCCTGGAACCCGCTATCATCCCAGTAACATCAGGGAAATAGACAGTTTTAGAGGGGGCAGTCTCTTAGTCTGGGCTGGCATCAGTTCTAGCAGACGCACACCCCTCCACATTTTTTCTGGGGGCACTTTAACTGCCCAAAGGTACAGGGACGAGATCATTGAGCCCTATTTAAGACCTTATAGGGATCAAATTGGTCACAATTTAATTTTAATGGACGATAATGCTCGTCCGCATAGGGCTAGGCTAGTCAATGAATATCTCCAGAGTGAGAATATTCGAAGGATGGATTGGCCAGCCAGATCTCCGGACCTGAATCCAATAGAGCATGTGTGGGATGCTCTAGGGAGGCGTATTGGAGCTCGTCACCCCTCTCCCAGAACCCTCGTTGAGCTAAGAACTGCTCTATTGGAGGAGTGGGGTTTACTACCCCTGGACCTCCTCCAAAGCCTGGTAAACAGTATGAGGGCTCGCTGTGAGACCTTGATAGCTGTTAGAGGTGATCATACTCCCTATTGATATCTTATTTCTTTAAGATCTGGAACCTTAGCTTTAGGTATGTTGGTAATAATTTGCATATTTCATAATTTCAATTTTTTGACGTGACAACGTCTTAAATTAGGTTGCGGCTGGAAGTCACTTATGAAAAAGTGTAACGCCGATAACGTTACGATGAGTCACCGAACGAGAGTGCTGCGCGCGCAGCTGCGCGCGCAGCGCTAGAGAATTAGGCGCATTGAATCGGCGCATGCTTGTCTCTGTCTTTGTCTTTCTCGAACGTTCTTGGCGTTGGAAAAACAAGAAAGCGTCATAATACAAGTTCACACGTGTGGTTAAAGTATCGTCAGCTGTGTCTGTAGTGAAAATGTGGAGTGCTTAGATTCGTCATTTACAACAACTACAACAATAAAGGTAAATAATTGTACACTGATATTTCATTATCGTAAACTATGATTGATTGATTAATTGTTAGATTGACACAAAAGTTGAGAAACTGAGTTTATAGGTTATGTCATACTATTGATAAATGTTGATAGTGTTAAGTAAATTATTAGTTTAAAATTAATTAATTAATTAATTATTATTTTACAAATTTTAAATAGTTTCAAATTTATTTAGCAAAAATTTGAACCTTCGATCTGAATAAATGTTTTGATTGCCAGTGCACATGGGTGCACATGGGTGCCAGTGCACAAGAAAGTGGTAAACATTTAGTTGACAAAAACAGTGAAGTGCAAGCGAAAACAATTTCCTTGCGTGCCTGCTTGTGCAATTACGATCCACAAGGCCCAGGGTGGGACGTTTACTACAATTGTTTACAAGTACTCCTCAAAACAACCACAGCAATTGGTATATGTAGCCATGAGCCGCGTCACAAGTATCGACGGATTGTACATCATAACAGAAAAGGACTCTCCATTGGTTTTCAAACATGGCCGAGATGGAAACGACTCACAGACTACTCGAGATATTCGCAATGAATACTTACGACTTCGTGGACACACTCTAGACACAATTACCAAACAAGCCGTAAAATTCTGTGACGACGCAACCGACGCTGGACAACTTATTGTAACGAACATCAACTGTCAAAGTTTAAGTGCCCATGCCGCGGACATTGAAACAGATACAGTGATACCACGATCAGACTATTTAGTATTGACTGAAACGTGGATGCGCGACACTTGTGAACCAACTCCAATCGAGGGTTATGAGTGCGTATCCAGGGAAAATAATCGACCTAACTCAGATACCAACGCGGCTGGTGGAGTGGCGATCTATCGTAAATTATCATCGACATCTACGGCGGAAGTGTTCCAAGTTGCGATTACAGACGTAACTCGTGTCATTAAAACCAAGGGTGACATGTGCATGACTGAAGTTACTTGCTTCGCCGCTAATAATAGCTTCAAGTTTATACTCGGTGCTGTATATATTCATCCAGGAGCTAGTATGCAGGATATTGGAATGTTACTATGGCAAGGACTCGGTCCGTACATTCACAACAGCCAGTACGTGCCACCGTTCGTGCAAATTGATTCTAGTATACCGATTCTTCTGTGTGGTGATTTTAACAAAAACGTAAAGCCTGACAACTCGTTTCTTAATTTCATGAAAAATACGTATAATCTTGATTGCGTATCAAACGTTTCTAAGTCAACCACGTTAAAAGGAACAACTATCGACTTGACTTTCGCAAGACACATTACAGCAGAAACACTTCCTTTCATTTCATATTTCTCCTATCATCGTCCTATCCTCAACAAAATCACTCAAATAGGAATTAGTTAAGTTTAAGTTTACATGTACAATGTTTTAGTAAACAAAATATATTTCTATAGTTAAAATTTGTGCAATTCTTATTTTAATTCAATTCCTTGTTCCTATTGTGCAATTTAATTATATTCATATCAATAAATATTCTACCGTTGTCACGTAAAATCTTCGCCCGTAAAACCGACTTTACAGGCAACCATTGTTTTTTTTTTTTCATATAGCTAGTCAAATTCTCCATAGTTTAACTATTTGTATACTAAATTTTATATTTGTTAATAAATTAGCTTTTGAGAAATTTCAATATTGGTTAAGTTTCTTATTTTTTGGACACCAGTGTACTTTCATCCGAAACATCAACAGAATATATCCTTCCTATACTAAACACGCTTTCAGTGGATACAGGCTTATTGGCGGAAATTACAATGAGGGAGATAACAGAAGAAATCTCGCGTTTAAAGAACTGTAAAGCAGCTGGAATCGACGAGGTACCGAACGAAGCAATTAAGCTCCTTCCCCACAGTTACTTGCTGTTACTCAAGGATCTATACAACAGCATACTAAGATCAGCTGTATTCCCATTCTTCTTCTCTAAGTCTATTATTCATCCGATTTTTAAAAATGGCGATTCTGATAATCCATCCAACTACCGCGGAATCTCACTGCTGAGCAATTTCGCGAAACTATTTATAGCAATACTTAGGTTCCACCTAGTCAAATGGATTGAAACTAATGATATTATCCCAGAGAATCAAGCGGGCTTTAGATCTGCTCACTCATGTCAAGATCACATTTTCATATTGACATCTGTAATCCAACTTGCCCTAAGGAAGAAAAGAGGTAAATGTTACTCCTTCTTCGTAGACTTAAAAAAAGCTTTTGACACGGTTCCTCACGCATTGCTATGGACAAAACTAGTCAAAATAGGACTGAATCACCGATTTGTCAACTTAATTAAATGTTATTATGAAGACATGACCGCTGCGGTTCGTTGGAACAATTCTATCACTGAATTCATTGATATTCGTTCGGGGGTGCTCCAAGGTGACCCACTATCTCCATGCCTATTCCTACTCTTTATTAATGATTTGATTAAAATTTTTGATGACTCGGGGTTGTCAGGAATATACTTACCCAATTTCGGAAACATACACCTCCTCCTATATGCCGACGATATTGTTTTGATCGGTGATTCTAAAATAAACCTTCAATTGAAAATCAATATACTGAAAACCTATCTCGAAACTAACTTACTAACTCTGAACGAAAACAAGTCAAGAATAATGGTTTTCCGTAATGGAGGAAAGGTGGCGCGTTCAGAAAGATGGTATTGGGGTCAAAATCCTTTAAGTGTTACATCAAAATATACGTACCTGGGCTACCCGCTCACCCCTTCGATTTCTTTCACTCAAGTTGCCTTAAATTATAGAGGCAGGACCATGGCCGCGATGGGTGCTGCGGGGGAGATTATTCTGAAGTCCAAGCTCAAATCCTTCCATGCAAGTATGAGATTGTTGGATTCTATGATCTTGACAGTCCTACTCTATGCGGCTCCAATCTGGGCACATGATCAAGCCTTAATCTTAGATAGAATCCAGGATACCTTTCTCAGACGTTTTCTGTGCCTTCCAAGCTATACTCCGGGCTATATTTTGAGGGCCGAAACAGGAAGAAACTCTCTTGATATCACAGTGAAAAAACTAACTTTAAAATTCTGGACTAGAATTCTGAAAATGGACGGCAGCAGGCTACCTTCAATTTGTTTGGCACATTTGTGGGACATTTCAATTTCTTCAAAACAGAATATCGGACTGGTAAAAAGTATAGCAGAGCTACTTAATAACACCGGCTTCTCATGGCTTGTTGGAAGTACAGACTTCAATATTCTACAAAGATACATCCCCCTAATTATTAGAACGGCAACCGATCAGTCCTTGCAGCTGGATTATGTAAGAATAAGAAAATCAGTACTCTACTCTCACTATAAATACTTTCATTCATCACCTACAATGGAATGCTATCTGAATGACAATATCCCCCTAACCTTAAAGAGAAACATTGCACAAGTAAGAAGCCTTTTTGCAGTACAGAGAATTAATTATGTTTCACTTTTGAAAACTAAGACCATAAAATGCACCTTATGCAACGGTGAATTTAGTCTCGATTTTCCACACTACATGTTCTACTGTACGGCAATGGAAGAAGAGAGAGAAATTCTTCGTCAAGAGACCGGCTATAATAGCAATTCGCCTTATGTTTTAATGGCAAAAGTCGTAAAATCCAGATCCTTTGCATTCGCTTTTTATAAATACTGGAAATCAGCTCAATCAAAATATTTAGCACAGACACCGGATCCAACTCGATAATTGGTCGAGGTAAATACCCAATATTTGTATATAACTATGATGCTAATTTGTTATTTATTTATTTTGTCCTACCGGGAGAATCCTGTATGGCACGTGTGCCCAATAAAGGCTATTGTTGTTGTTGTTGTATTGCGAAATGAGTTTAGATATTTTAAAAATCATTTTATAAAATTATATGACCAATTGGCGAAGACAGGAACATTTGTCCGAGATTTAGGACACTCCGGATAACATACGGACATCGGTGTGTTGTTGGTTCAAAGTTGACCAAAACATTGAGCCAAGGAACACATCAGAGAAATAAGACGTTCTACAGCAATCTTATCACTTCTCGGAATGATGAACAAGATCGATCAATATATGCAAATATGGCGGAGAGCGACAAAAGACCGAGTCTGATAATTTTTGTCAGCCTCTCTGCGACGTGACCAGCATGCCTCCCATTTTTGCCTTCCCAACTTTTAAATATTCCGCGGCTATTAGGCGGCGTTGTCTCTGCTGTGTTCACTCCCCGCTGAGAGATTGGGAACAAATAAAACATCTCTCCGGAATAATTAGCAGTGTGTGAGTGGCTGACAAATGAAATCTCTCTGCCGCTTTGGACGAATACAAATTTAATGTTCTTCTAGCTGGGAATGTATAACTAACATGACAATACATATGGCTTTTATAGGCGGTGTATATATCTTATATGTAGGATGATTCCCGGTCTATATATTATATTTTATATGTTATGATGCATTAGCGCGCCATCTGTTATGAAAATTCGAAACTATTATAGACGCGTTTGATTCTTTTAAAAATTAAGCAATTTTAACAAACAGCGGTATGGTAGATTAGCCAGGCCCTCCCATTAATTTTTCCATTGCAGTAAGGGCAGTAGAAATTGTTTAATTGTTAAATAATCAAACGCGTCCATAATAGTTTCGAATATTTTAAATATATTCATTTATTTAAAATTAAAAAGTATTTCATGTGACCGTTCATATGAGCTTTTTAGATGGAAGAGCAATATCTATTGGAACAAACCAAACGTTTATTTGACTTGTTCCGTGATATTTGACCAACTCAATGTCTTGGTGAATCAGGGAATTCTGGCCCTCGTCAGCGTGGTGCAGGCTGTATCCCAACGATCAAGTTTTGGGAGACTTTGATCCACTATTTGCCTTGAGATTAGCTCCCCTCTATCTCACCATTGGTGGGAACTTTCTATGTTCAAGGCAACAATAATATAACGTCCACACTTAGAATTGTCGCAGGGGAAATAAAATGTACACAAATATACTCGCAATTTACACTCATGGACAAAACTTAAGGAAGTTTCAGCATGTATATATCAGGACAATAACTCTGAAAGATATTACAGTAAACTTTATTGAAGACACGCGAGATAACCAAGTGTGAACAAAATTGCCTCTGACGACCGGCGATATCAATGACTTTCCATTTCCTTAGGTTTTGTTTCCATGTGTGTGTTTGGTCAAAAACCATTAGTGTAAATAAAAAACATTCATTTCAAGCACATCAGCTGTAGTATGATAATATGCTGAACCGATCGTGGTAGCTTATTATGATAATCATCATCCCGAGGTGTTTGTTGTGCGGCGAAGACAAAAGCCGCGGACACAAGTCAGTTGTCCAATATTGGCGTCCACGTAACAAAGACGAGATGTTTGCCTCCAATGCCTCTCATCCTATTGATCGCGTCGTTTGTCTAATGGACGGCAAAGTGGAATTAAATTTTGTTATTTGATTACCTAAACAGCACGCCGAGAAACTGTTGTGAAATTAATTAAAAGTTATTTGGTGTCTTTTGATGTTTTAGAGAATTCTTGAAGGAATTTATGTGCGAGTTTTCTGACGACAGACGCACAAGAACTGCCGTTCCATTGAACCTAAATATATTTCACATCACCAGCCAACAACAGGGCTGGACAACAATGGACAACCCCCAACAACAGGGCTGGAAATAGTCTAAAGCCCCAAATGCCTCATCCGTCATCAACTAAAGCAGCGCACAAATGCTGATAAACAAAGTTTATAAATTTTAGCAAAAAATGCAAAGGATAAAATACCCACCATACGAGCGGCCATCTTGCTGTCGTTGCTAGTGTCGTCCAAGGCTAGTGGAGTTCACACAGGGAACGGAGGTGGTGAGTGTCGCAGTGCCATATTCCGTCAGAATTCTGTAAAACAGATATTGGATTCTATAAGCACATTTTAACCAAAGTGGAACATCAGTTTTATTCTTTAATCTGTTCTATCTTTTAATTCTTTTGATAGATTTTTACTGGGGTTTTAGAAAACCCGCGCTCAATCCGTACCTTGGTCTGATTTCAAAAGAGCGGGGAATATTAAGTGGATTCCTGCGACAGATGTCAGTAGATGACGCGGCAATGGTGGCAGCTGTGCCGGGAGCTGGGCTGGCGCGGCCCGCGCGGCCGATGGGACGTCCTGCCGCTGCTACTCTCGGCCAACGGAGAGGATCCTCAGATATTCGAGCTGCCCGAGGACCTGGTGCTCAGGGTGCAGCTCACCCACCCCAGGTGACATACCGCCGCTTGAGAATCATTTGATCTTACGTAAATTGTGCCCGCCCTGCTGTAGGTACTCATGGTTCGAGGAGCTGGGCCTACAGTGGTACGCGCTGCCGGCGGTGTCCGGGATGCTATTCGACGTGGGGGGCCTAGAGTTCACCGCCGCTCCGTTCAACGGCTGGTACATGGAGACGGAGATCGGGTCGCGGGACCTGGGCGACACGGGCCGCTACAACGTGGCGCCGGAGGTGGCCGGGCGGCTGGGACTGGACACGACGTCACCCGCGTCGCTGTGGATGGACCGCGCCGTGCTGGAGCTGAACGTGGCCGTGCTGCACAGCTTCCAGGTAAGTCTAATACACGGTGGTAGCCAGAGAGTTGGCCCGTGTGTACACGGTGGTCGCCAGAGAGTTGGCCCGTGTGTACACGGTGGTAGCCAGAGAGTTGGCCCGTGTGTACACGGTGATAGCCAGAGAGTTGGCCCGTGTGTACACGGTGGTAGCCAGAGAGTTGGCCCGTGTGTACACGGTGGTAGCCAGAGAGTTGGCCCATGTGTACACGGTGGTAGCCAGAGAGTTGGCCCGTGTGTACACGGTGGTAGCCAGAGAGTTGCCCCGTGTGTACACGGTGGTAGCCAGAGAGTTGGCCCGTGTGTACACGGTGGTAGCCAGAGAGGTGCCCGTGTGTACACGGTGGTAGCCAGGGAGTTGGCCTGCGTGTACACGGTTTGTTGTAAGGCTGAACATAACCCAATGTAGATCCCATCCTCAGCTGAACCCGCGCTTGAAAGTTTCCAAGATCACAACTCCGAGGTTTGAACTGAACTTTTGACTGACAACCTCGACAGAAGATTGTGTCTGATTTATTGACGAGGTCTTATCAGGAGCAGCGGAAACCTCCTGTGTGTCCAGCCGACGTACTAAGCCGCTGGCTTCGAGGTTTGCGCGGACAAGTTGTATTTTCACGGGCAACAGATGAGCTATCTTGACCGAACTTGATAATACGACCAATTATATAAGTGTTTGATTGCTGATCTGGAACAAAATTCAATCGAAAAAAGGAGATAACAAACCTTTTGTTGTATTTCTGTCCCGGTGGTGGAGTCCTCCGCGGAGATGTGTGTACCTCTCCCTTTAATTGTGCATCAGGACGATGCCACTGTGCCTAGTACTAGTGATGAGATAAGCCACAACACCAGTTTTAGCGACAACAACCTACATGCCTAGGTTTCGGGCTATCAGTACAGGGACATAACATCCTACCTAACATATATTCAGGTCGAAGTAGCAAAAGTTATGCAAATCCGATAGATAAATGCGCCTGATTATTCGGTGATGGATAATAAATAAATAAACTGAATCCCTACCTAGTTGAACAGCGTCTCGCTGTAAGGGAGCCTCTGTCCACCGCGGGATGGGACCTGCGGACTGATGGATTCAACTCTTCGGGCGTCATACAGCTGCCGTGTCACCTCGTGCGGTCCAGGGTACATCACACGCTGAAAACCCTCGTATAAGCTGAGAGGACAAAGGACATAAACCTTGGTTTCTATTTAGTTCCCGACGTTTCCGTGACTCAGGGGAATGAGGACAGAGTCACTGGTTGATGTAGCCATATATTTCCACACCAGCCTCCAACCAAAGCTGGGTGCGCAGAAGGCCAAAGTGACTCTGGTCGACCATCACACGGCCTCGGAGTCCTTCATGAAACACTTCGAGAACGAGCACCGGCTCCGGGGCGGCTGTCCGGCGGACTGGGTGTGGATCGTGCCGCCCATGGGGGGCAGCGCGTGCCCCGTCTTCCACCAGGAGATGCTCAACTACCAGCTCAAGCCCAGCTACGAGTACCAGGTACCGGGATAGCTTGCTACAGTACTTCTCTGTACGTCAAGCACATTCAGTACGCCATGATAGTCGTGGTGGGGAGATAGCGACTGATTTAACTGCAAATGAACACCACATGTCTGCACAGGTAGAAAGCATATTCCACTTACAAATATGCCAGCGCCCCTCCCTTCTTACACTCACTGGTGAGGTTGGACTTTTGCAAGAGTCGAGGGCCATTGAAGCATTTTTTTTAATAAATAAAAAAGTGTCCAATTCGCGGGATTCGAACCCGGATCGTGGCTGTCAGCGGTTTATATCGCTGCTCCACCAGCCCCAGTCGGTTTATATCGCTGCTCCACCAGCCCCAGTCGGTTTATATCGCTGCTCCACCAGCCCCAGTCGGTTTATATCGCTGCTCCACCAGCCCCAGTCGGTTTATATCGCTGCTCCACCAGCCCCAGTCGAAATTTCAAAAATTCCCGAATCCTAACTCCCAAACCTTGTCTGATGTTCTACCACACTATAAGGATGCACTAGTTCAGAATTTAATTATGAATTTTTTCACATGAACTAGTATTTTATAATCGCACTTAAATAGGTATTTGACATAATTTGAGAAGTTTGTGTATTAGGCTTAATAGGCTGGGGGAGAAATTGGTCCTAATTTAAGATAATCGAGTTTGTTTTTTCTCTCCGCGCCTTGATTGGAGCGGTGGGATTAAAAGATCCGAGATTAGACTCTGAATGGCTATTGATTCAGCAAGTGTGGAATGCTAAACTTCAGTCGCTGAGGTGAGTTTTTCCTTCCTCTGTGGTGTTGCAGGAGCCGGCCTGGAAGACCCACGTGTGGTCCCGCAAGGACGGCCAGAAGCAGGCGGCGCCGCGGAAGTTCAAATTCAAGGAGATCGCCAGGTGAGCCGAGCGCTGAATGTCCCCGGTCGCCGGACGCTGTGCGGCAGGGCAGTCAAGTTCACGTCCAAGCTCTTCGGCAAGGCGCTGTCCCAACGGATCAAGGCCACGGTGCTGTTCGCCACGGAGACCGGTCGCTCGGAGCACTACGCCCAGCTGCTGGGGAACCTCTTCTCGCACGTCTTCAACGTCAACGTAAGACTTTTCATTATGTCCGGCGCCCCGCGGGACGTGGACGATCTAATTGGGACTGGTCGATGGGCTTCAATCAGCGGCTCCCGCGGGATGCGGGCCGGCCGGATTACCTGTTGAGTCACCGGGACTTTATTACCGCGTCAGTCAACACGGCCGCAGCTCCTGGGAGAGAGAGTTGCCTTGAAGAGAATAAGCTAACTAATTTACAGTAACTTTTTCTTAACCCTCCAAACCATACGCACTTCAGCTTGCTCGAAAAAGCAAAGTTTTTGGAATGTTTTGACAGTATCATTACCCCGTTTGGCAATCTCTAGGATTCCAACGTGAGAGAACTGGATGATCGATGTGTGTGGAGTCGTCTGTTCTATATTTCCATAATTGCATATTGGCTTGACGATGAGCTAATGTTCGGAAGCTTGCCATTTTAGCTGGTTAAAGTTCTTATCTGTTTAAAATCGTCTTCTTGGTGAATTGCCGCGTACTTCTGCCCCCCGTGCTCAGAGTTTAGGACTAACACAGTGTGGCTTGCGAAATTTTAATATTAAATAATTGGAGGGTGTTTCAGGGAACACGATCATTAAAACAAACAGAACAAATGAAAAAATGTTTTTAAAAAAAAGACATTGTATAATAGTATCAGGTTGATAAATTAAGAAGTCATCTACTGATCGTGCAAATGAAAGTTTCTGATGACTTGCGCCATCTGTCGGAATAATCAAGGAAATGTATTTGACCAATATTCGAGGAATAAAAAAAAAACAACGAGCCACTTTCAGCAGTTGCACGAGCAGGAGATGCCTTCAACAGCTTAGTTCCAAATTTCCATTCGGGGGAACACCTCGGACCGCCATTCTGAGCGGCCGGAAGTGGAGGTAGATAGCTTTGAATGAAGTGACAACTCGATATCTTGGCCGCATTGACAGCGCCCGCTATAGTCAAGAAATTAAAACATCAATTTGTCCTTTCCAATAAAATTGTCTTGTGCCATCTGTTATATAATAAATTTGAACTATTTTTGACGCGTATGTTACTTTTTTTACTAAACAATTTCTACTGCTCTTACTGCAATGACAATATAATGCCTGGCTCATCAGTGGTGAACCTTCCCAGCCGTTTCGCCCGTTTAATCTACCATTCCGATGTAGTATTGCACACATTTGGCTGTTTTCCTTTTATACCGATATATGAAAAAAAAAAGCAATAGAAAAAATAATAAAAGGGTCAGGTGCTGATAAAAATAATGAAAGCTTATCCTGATCAAGAGCAAATGTGCTTTTTAGATGGCAGAGCGTCATCTAGTGGAACAGAAATTAACTAAACATTGATTTAACCTGTTCCCTGATATTTGGCCAACCCAATTTCTTGATAAATCAAGAAAAGCCATCCACGAACGCGTTTCGCGCTGTTGGCGCTCGTCAGCGTTGAGCTTCTTGAGAAACCAAGAAATGGGTATTTAAGGCCAAACTTGCGTAAATACGCTTAACATGTGAAAAAATAATTTAAAAAAAATAAAATAAACGTGCCAGGTGTTGATATTAAAAATAATGAAAGCATATCCTGACCAGGAGAACATGTGCTTTGTCCACACACATACATAAGTGTATTTTCTTTTTTACAAAACAGAGAAACTGTTTAGCGGGATCCGAGAGAAGGCACACAGCAGAGATGTGAAGTGTGTGCAGCTCGTGTTTGATGGCTCCACGGTATTGATCTTCCAACATTCGGAAATTTAATTACTGCAAAGTCAATGTTGACAATGGACGTTATTAGCAAGTAATTGGGGGATAAAGAAACACAGCTCGCTGCTGTTTGAGGTTTCTGAATCCCTCGGAGCTGCCCGGGGATGGGCGTCTTCAGAGTCGTCGGCTGACTTGAACAGCGTCAACTCATGTTTACATGGGGGTAGGAACTGGAGAAAGTTTAGTATTGGTAGTGTGACAATGACAATAGCGGGCTGTGAAGTGACAATAGCAGGCTGTGACAGTGACAAGAGTGGGCTGTGACAGTGACAAGATGGGCTGTGACAATGACAATAGCGGGCTGTGACAGTGACAATAGCGGGCTGTGACAGTGACAAGAGTGGGCTGTGACAGTGACAAGAGTGGGCTGTGACAGTGACAAGAGTGGGCTGTGACAGTGACAAGATGGGCTGTGACAATGACAATAGCGGGCTGTGACAGTGACAATAGCGGGGTGTGACAGCGACAATAGCGGGCTGTGACAGTGACAATAGCGGGCTGTGACAGTGACAAGAGTGGGCAGTGACAGTGACAACATTGGGCTGTGGTAGTGACAAGAATGGGCTGTGACAGGTGAGCTGCATGGAGGACTATGACATCATCAACCTGGAGCACGAGACGCTGCTGCTCGTGGTCACCAGTACTTTCGGCAACGGCGACCCTCCCGACAACGGCCAGGTACGGTGTGCGCCCACTCCGGCTGTGGCTCACGGCTGTCGGCGTCCAGACCTTCGCCCGCGCGCTGCAGACCATCCGCGTCACGGGCGACATGACCCCGGACATGGAGAGCATCAAGTAAGTGTACCAACACAGTAAGCCACAATGTACAAAGCGTGAAGTTTATTTTCCAGTAGAGTAAACATTGGTGCTGCCTGGGTGTCGCAGGACAACCTCCTTCGTCAAGATGGCCAGCTTGTCCCTGGAGCGCTCGTCATCGGTGTCCCTGGAAAGCGACATCGGCCCTCTCAGCAACGTCCGGTCTGCCACACCTCTCATCGAGTTCTACACACAGCAATTCCCCTAACTCACAAACAAACCTTACATCGGGGAGATATGTAAATATTTCGTGGGAACAGACGTCTGCTCAATATTCCTGCGGTAGCAGCCATATGAGCGCATTGTCATATTGCTTATATACATTCTTGAAAGCTTTGAAAATAGAGAAATCTCCATAATTAAACCTTTACACAATAAAAAGGCAAATACTATTATTGAAAAAAAAAGGATTATTTTCCAATATTTATGCCACTTGATAATTATTGGAATTTAGCCAACCGAAAAAAAATATATATTGCCACGTGGCAAATTAGGGAAGACCAACTTCGGGATGAGACAACAATTTATTTCAGGCAAGCACAAACTATGAGTGATAACCAAAGATAAGCAAAAGAGGGAAGTGTACAGAATATAGCAAAATATAAACATAAAAAATAATACTCTGTTAATAAAATAATAAATACTTTGTTACAATAAATATTGGAAATAAAAGATTTTTTCAAACGAATATATGCCCCTTTTTTATTATATGAAATTTCTAAAAGTATATGGCACTTTTATTCCACAGTTTTATCATGTTTCCAGGATGCCAACAACATCTCTCTCGGCTAACATCCAGGTGTGCATCCAGGTTCGCCGTGTTTGGCCTCGGCTCCAGCGCCTATCCCAACTTTTGCTGCTTCGGCCGCTCCGTGGATCAGCTGCTGGGGGCGCTGGGGGGCGAGAGGATCGTCGAGCTGGCCACGGGGGACGAACTGGCTGGGCAGGAGTCGGCCTTCCGCCGCTGGGCGCAGGACGTCTTCCAGGTGAGCCGCCCGCCCGCCCGGTGAAGCAGCGGGAAGGACGAGCCGTGTGGTGTCCAGACCGCCTGCGACGTGTTCTGTCTGGGCGAGGAGGTGTGTGCGGGGGACGTGGCCGAGTCGCTCCGTCCCACGTCGCTGCTGGACACGTGCAAGATCCGCCTCGCTCCCGACCCGGGACCTCTGCCGGACCTCGTCTCCGGTGAAGACAGGGCTCGAGATAACATTGGAGAAAGAGCATGGCTAGCAGATTCTATATCAGTATAGGACGAGTGGTTTTAGCCTTAGAAAATGGTGGAATGGTTTTACATAGCCCTTCTCTCTCATATATACACTAGACGAATGGCCCGGGCAACGCCCGGGTTTTACCCGAGTGCGAATATATTTTAAAAACGTTGTCTTGGGTGGTCGCTATAGACAGGGTGGTCTGTATAGACAGGTGTATGTATCACACAGCCGATAACAGGGTTGTCTAGAGTGGCCGCTATAGACAGGGTGGTCTGTATAGACAGGTGTATGTATCACACAGCCGATAACAGGGTTGTCTAGAGTGGCCGCTATAGACGGGGTGGTCTGTATAGACAGGTGTATGTATCACACTGCTGATAACAGGGTTGCCTAAGGTGACCGCTATAGACAGGGTGGTCTGTATAGACAGGTGAATGTAACACACTAATGATAACAGGGTTGCCTAAGGTGACCGCTATAGACAGGGTGGTCTGTATAGACAGGTGGATGTATCACACAGCTGATAACAGGGTTGTCTAGAGTGGCCGCTATAGACAGGTGCATGTATCACACAGCTGATAACAGGGTTTTCTAGAATGGCCGCTATATACAGGGTGGTCTGTATAGACAGGTGGATGTAACACACTGCTGATTACAGGGTTGCCTAAAGTGTCCGCTATAGGCAGGGTGGTCTGTATAGACAGGTGGATGTAACACACTGCTGATAACAGGGTTATCTAGAATGGCCGCTATATACAGGGTGGTCTGTAAAGACAGGTGGATGTATCTCACAGCTGATAACAGGGTTGTCTAGAGTGGTCGCTATAGGCAGGGTGGTCAGTGGTCGCTTTAGACAGGGTGGTCTGTATAGACAGGTGGATGTAACACACTGCTGATAACAGGGTTGTCTAGAATGGCCGCTATAGACAGGTGTATGTATCACACAGCTGATAACAGGGTTGTCTAGAGGGGGGCAGGGAGGACACGTGTTCGCCGGCAGCCAATGGGCGCGCATTCTATCCGTGAGCTTCAGAATAAGGCAATTATATAAGAAGATACTCCAACCTAGATTTTATATGGGGGATCCCATGTTCGTTAAGTATTCGTTAATTATAAATGGAGATTTATCATCTCTTTAAAAACTATACTCATGGACAAAACTTAATGAAGTTGTACCTTTTAACCTGCATATCGGGATTCAGACAATAACTCTGAAATATATTATAATTCCCTTATTGAAGACACACGAGATAACCAAGTGTGAACAAAATTATCTTTGTCTCCTTGGAAAAAAATATATATATTGTTGCACCAAGTTACAGCTTTGCAAGGTCGTCGACCTTGGTTTCTTCCTTCTTGGTGTTATACACGTTTCCCGAGCGGGTTTCCATAGTCAAAGAAAATAAATAAAAGTGAATAAATAAAAATTTTTAAAAATTTTTTTAAAATTTTAAAAATACGCGCATTAATCATGATGCAACAATATATAGAAGACCGGCGACATCAAAGACTTTCTACTTCCTTGAGTGTATAGTGTCTGCTGTTTCGGCGGCCCAAGACGGGAAAATGACGACAGTGGGTCGCCGAAACATTCAGAAAAATAAATTGTTGAAGGTTGATATGTCTCTATTTATGAATAATCATAAACCGACCTACAATAGCGGTACATTTTCTATAAGATTTCATGTTTAGGGAAACCGATATGTTTTTGTTTTATCCTTTTTGTGTACGGAGGACTTACTGCAAAGTTGGTCACCTGACTGTCTTGTGGCCAAGAAGTCTTTTGTCGAGTCGGCCGGGCTCACCTAGTCAGCAACATTGGCAGTTCTTATTTTAAGAACAAACTTTGTGAGATCGCCCTGGGTAGGAACATTGAGAAAATACACGAAGTTCGAAACACCTGCTCGACACTTGGAGACAAACTACTGAGAGAATTCAGTTGATCCCTAATGTCCAGTTGGGGACATGTCATCTACTGCTGACCAGCCAGGGGTGACCTCTGGAAGAGAGGAATCAAGAAAGTGTTGGTTTACACAATCTGCTGGAGTTCCACGCCGCTCATAGCTGGCCCATGTGAAATCCATAGTGTGGCCACGAACTGAACGGGCGGGTGGCGCAGGTCTCGCCAGCGTCACGGGAAAGAAGGTCCGCGCCCTGAAGCTGGTGAACCGCCAGGACCTGACATCGGACGACCCGGAGTAAGTCCACATTTCGGATGTCATAACTCCACAAAGATTTTATAATCCATGTAGGTTCCAGAGTGAGAGAGATTTGTCTCAAGAGAAATTTTAAGATTTCCGATATAGGGCGATGGATTGCTGAGTTGACATTGGGCGCAGACGGCGCACCCTCCTCGTGTCGTTCTCCACGGCCGGACCACCGCACTCCCCGGGCGACCACCTCGGCGTGTTCCCCGCCAACCCAGGGGAGCTGGTGGCCGGGGTGCTGGCCCGCCTGGATCCCTCGGCCGAGCCGGACCGCCCGCTGCGAGTCTCGCTACAGCGGGACGTCAAGACCGCGGACGGTTGGTGTCTCCCGTGTGCCACGGGTCGCCTGGAACTGCTGGTGTTGTGCAGGGCTGAAGCAGGAGTGGGCTCCGCATGACCGTCTGCCCTCCCCCGTGTCCCTGAGGCTGGCGCTGTCGCGGTTCCTGGACCTGACCACGCCGCCTGGGCCGCCTCTCCTGGCCACGCTGGCCGAGACCTGCGGACGGCCGGAGCACCGGGCGAAGCTGCTCGAGCTGGCCAAGGTAAGTCTCCGGACTGGGGATAGAAGCCATTTTAGCGATTATCAGTATCTCTAATCTTATATAGCAGAGATACAGAAATGGGTGGAATTTTTTTATTTTGAAATTGTGGTATCGTGACGTCACCAGACGTAACGACGCGGGGAACAGAATAATTAAGCCCACGCTGGTTGTCGCTAGTCACAACCATGCGTAATTCTGTGTTCTTTTAAAATAAAGTGAATTTGCTTCTTTACCGCAAACTGGCCTTTGTCATGGGAGTAACCAACATAACGGACATTAAAAACAAAAAAGACATGACCGCTCACATGAGCATTTTGGATAGCAGAGCGCCATCTAGTGGGACAAAAATCAACTAAACGTTGATTTAACTTGTTCCATGACAATTGGCCAAACCATTTTCTCGATAAATCAAGAAAAGCCAACGACGAAAGCTCAACGATCAAAAATGAGGTCCTATGCAGTTCCTGGAACATAGCTCGCGTGTCCGACCCACCGCAGCCTCAAGGAACAACGCTGTTATCGACCTGGAATCTGCCACAGCTGCTGTCACTGATGCCTCCTGCTCTAGGCCGTAGTACAGCTACCACAGTCCACCTGAACGGAGTGAAACAAGGCCGCGCCGCTTTATTACAGTCCTGCAACACTCCTGCCTAGAGCAAGTACCCGGATGTCCTGGCCTACGACATCAACCTGTTTATCCGGAGCGATGACCAACTTGTCAAGAACATCTTTGAAGAGATCCGGTGTGTGTCGGGACCAAGGTGCGGCGCGAGGTACCTTGCTGCTGAGACATCACTAAGTCGTCGAGTTATTTCCCGACGTTTTCTCTGGAGCTGGACATCGCCAGCTACTCTTGGCTGGTCCGGGCGTCTTCTGGACTGCTGAGCCTATGAACGTTCTGAGGACTCTCCGAGACAAATTCCTGGTTTCGGAGCGGGAGGGGTGGAAACCTTGTGTTTGTGCACTGCTTATCATCATACCCCTAGTTAGAAACCATGATGTTTACTCCGCTTCAATCACTGTGTGTATTCAATAAACAAACACTTTGTATTAAAGAGCGCCTACGCAATATTTCTATCAACTCACAACACCTGTATTTGTGGGTCCACAGCGGTCGCTATCTATGAAAACGGTCTTTTGTGCTGCTACATGGCCTGAGATAAACCCTTCAGCCAAGTTCCAAAGAAGACTGTTGATCGAGTCCTCGGAGAAAACTGGATTAATCCCTGATTCCAGTTTGAAAGTGTTTCTTGGGAGGGATTCCAATGGCAGTCGGACAACGTAGTTGTCACCTCACATAACTCCGGTTGTAGAAAGAGAGAATTAAACGGATTTGTTGATATTTGGGACTGTTATATAATTTAGCCTGGTGTGTCAGAGAACGTGTGGGCTGGCAGGACGCCACGCTGTACGAGGCCTGGCGCGCCCACAGCTATCCCAACTTGCTGGAGACCTTGGAGGAGTTCTCGTCTGCTCGCATCACGCCGGAGATGCTGCTGGCCGGACTGCCGCCGCTGCAGCCGCGCTTCTACTCCGTCTCCAGCGCCTGGCGGGCCCATCCCGGCCGCATCGACCTCACGGTGGCGCTGGTGGCATACCGCACCCAGGGTACACTTGTGTAGTTCTCTTTTTGTTTTAAATCTCTAGTACACTAGTGGTACAGGCCATGATAATTCATGGTGGTTAGTTAGCGACAGTTTTTACTGAAAGTACACCACATGTGTATACAGCGCAGTTCACCTTTTGCATCTACAAGTGTTACTATTATAATCTCTCTCAGAGAGAATCAAATTATAAATACATCTGCTGAAGGAAGAGTTATATCACGACAACACGGGCGTAACAGCTCTTCGACGGGTATAACTACGAGTATCGTGATACTCATATTATTGTAATTATATACCTGCTGAAAAGGGCTGTTGCGCCCGAAAGCTTGTATTGCCGTGGAATAATATAAACTCTTCCCTCAGCAGAATGTCTTGTATTTATAACTTACCACAAGTGAGCCCTGTTTTATTACTTGCACTCACTGGGGGCGTTGAAAGAATCGGGGGGGACATTGAAAGAATCGGGGGACACATTGAAACAATTTTTTCTTCAGAAAAAAAAAAATGCGGGATTCGATCACGGATCATGGCTATCGACACTGCTCCACCAGGCGGTGATCTGAAGGTTGGATGTCGTAGATGGGAAAGGGCCGCTCCACTTGGGCGTCTGCTCGTCGTACCTGGCGTCGGCGCCGATCGGGGGGCAGGTGGAGGGCTTCGTGCGGAGGTAGGCCGTCTGTCTCTCCGGGGCGCAGAGCGGCTGACGTAGTGCGTCTGCAGCACGACCACGTTCCGCCTGCCCGACGACGTGCACCGCTCCGTCATCATGGTCGGGCCGGGCACGGGCATCGCGCCCTTCCGCAGCTTCTGGCAGGAGCGCGAGGGCATGGGGCGGGGCGAGCTAACGCTGGTGGCGGGCTGCCGGTCGCCGGGCGCCCAGCTCTACCGAGCGGAGACCGAGCGGCTCGTGGCACGCGGCGTGCTGAGACGGCTGCACGTGGCCTACTCGCGCCAGCCGGGTCGGCCCAAGGTAGGGCTCCCGTCAGATGGCGAGGGAAGCTTTGCTATTGGCTGACTTACCTGACATTTAAGTACCATAGGATTTTTATCACAATGTCTTAACTGAATATGCACAGAGGAGACATGGAAAATCTTTTTTAAAAAGGTTGTAAAATTGTACGGCTTTATTTAACCTTATGTGTGCAGATATTTAATCGAATTTGTGCATGATATCATTTCTTGGTCTTAAAAACATTTGGTTTTTAGTTCCCATGTCCATGTAACCAGAAGCCGTTTGTGTAAACAAGAATGCTCAATTCAAGAAATGAAATCATTGAAGCGCGAGTGTTTCTTTAAATAACACAACTCCTAATGCCCTTAACTGTTGTGATAAAAATATATATTTAGAGATACATGATACAAATCGTTCAGCACAATAGTGATCGCTAAAAAGCGGTCTAGTAGATTAAACTGTCGAAACGGCTGGGAGGGTTCACCACTGATGAGCCAGGCCCTCCCAATATTTTGTCGCGTATATATACAGGGTCCATTATGAAAGTAATGAGCATAATGTTATTGTGACGCGACGATAGATGGCAGCACGGTAAAACCGTGGGAAAGGTGGTGGAGGGATATGCCCTTTCAATCCATCCGGTCGTCAGTTGAGTTCGAGCAGTGTGAGGGGAGATACATGCCTCCGCTTGAAGTGTGTTTTCAACTTTTGTAACATTGCGCGATAGAGCGTTCGCTTGAACAACGATACCGCATAAAGTTTTGCGTGAGGCTTGGAAAAAATGCAACCGAAACATTCCAGATGCTGCAAAAAGCCTTCAAGGACGATTGCATTTCAAGATCACTGTCTGGAAAGTGGCACGAGGCGCTCAAGGAGGGCCGGGAGGAGGTCGCCGACGAACCCCGTTCAGGACGCCCAACAACGGCCAGAACTGACGAGAACGTGGATCGTGTGCTCGAAGTTTTGCGTACCGACCGTCGATTAAGCATCCAGCAAATTGCTGACACATTACACATGTCCACATTTGTGGTACATGGGATAGTGACCGAGGATCTGCAAATGCGTAAGGTCTGTGCGAAGCTTGTGCCGAAAGTGTTGACGCAAGACCAGAAAGAACTTAGAGTTTTGCGCAGTCAAGAATTGTTGGATTTGATTCAAAATGAACCGGACTCTCTGAACTCTGTAGTAACCGGAGACGATCCTGGATGTTTGAATACGACCCAGAGTCGAAAAGGCAGAGCTGTGCATGACACACAAAATCATCCCCACGCCCCAAGAAAGCCCGAATGAGCAAGTCGCGCATCAAAACGATGATCATTGTCTTCTTTGACATCCGAGGAATAGTCCATTGTGAGTTTGTACCGCAGGGACAAACTGTAAACTCAGCCTTTTACCTGGAGGTGCTCAGGAGATTGAAACGCCGGATCGCACGCGTGAGGACTGACATTAAATACACGGTCAAACTCCACCATGACAATGCCACCAGCCACACAGCCTTCATCATTACCAACTTCCTGGCCCGGAGCAACACCCCGGTGATCCCTCACCCCCCTTACAGTCCCGACTTAGCTCCATGTGACTTCTTTTTGTTTCCGCGACTCAAGAGAGAGATGAAAGGAAAACATTGGGAAACCGTGGAAAACACATCCAACACCATGTTACAACGTTCCTGAGAAGCATTCCTGTCGAGGAGTTTCAGGGTGCCTTTCAGGCGTTGCAAACGCGTCTCCGCAAGTGTATTGATGCAGGAGGAATGTATTTTGAAGAATATTGAACATTTGCACAAATTACGATCAATAAATGTATTTTGCCAGTAAATGCTCATTTCTTTCATAATGGACCCTGTAGTTGCCAGGAGAGGTGAGTAGAAACGAACTTTACTAACAAAAACGGTCCACTATTCTAAAATTGAAGATTTACGAGTTTAAAGAGCAATCACAATCCAAACCAATCTATGCAAATAAACCTGAACAAAAGCAAACTTTAAATTATGTAAATTGACAAATATAAATAAACTACGTTACAATTTTTTTTTTCATCGCAGTTAAAGCCAGTTGAAGGTGTGTTTTATACTTTGTACTTTAATGATTTCATTTCTTGAATGTAGATGGCGCGCTATCGCCCTGTATGTAAAGAGGAATGCCGACTATGTGCCCAGCGGTACGTGCAAGACGTGCTCCGCTCCGAGCTGGGCGGACTGCTCCACCGCGAGCTGGCTGAGCGCGGCGGCCACTTCTATGTCTGCGGGGACGTGGGCATGGCCGAGGACGTGCGGAAGACGCTGCAGAACGTGCTGGCGCAGGAAGGACGGTGGACGATGGCCCAGGCGGAGGCCTTCCTGTCAACTCTGCAGGTAACGGCTGGTGGTGGCCCCACCTACCTTGTGGCCAGCCAATATGTAAATACAGTATTGTGATGGAACACCACGAAGGAACTTTACAAGGTAAAGAAAAGGCATCTCCTGATTGTGCCACTGAAAGTTGTTTATGGCATCTGTCTGTATAAACTAATCGTTGATTTTTGAAAAATTATTCCAGAATGTTGGCCAAATACGCATTCTTGAATACTCAAGAAATTGACCATTATTTTTTAATAATAAAAAGATCAAAGATTAGTTGATAGTTATGCCGACAGATGGCGCAATAATGCCAACTTTTAGTTGCACAATCAGGAGATGCTTTATCAACCTGATCCCAGTACACTTTTGTACCATTAAAAAACATCTATATCTACATAGGTTTGTATCAATACATGGGTAATTTAGGTTCCACACATTAATCCGAGTTGGCAAATGTAGACTCTCAAACATCATCTGTCGTCACCATTCCAGTTAATACATCACGTGACGTGAGATGTCAGCCACTCGTTGAAGTTCAGAGAGCAAGTGTGGGGCGTGTCGAAGGCCTAGAATTCTGCTAGGAAATTGTGTGCAGTACACATTTTAAAAAATATATATCCATAGTACACGTGGTACAGGCCATGGGAGGTAGCGACTGCTTTTACTGTAAGTACACCACATGTCTACACATGTAGACAGAGCGACTTTTGCACTTACAGGTATACTAGAGCCCTAAGTTACTTGCCCTTATTGGTGGGGTTGCAAGAATCAAGGCAATTTCTCCTGATGTCAGACTGTATATCACTTTCTTCAAACAGCCAATCTCTGCTGCCTAGATGTCCACAGACAAACTGATCCATCGTCTGATTTGAGTGAAGCTTTTGTTCCAGAGCTGTCAGCAACTGTTGGATCATGTGATCTGGCTAGAGGAGAGCTGAAACAAGGCCTATGATTGGAGTTAAAAGAGAGACGACCATTGAATATAAATGCATGCCTGGATCTGTGAAAGAAGAAAAAAAAGTTTATTTTGTCTGATAAAGAGCAAAAAATCATTTATAGTTGTTATTCCTTTCCTTTTGTAAATTAATTTGAGTTCTCTACACTCCAGTTATCTGGGTTAGCCAGATTTTATTAGAACTACAAGATAATAAGACCAAATCCAAAAAAACAAATAGTGTCTGATGTTTTGAAAACAGCGTTGTTACAGACACTATTAATTTAGATTTGGTCTTATCACCTTCTAATCTATCATCCATATTGTGCACCTTCTCTTGAAATTTTCTCTCTTTACAATTCTATCTTGAGACTCGCATAACCCAACTGACTGACCTTTGTTAAATGATTATATAACCTGCCAACCTCCAATGAAAGACCACCTACAGGAGAGACCTGGAGACTCTTTTGGGGCTGTACTTGTACAAAGCAAGTGTGTTCTGGTGACAACAGTGTTGACCTGCGCAGGCGGAGAGCAGGTACCACGAGGACATCTTCGGCCTGACCCTGCGACGGCCCTCCCGCCCTGCCAACTGACCTTCCCCGAGTAGCCTCGTTCAATCTCTCTCTTGCTGTGTTTGAATCATTACACCATTAACATTTCTAAATGTTTATCAAAGAATTAAAGTTTCAAATTTCTCCATTACAGAGTCCCCAATTTTTTCCACACAACTTTCCACTGGTAAATGGAGCTTTTAGGGGTGATGTCCAGTCCCATTGTAATTAAACTTTATGCAAATAATTGATAGAAATTTGAATATTCCTTTGGGCTGTTCCACATAGAAAAGAACTTATAAGATAATTGCAATAATATAGTTTACATTGGATGGCTTTAAAACACTTTACCTCAATGGAAAATATACTGGGATCAGGTGGGTAAATTAATACATCTCCTGATTGTGCAACTAGTGTATATGCAACTATTGTATTTATTCCGACAGGTGGCACGAGCCATCAGCAACTTTCAGTTGAACGATCAGGAGACATCTTTTGTTGACATCAAGTTTGAAATCTGGGATCCTTTTGGCATCTTTTCTAAGAAATCTGCTTATTGCTCAACTGAAGGATTGTGTCATGGTGCAAATGAACATTGCTGATGGTCTGCGCCACTCAACAAAATGTTTGGAGAGTATCATGGGTGAAGCAATGATATCAAAACTTGGCATCAAACCTAAGTTACATATTTGCAGAGTCAGTAACTTATTTGTACGGTATATTTGATGTGGTGTACACTACATCACCTAAGGCTGAGAAGGATTGCTCCACAAGGAACAGACAGTCTCTCTCCACTTACTGTAAGCATTTGACATGCGACATGCTTGGCATCATTTTGTCATATTTCTACATTTGATTTATGGAAATACAGTAGAACGTCTCCATGAGAGGACACTCCCGCTAGAGGACACCTCTCTACAAAGCACAGTTTCCATCACCAATACAGTAGAACAACCTCATGAGAGGACACTCCCGCTAGAGGACACCTCTCTACAAAGCACAGTTTCCATCACCAATACAGTAGAACTACCTCCATGAGAGGACACTCCGGCTAGAGGACACCTCTCTACAAAGGACAGTTTCCATCACCAATACAGTAGAACTACCTCCATGAGAGGACACTCCCGCTAGAGGACACCTCTCTACAAAGCACAGTTTCCATCACCAATACAGTAGAACTACCTCCATGAGAGGACACTCCCACTAGAGGACACCTCTCTACAAAGGACAGTTTCCATCACCAATACAGTAGAACTACTTCCATGAGAGGACACTCCCGCTAGAGGACACCTCTCTACAAAGAACAGTTTTCATCACCAATATAGTAGAACAACCTCCATGAGAGTACACTCCCGCTAGAGGACACCTCTCTAAAAAGGACAGTTTCCATCACCAATACAGTAGAACAACCTCCATGAGAGGACACTCCCGCTAGAGAACATACATCTATAAGGTACAGTTTTTATTGTTAAAATGACCACTTTTTACTAATTATAAACTCTCCAGTAAGAGGATACCTCTCCCTAAAGGATGCGTTCGCTCTGTAACTAGGTGTTGTAAGAGAGGTAGTTCTACTGTATATGTTGCCCGGAGTGTCATGGCACCTAGTAATAACATTTCTGTGTCTTCCTGGTTAGAATGTTGAACAACACATGACAACTTCAATGATGCCGGCTGCCACAACACCAGTTTTGGGAGGATTTAGACCAGTCCAGGGTGGAACTGTACAGGATATTTCGGGTCATTCCAAGTTCCATGAAGGGATCAACTATGACCATTATGGCATGATCAGGCTGGAAGATCATGCGTCTGACTGTAGCAAGCTGACCATGCACCGCTGCAATACAATCATAGAATCAACAACGTGGTGGCTGCTCAGAGGCTATATGGCCAGTCTCGGGCTGATCCAGCTGAAGCTGCCCAAAACAATGAGCATCAGGGGAAACCTGATTGAAGTCTTCTTTCTTATCCCCACTCAATCAGCTTGTTGATGGTGTCTGCTGCGGGGATGAGAGTGAAAATAATAAAATACAATTTGGATTATAGATTAAAACATGCTGTGATATTTTTCTTATTCTGTACTTTTGTCTGATGATGGTAACAATACTGTTAATGTCAAACACTATTTATTTATTTATATTTGGTGATATTACCTTTTAAGGTACAATTTGGATTATAGATTAGAAACACAAGGTAATAAGGCCATATACAAATAAATAGTGCGTGACATTTCTGTAACAGTATTGTCACCATCATCAGGCAAAAGTACTGAATAGTTACTGGAAATGTCACACACCATTTGTTTATTTGGATATTGCCATATTACCTTGTGGAATAAAAATAGTTGCTAAGAAATGCATGAGTTTGTTGAAACAGCCAAGTTGTGTACAGTAGCCTCACCAGACCATGGCTGGCATTAGATACAGGACTTTGGGAGAGATTTATCACCAAACAGCTGGAGGAGCTCAGACTCATGGAATCTTTGCACAAGGGGATAAGAAACAACAACAACAACAAAAAAAAAAAAAAAAAACAGAACTACCTATCTGTAAAGGACAACACTAGTTACAAAACTAAAGTGTCCTTTAGGGAGAGGTGTCCTCTTACTGGAGAGTTGTTATATATATATTGAAACTTTTTAAAATTATAACATATTAGATTCAACTGCCATCTATCTATAAAATTTTCAACAATTATTTTTGTCAATGTTTTACTTTTCACATATCATCTCTACAGACCTTACTACAACGATAAAAGTTATTGAATGAGAGGGCTTGGCTCATCAGTGCTGAACCCTCTCAGTGGGTATTAATTGATGTCACTGCTGCCGTGACTACCAACTACAGCTAAATACTTTGCTAATTTAACCATGGCCTTTTACATATTTTCAACTCATTCTTCAGCTGCACTTTTGTCTGTTAATTATCAAAATATCTGGATCCTTACTGATGGTGCCACACAACACTTGAGTCACACAGGGGAACTTAGAGACAGCAGGAACATAATTGGTTTTCTCCAAAAACTCTCAAAAATTCATCTTTAATGGATACCCTCACATGTCGGCAATGAAGCTGCTGATGCACGAGCAAAAAAAGTCAAAAGGAACTCCTGGCGTGGAACAATAAACTTACTTTTAAATAAACAGAGACAGTAACCAAATCTAAACAAGAACTAGACCACAGCAGTGGAGTGGATCCAGTCAGACAGCACCAAACAACAACATTTAGAACTATCAAGCCATTGAAGATAGAAAATAACAACAAAATCTACCCCGCTTGTCTGAAATGTAGCTTACAGCTCCAGAACACATTTTGGCTTGCATTTGATGCCCTAAACAGGGCCTTTGGGAGAGGCCACTGCTTATCATCAAACAGTTTGAAGAGCATGGACTCTGGAATTAGTGTAATCTTTGCAAAAGGGGATAAGAAACAACAATAGTGTCTATAACCCAAAACCCTCAGAACAACATATACCACCTTAATAAGGCCAATAATGAAATATGCCACACCTGTCTGGGCTCCCTCAAGTTCATCGCTAAAAGGAAGACTAGACAGTGTTCAAGCAAAAGCGGCCAAAATAATCACTGGTGCTGTTTGAACCACCAACAATGAGAAAATTCACAGAGAATGTGGTCTAGACCTACTTGAAAACAGAAGACAATTAAATACAATTGTAGCGGCACGAGAATACTAAGATAAGTCCGCCAACTTCTTATAACAATTAAGTGTCCTGCTCAAGTGCTGGAAAAATCAGATCTAAATTTCGTAAAATAAATTTATTAGGCTCAACTACTTGATCGCCTTAATATATTAAAGAAGTAAAACCAAAACAGTTAATAACAGTCAAAGTTGAAGGATCCAAACAAGGACAGCGGCACTCCCAGCTGTCGTCTCAAAACGCGTAGAGCTCCGACTTCTTGTGGACACACACACCTGATGCTGTCCTAGTTTTATAGGAAGCGCGCTGTAGCTCATTCTAATCTGTGGAAGCCGATTTACATAGATATTTTTCGTAAAGCCTAGTTTGCATAGTCTTCTTTCAATTTTACTCTTGTAAAATTTGCCTAGGCTTTCCAACATACTCCCCACAAAAATTATTCACAATAATTTTTCCAAATCAGCATCCAACACTATCCTGGAATCGATTTGAAAATTCTTTGGAAAAATCCAACTCCATTGGGCAAGGACGTTGTATAGTTCTTATTACAATCCCGCCTACGGTCTTTAATTTGCCAACTCGAACAATTCCATCCTTCCCTGGAGTTCTTTTCAACAAATTCTTCATAGAGCGAATTAAACGCTCCCACCAACCTCCCCACCAAGCCGCAAAGGGAGGATTAAATCTCCATTTTATAGGTCTAACGCAGTCGCTCTCTTGAAGCGTCTTCTAATCAATACTAATCTCTTTAACAATCATTTCGCTTTCGCCAGTTTTCTTATTCCTTTTGAGTATTTCTCTTTTCATTGGAGTCACTCGTGTTTTAGCGGACATAAAACTGACCCGTATTTCTTCATTTTCTACCCGGTGAAATACCACTGCGGATTAAGCTGTCCGACTCGCATCAGTAAACAAGTGCAAAGACCAACTCCTCCCATCGATCTCGTCCTTTATCATAGCAATAAGAAGAGCAGTAACAGCCAACAAAAGAAGTACAAGTGCAAGTAGCTCATGAAAACAGAGATTGATTATTTTTTATCTCTTCGATTTAGCTCGATAAACTTTATAGGGTTTTAAAGGTCTCTTATTTCGTTGAAGATCTGAAGATGTCTTAGCGATATTCCTCGAATTAATCTCAATTTGCTCATTTTTATCCAAGACTTTTGAGTGCACCAACTCTCTATCTTTTGTTTCAGAAGTTTTTAACCTTTTAGCTTTTGTTGCAGAATATTTTACCTTTATGACTTTTGTTTCCGAATCTGCTATTTTCTCATCTTTAGCTTTTGCCTCAATAGTTTCAAAATATCTGACTTGATCAGCCACTTCAGAATCTTCAACTTTATTTGTTTTAGTTTTCTCTTCTGAATTGTTCACCGATTCATAACCTTTAATTGCAGTCTCAGACTCCTTCACTCCATCGCCCTTAGGCTTCGCTTCCTTCACACCTACATAGCTATCAACTGCAGTTTCAGAATCCTCTTTTTCCACGCCTTCAATTTCATTTTTCATGGACATAACCAGCATAGAATTTTCTTCATCAGACCATTCCTTCAAGCTGCCTAGTAACGTCCAACCAAAATGGGTAAGCATAGCTGTTAAACCGCAATCCAGTTGCAGCGCTTTTCCAGTCATCAATTTCCCATAAATATCTGCACCGATGAGGAGCTCTATAGGTGGGTTGTCATCTCCAAGATCTGTAACTTTAATTTTTCTTTGTTCCAACTCTTTAGAAATTAAACTTGTTTTGGGAATTCTTGGAAGGGCTTGACAGATCTTTGACTGATCACGAACAGTGACTTTGCAAACAAAATTTTCATCGTCTGCCTTTAACTGAACATCATACAAATTATGCGTAACAGCCGTTGTTTGTATCCCGCCAAATAAAGCATGATGAACAATCTCTTTCGTCACAGGTTCCAGTCCTAATTCTTCCGCTGTTGTCTTCAAAATATAAGTATGTTGAGAACCCGAATCAAAAAAGGCGCGCACTAATTTCCTCCCCTTTGGTGCAATAACATTCAACATCAAAGTCTGAAGAGCAACATTCCGCTGACAAACTTGGTTGGAACAATCATTATGCCTTTTCAGATCTTCGTTGGGTTTCACCGTAGCATCAAAAGATTCAGAATTTTCGCGATGTGAAACCCGTTGTTTAACCCTTTCTGAATTTTGATTAGTCAATTCTGGTTCAATTCCCAATTGAGCAGCCTCCTTATTATTTCTATCTCCTCGAGTGCACATAATTAAAAAATGCGACGAGCCACAGTTGTAGCATCTAACCCTTGTTCTGCAATATCTAGCAAGATGGCGTCCTTATAAGCATTTGAAGCAAACCTTCTTTTCACGGATGACTTTTCTTTTTTCTTCTAAGGACATCTTTTTAGCGGCAAAACAATTTTGACTCGCATGCTTTTTCTCACAAAATATACATCCGCCTAATTCCATTTGTTGTAATCCGGTCACCGTTGGAATATCATTTTTCTTCTTATAAAATCCTTTCCTTCTCTCTTGGTCGGAAGTTTCAGCACTTTGGAAACCGCCTTTAGCTAACTGGATGTTCTGTTGAATCAAAATCTCCCTTTCCAAAAAGTCCATCAGCTGATCCAGTCTCGTCTGATGTTCAACATCAAGCTTGATGAACTGAGATCTTCGTTGCCACGTTAGCAATAGTTCGTCAGATAGACACGATTCCACCAAGGGATACAGCCATGTGTCCGGGCTTGCACTTTCCAAATTCAAACTCTTTAAAGAACCAAGATAAGATTGAATTGTATAATATAGTTCATGAAAAGATAATTTTTTCTTTCCGCTAGCACTATCGATGACCAACTTGAGCAGTTCTCTCACATATACTTGTAGCAACAAATCAGGATTGGCATAACGTCTTCTTAAAGCATCAATCGCCTTAGAATAATTTTCCTCAGTAAGCGGATAAATGGATACGATTTTATAGGCCTCAGTGTCTACACTCAGACTTTGAAGCAAATAATAGAACTTGTCGCTATCTTTTAGTCTGATATCAAGATGAATTTTCTCAAATTGAGCCCAAAAAGTTAACCAATCCATCAAATTACCACTAAACTTCGGTAATTCAATGGTGGGAAGTCTTATTTTCTCTGTAGTATCCATAAAAGAATCCTGAACTACAACTTCCTTTGCAACTTGTTTTTGAGCATCTTCATAAGCGACAATTGCTTCAATTATGATTTCTTGATAATGAGCACAATCATCCATTTCCTTTTCCAGATCCGCTTCATCATCTTCTGCCAAAATATCGATTATCTCTTTATCAGACGACAGCAGTACTTTCTGTACATCCAGAATTCTTCTCACTCCGACTGTTGCCTTAGAATAATTCTTAGATTCACTTTCCAAATTAGAAATAATTTCCTTGTGAATCTTTGTAACTTGACTTCTCACGGGGGCTCGCTTCCTGATACATAAACTTAGAGCCATTGTATCCTTTCAACTTCTTGAACTCTACTTCACCTTAAAATATATCTCCGATAAACAATAATCCACTTGAGCAGAATCACGTCCGAGGCTCACCAAAAAATGTAGCGGCACGAGAGATTACCAAGATAAGTCCGCCAACTTCTTATAACAATTAAGTGTCCTGCTCAAGTGCTGGAAAAATCAGATCTAAATTTCGTAAAATAAATTTATTAGGCTCAACTACTTGATCGCCTTAATATATTAAAGAAGTAAAACCAAAACAGTTAATAACAGTCAAAGTTGAAGGATCCAAACAAGGACAGCGGCACTCCCAGCTGTCGTCTCAAAACGCGTAGAGCTCCGACTTCTTGTGGACACACACACCTGATGCTGTCCTAGTTTTATAGGAAGCGCGCTGTAGCTCATTCTAATCTGTGGAAGCCGATTTACATAGATATTTTTCGTAAAGCCTAGTTTGCATAGTCTTCTTTCAATTTTACTCTTGTAAAATTTGCCTAGGCTTTCCAACAACAATAAAGTTCACTAACAGTGTAAAAAGTAAAGGAACCGAACACATATGCCATAGAACCTATTTAAACTGGGCACAAAAGATCTTCAACACTTCAGTACATCAACAATATTAGAATGGGAATAAATATGAAACTCAAAAGGACTGCCCAATTCAAGAAGAACCAATATTTCCTACCCCATTGCCATCAAATGTACTCATCAATCTTACCTTGAATGAAGCCTGAAATAAAAAAGAAAACAAAAACATACTTAAAAAGAAAGGACTTGACGCAATTGGTTTATACAATCAGAGAAATTATTTAACAGCATATACCCTGAGTAATGGAGGGGCTGGATTTAACATAATACTGTAAGATGGAACACACATCAAAGTTGAAGAAGGAGCAGGGAAGTCGTGAACTGACAGCTATCTGGAAAGCCCTTGATGTATGCCTTAACCAACCATCCCTGCATCAAGCAGAAGGAATTGGAATATACAGCGACTCCAGATCTGCACTAGAATCAATTCAGAAGTGCAATACTAAAATCACGCAGAAAATACACTTGTTGCTTACCCAACTGGAACCATTAGATTCAATGGCTTCCTGCCCATGTTGGGATCGGGGGTAATGAGATGACAGATGAATTAGCAAAGGACGCCAGAAAGTTGAGCCAAAGGAAAGAACAAATGTCAGTATTTGACGCTGATGCTTTAGCAAAATACAAGATAATTCAACAAAAAATAAGAAAAGATCAAATATGCGAAATAAACTCTGAGAGAAGAAATACAAAAACTATAACAAGACTCAGAATGAACAAAAACCTAAAAAAAAAAAGAATGACAATACATCCATTTGGCACAAGAACCTACAAGACATGCAACAACTGTCCTGGTGTGGAACTAACACCTACCCACATATTCTCATGTCCAGCAATAGCCACAGCCTTGCAGAAAATTGACATGGACCCAGAGCAGCAGCTTTACACACCCAAGATAGAGGACATTGCGACTGCTGTGATAGAGATGCAAGGGGACATCTGAGGCTCTTCATTGGACACAACAACAACAACACTGTCTATAAACAGCTCGAGGAGCATGGAATCTGTGTAATCTTTGCACAAAAGGATAAGAAACAACAACAACAGTATAAACAGCTGGAGGAACATGGACTCATGGAATTTGTGTAATTTTTACACAAGGGGATAAGAAACAACAACAACAACAACACTGTCTATAAACAGCTGGAGGAACATGGACTCATGTATAATTTTTACACAAGGGGATAAGAAACAACAATTTAAAAGCATATGGAATGTTAAGGTAAAATAGTGGACAGGGGTCGAAGTCAAGTGGTTTACAGAGGGCAGTTTGGCTGGCTGCAGTTTTCTATGGATCTCCTGGGTGGTAAATCCTCCGAGCAGCTTGGGGAATGAACCAATGGGAGGGCTCATCACTAACTGGCCCCTTTATTACAATAGCGTAAACAGTGAGATTTAACTAATATTATCACAAGTCATTTTGATTGAGAGCTTCACACCTTGTTCCTGTAACAACAGCTAGGCGAGACAGATTTCATTCACAAGTAAATAGAAAGACAGTAAAACCCCTCTATAGCAAACTTCAATGGTTCACTCTAGCCATGGTTCATTATACCCATAGTTTACTGTATTATACAATTGAAATGGAGATTATTTCAGGTTCGTTTTAAGGGAAAGTTCGCTGTATCCCTTGTTCGTTTTAGCGAGGTTTTACTGTATTAACAAAGCTAATGTTGAACATTTCAAATTATAGCAAAGAATTGGAAATGTCTTGGAGCCATGCTGCAAGGCAACAACGGGGGGATGCACATTTCTTCATCAATTCCATGCACAAAGAAAGGTTAAAATCCATTCCTTGGAAATTAGTGGTGTGGGTTAGAGATGTGGAAGAAACAAACGTTGTTAAAGCTCTACTTTATATAACTCTTAACAGCAGGTAGTTATTATAACCAAGTACAAAATGTTGTGGTAAACTCTAAAAAATAATAATAAATGTTCACCTTGGGACCTTTGCACAAAATATACAGGTTCCCCAGGTGGGACTACACTACATGATATGTTGTTGGTGGGGGGGGGGGGGGGGGGAGTTAATGGGGGTCCTGGGGGGGATTCACGTCTTCCACACCTTGTTGAAGAGGTCCATGAAGGAATCATAGATCATGAAGGTGATGGCCACGTCCAGACATACTCGGCTCAGTCGTGGAATGGTGCCTTTGTAGAAACTGCAACACAACACCAACACACTACAGCAACTGTCGCAACAGAGGTGATACATTCAAACATGAATATCTCCCACATGGGATGAATGGAAGCAGAATTCTTTAAATAATCGACTCTGATGTAACCACCGTCACAGGCCATACAGGCTGATAGGTAAGGTACAATTGGGATGATAGAAGGTAATAAGACCAAATCCATATAAATAAATAGTATATGATGCTTCAGTAACAGCGTTGATACCATCAGACATTCAGTACTTTTGTCTGATAATGGTAACAATGCTGTTACCGTAACTTCACACACTATTTATTTGGATTTGGTCTTTTTACCTTGTTGATCAGAGAAGTTGTTACTTCCATAGGGGATTTCGGTGAACAGGTAAAAAAAGATTAAAAGTAAGAGAGATGCAACAAAGTTACTTCCCCAGAAGTACCAAGCTAGGAAAGTCCCAATAACAAAAGATCAACTTGTCAAAAGTTTGCATATTGTGGTAGAATCAGATGGTGGAGCTGGATCAGTTCTAGTGTCCGAGATGTCCATATTACACTCATGGACAACACTTAAGGCAATTTTAACATGTATATCAGGATTCAGACAATAACTCTGAAAGATATTACAGTGACCTTATTGAAGACACAAGAGATAACCAATTGTGAACAGCCTATATCTCTTAAAAAAAAAAAAACTAGACGACCAGCAGACAACAAAGAATTTCCACTTCCTTGAGTTTTGTTCACGAGTGTATTTGAGAATAAATTGCAACAAGGTGTCTTCAGGGGGGGAATTGGACTTAATAATTCCCAAAATCAGCCTTGAGGAAGTGGAGATAAGATCCATCAATGGAGAACACTTATCCCCCAACCCTCAATAAACAGCAGAAGATAAAAGTGGGGAGATAAGATAGAGTAGACAGCTGCTGCGGCTGAAACTTACATAACTGCTTGTGCTTAAGACAATTTTCATGGCAATTTGCATGTACATCATATGACACATTTGATTGATTTTTTTAAAAATCAAAATTGACACAAGAGTTGACCTAATATTGCCACAGTGTGGATAAGTGGAGAATTTGTAATCAAATTTTATTTAAAGGAGCATTGAAGAGTATTTAGCAGCAGAGACATCAGCTGTGATTTCTTTGTTATAAACTTTGAGGGAAGTCTTTATCAAAGAAATGAATATCTCAACTTCTTAGCTGAAATTTACAAAATCCTCCATCAATTAAATCTCTCAACAATTTCCTACGGCAAATGTTATCACAATTTGCAGGAAGGATTCCCTCAGACAGGATGAGGATGGTTTTCTTCAAACCTTTGAGCTGTTCAAGCCACAAGTTTTAATTCATCTCGCACAACCAACAGGAGCCAAGTTAAAAAATGACCCCACACATTACAACAACATCTGTAAGAAGTTATGTCATCTGGTCCCAATTTGGCCGCCTCATCTCTGCTCTAAATATAGAATTGACAACCAATAGATGACGTTCCAATAATTCCCTGAATCTGTGGTACCTCAGCATTGTGGTACATTTGTGTGGTTTGAAGTGTCTAGCAGGATTGTGGTACATTTGTGTGGTTTGAAGTCTCTAGCAGGATTGTGGTACATTTGTGTGGTTTGAAGTGTCTAGCAGGATTGTGGTACATTTGTGTGGTTTGAAGTGTCTAGCAGGATTGTGGTACATTTGTGTGGTTTGAAGTCTCTAGCAGGATTGTGGTACATTTGTGTGGTTTGAAGTGTCTAGCAGGATTGTGGTACATTTGTGTGGTTTGAAGTGTCTAGCAGGATTGTGGTACATTTGTGTGGTTTGAAGTGTCTAGCAGGATTGTGGTACATTTGTGTGGTTTGAAGTGTCTAGCAGGATTGTGGTACATTTGTGTGGTTTGAAGTGTCTAGCAGGATTGTGGTACATTTGTGTGGTTTGAAGTGTCTAGCAGGATTGTGGTACATTTGTGTGGTTTGAAGTCTCTAGCAGGATTGTGGTACATTTGTGTGGTTTGAAGTGTCTAGCAGGATTGTGGTACATTTGTGTGGTTTGAAGTGTCTAGCAGGATTGTGGTACATTTGTGTGGTTTGAAGTGTCTAGCAGGATTGTGGTACATTTGTGTGGTTTGAAGTCTCTAGCAGGATTGTGGTACATTTGTGTGGTTTTAAGTCTCTAGCAGGATTGTGGTACATTTGTGTGGTTTGAAGTGTCTAGCAGGATTGTGGTACATTTGTGTGGTTTGAAGTGTCTAGCAGGATTGTGGTACATTTGTGTGGTTTTAAGTCTCTAGCAGGATTGTGGTACATTTGTGTGGTTTGAAGTGTCTAGCAGGATTGTGGTACATTTGTGTGGTTTGAAGTGTCTAGCAGGATTGTGGTACATTTGTGTGGTTTTAAGTCTCTAGCAGGATTGTGGTACATTTGTATGGTTTGAAGTGTCTAGCAGGATTGTGGTACATTTGTGTGGTTTTAAGTCTCTAGCAGGATTGTGGTACATTTGTATGGTTTGAAGTGTCTAGCAGGATTGTGGTACATTTGTGTGGTTTGAAGTGTCTAGCAGGATTGTGGTACATTTGTGTGGTTTGAAGTGTCTAGCAGGATTGTGGTACATTTGTGTGGTTTGAAGTGTCTAGCAGGATTGTGGTACATTTGTGTGGTTTTAAGTCTCTAGCAGGATTGTGGTACATTTGTATGGTTTGAAGTGTCTAGCAGGATTGTGGTACATTTGTGTGGTTTGAAGTCTCTAGCAGGATTGTGGTACATTTGTGTGGTTTGAAGTGTCTAGCAGGATTGTGGTACATTTGTGTGGTTTGAAGTGTCTAGCAGGATTGTGGTACATTTGTGTGGTTTGAAGTCTCTAGCAGGATTGTGGTACATTTGTGTGGTTTGAAGTGTCTAGCAGGATTGTGGTACATTTGTGTGGTTTGAAGTGTCTAGCAGGATTGTGGTACATTTGTGTGGTTTTAAGTCTCTAGCAGGATTGTGGTACATTTGTGTGGTTTGAAGTGTCTAGCAGGATTGTGGTACATTTGTGTGGTTTTAAGTCTCTAGCAGGATTGTGGTACATTTGTGTGGTTTGAAGTGTCTAGCAGGATTGTGGTACATTTGTGTGGTTTTAAGTCTCTAGCAGGATTGTGGTACATTTGTGTGGTTTTAAGTCTCTAGCAGGATTGTGGTACATTTGTATGGTTTGAAGTGTCTAGCAGGATTGTGGTACATTTGTGTGGTTTTAAGTCTCTAGCAGGATTGTGGTACATTTGTGTGGTTTGAAGTGTCTAGCAGGATTGTGGTACATTTGTGTGGTTTTAAGTCTCTAGCAGGATTGTGGTACATTTGTATGGTTTGAAGTGTCTAGCAGGATTGTGGTACATTTGTGTGGTTTGAAGTGTCTAGCAGGATTGTGGTACATTTGTGTGGTTTTAAGTCTCTAGCAGGATTGTGGTACATTTGTATGGTTTGAAGTGTCTAGCAGGATTGTGGTACATTTGTGTGGTTTGAAGTCTAGCAGGATTGTGGTACATTTGTGTGGTTTGAAGTGAGAAGAGTTACAATTTGGATTATAGATTAGGACCACAAGGTAATAAGACCAAATTCAAATAAATAGTGTGTGATGTTTCGGTTACTGAAACATCATACACAATTTATTTGGATTTGGTCTTATTACCTTGTGGTCCAAATAAGTTTGCTCCATGTCAACTTACGCCTTGAAGCCTTCGTGCTTGGCAATCATGTAGATGCAGTGGAAGGTGTTCCGGTACTTGGAGGCCTCCAGGCCCTGCATGCGTGTCTTCACCACGTCAATGGGAGTGTTGCCAAACACTGAGGCAGCGCCTGCTAATGCTCCGAAGGCTCCGACCATGATCTTGTTGACGTGCTTGTTGGGATCCCCGCCGCGGTACCAATCCTTGAGGGACTCCATGACAAAGAAGCGGATGGCCTGGTTGCTCCCTTGTTTCATGATGGTGGCAGTGAGTCCCTTGTACACCCCTCCGACCCCTAGGACACCATCCCTCGAATTACAATATCACTAAGGACTACATTTTGGTTATTTCCAGTTGTGTCTTTTTAATTCAACCAATATAACCAATGTAGAAACACAAGGAAATAAATCCAAATGAATAAATTGTGTGCGACTTTTTGGTACAGTACTTTTGTCTGATAGTGGTAACAACCGAAATTATTTATTTGTATCTGGTTGTCTTTCCTTGGATTTTTAATCTATAATCCAAATTATATCTTATAACATATTTAAGTTATTTTTAAAACTTAAATAGACAAAAAATAATTAATTTTGTGATATTTTATTTAATGCATCAATTTTTTATTTGTTAGACAACCTCACATATACAGTAAAACCCCTCTATAGTGAACCCCAATGGGACAGAGCTTTTGGTTCACTATAGCCACGGTTTGGCCATTTTTTTAAACTTTTCTAAATTTTTAGACCGTATAATTGAAAAACAGCCATATAAACAGGAAAAGGCAGCCACTTAATAATGGTCACTTTGTTTTAATTCCCTAAATTGACCTATTTCTTTACAGTAATGCTGAATATCAAAAGAAGTCAGTTGTTAATAGGTTCTTCTTATCATTAGCATACATGTTTATATATAAACCTATGAAAAACAATAGAAAAAAATAAAAGATAAGAGGGTCAGGTGTTGATATTAAAAATAAAGGCGCTCTGCCATCTAAAAAGCACGTGTGCTCGTGGTCAGGAGATGCCTTCTTATTTTTAATATAAATCTATGTATTATTTAAAAATTAAGCCAAATCCCCTAGGCAAAACATTATTAATTATATATTTAAAAGGTATAGGAGTATTTTAGAACATCTTTCTCAAATAATAAAATACTACATTTATTTGAAAAAATGCCTCTAATACCTTGTTGTTTGAAAGTGAAAGGTGAAATTTGAAAATCAGAATTGTCTTAAAATATCGTTATTTCCATCAAAGGAATAAAGCTCCGTGTATTCTGAATCAATTGAAGATGAATCAAAAGTATCCAATTCAGAAAAATCGAACACGAAACATGTTGATACGATAGCGCGATCTGTAAAATTGCGAAAAAAAAATGCCAATTTACAAACACAAAATCGGTGGTAGAACTGCCTGCCAGGGGGAATATCCGCGAACCCTGAATGAGTCATATACCTAATAAGAATTCCATTCTAAAAATAGATCTGTAGTGGTAGTTTTTGAGAATTTATAAGTCGATTTGTTTGTGGCTCATGAGACACAGGGAACTTGGGGGAACTTTTTTTTTTCTTCTTCCAATTCCAGTTTCCACATATTCTTCTGAAGTGTATATTAAATTTTGTTTTTAACCAGTTATTCAAACCATTTCTGGCTTTAAAATTATTTGGAATGATGTTTAGCCTAGGTTAAACTTGATATAGAACGCTTCTAAAAGTGCATGCTGCCACTGTTTTTTTTTTTTTTAGAACGCCACTCTTTATTTCTTTTCTTTATTTTGGAAGCCATTTGTATTTTTCTTCTATTTCAAAATTGTCGAATGCAAAGATATTCTATTAGATAAAAGTATAATGTGTAAAAATTTATACAACATACAGCAAAAATAGAATGGAAATGAAAACAAAAATGCCGCTAATTTTTTGTTTTGAAATCGCGATCCGTGAGCTGAAACATGCTTAAAATTTTGTTGTGGTCTTTTTTTTTTCTTCTTCCAATTCCAGTTTCCACATATTCTTCTGAAGTGTATATTAAATTTTGTTTTTAACCTGTTATTCAAACCATTTCTGGCTTTAAAATTATTTGGAATGATGTTTAGCCTAGGTTAAACTTGATATAGAACGCTTCTAAAAGTGCATGCTGCCACTGTTTTTTTTTTTTAGAACGCCACTCTTTATTTCTTTTCTTTATTTATTCAAATTTTTTAAATCACAATTTTAAGTTTGTTATAAGCATAGTATTTTCAATAGATTTTATCATTTTGGGACCGAAAATAGGTTCGTTATAGGGGTAGTTCGTTATTTTTAAAATCGCAAAGTTCGTTATAACAATGGTATTTTCAATGGAATGGAATTGGGAATCGCCATGGGTTCGTTATAAGGGAAGGTCCGCTATATCCAGGGTTTGTATTAGCGGGGTTTTACTGTATAATGCACAGTATCTATTGGGTCTTTTTTTCTGACAAGGTACATTATTGATCAGAAAGATATATAACAAGACCATGTTATTTCATTAATTTGAATCTGGTCTTGTTACCATACACTTCTTTTAATGAGAGAATATGTTAACCAAATTCTTTTCTCTGGACAAAGATCTTTTTATCAATGGACACATTGTGTAATTAGAACAGGTTGGCTAACTACTGAGTTCAACCTTCCTATAATTATATCTCTGGGTTTATTATTATAGAGTGTATGGACAGTCGCAGGGTGCTGGACAGAAGTGGGCAGGGGGAAATCTCCTATCAGCACTGTGGAGTTCTATAAATGACACCAACCTGTGTTTATCCTGTCATACCCACAAAGTAAATATGGTAGCAAGACCACATGGATAAATTATAGGCAACATTTCAGTAACAGTGGTGTTACCATATCCTTTCAGACAAAAGTAATAAAAGCATCCATTCAGTACTTTTGTCTAAAGATGATATCCGAAGTGTTACAGAACTGAACCTTACCTGTTATCGAAATGTCATTGCATAATTTATTAATTTTGATACGGTCTTGTTACCTTATAATCTATAATCCAAATAGTATCAAAGAAACGTGTTGTTAGCTGACCATGTATGGGGGGAGGTAGGACCATATTCCGACCACTTTGAAACAACAGACGGCACTGTTGTTAGAATGTGTCTGGAGAGGGAAACAATTGGACAAGAAAATTGCAGCGGATATTTTCATTAAAAATCTAATTTACATATAACTAGAGAAAATAACCACAAGGTAATAAGACCAAATAAATATTTATTTAGATTTGGTCTTATTACCGTGTGGTTATAATCCAAATTGTGCCTTATCATAACTATAGAAATTGTTAAAAAGAGAATAAATGGGTCTGTGGCAGTTTGCACTTCTCCACTCAATCAAGCCTGTGGTGCCAATATATATGGGGGGATTATTCCAAGTACACAGTGGGAAAACCTTGCAACCATTCTGTCATTGTCCGTAGATGACCTGACTTAAGCTTGGAAATCAAAGACTGTTGTTCTCTTGGGAGGACAGAATTGTCCTTCCTGCTCTGTACCAGTCATGTGCAGCAGCAGATTTCCATTCTTGCTGGCATTGATGGTACGGAGGAAGTCTCTTTCATCTAGTTGGGATTTTCTGGCCTCAAGGTAGCCTAGAGAGTCTGCTAGCTCATTTCAAATTTCAGAGTTCAAATGAGGAAAACCTGCTCTCTTGAAGCATTAGGGGGAAAATCACGGAGTTGATCCTATTCAATGAGGGCCTGCGGAGGCCAAGTTGGGCAGACAACTGGGTTGATAGGAGCTGAGATAGCTTGGGAGGTAAAACTATCTGTTTGATACCGTCTTAGTGAACTAGGTCTGTCTAGCGCTTAAAAATTTTTCCTTTTTTCCATTTACATACAGTGTCAAACTCTTTAATTCAACACTCAAGGTATCAGAGCTTTCTGTTGAATTAAAGGAAGTTTTGAATTAAAGTTAGATGATTAGCTAATCATCTAATTCGCTAAAATAATATTATTTTAAAAATAGCTTTGTAATATAAATTAATGTTATTAATTGAAACCATTGTGTGTGTACTTTTTTTTTAATATTCATTTTGACTATGTGATTTTCCTTGTTCCATTTCTTCAATAATTTGTTCCCACATAAGTGAGCTGGCAGAGATACTGACCTCATTTTTGGCAGAACATTCTTGCCACATTTAACACAGAATATTGAATGTTATCATTGTGGCTTCATTTTATGAAGATTTATTTATTCAAAAGGAAATTATTTATAAATAGCTAAAATATTTCAATGCTGAAAATTAAAAAGAAAATTATTTTTTATTAGTTAGCTCAAGATGCCGAAATTCCTGTGTAAAAAAAAAAATAATAACACTTGCAGCATTGCGCAACGGCACTGTAAAGTGAAATTTAAATGAACCAGAAACCAAAAGCTCGATCCTATCGGCGGCCGCCGCTGTAATACCTTTTTAGCAGTCAAGTTGTATGTAAAAAAACATTCAACTGTCAAAATTTGCATTTTAAAAGGGTTGAACTATCGTGTCGTATTATCGATAGTGTCGAATTACGGTTTGTTATTTGATAGGCCAGACATCAGAACATGGTTGAATTAAGGAGGTTACACTGTACATATTGGATCAACCTTTTTCTCCTTCCCATTGAATGTTGGCAAAACTAATTTTTTTTAAAACTATATTCTATTGATGTTATGTGCCGCTGAGTTTGTTGTTTACATAAATACGCTGTTGTACCTTGACAAAGGTTGGCGTTCAGTCAACTAAATATTGGTAAATAAAAGTAATTTTTGATCCAATATATGCCTTTTTAAAATATATATCTATTTATGGATTGCTCTATTTTTAAAAAAGATATGCTTTCATTTAGATCTAATTTTTGTTTTTCTGTTGTTAGTGTCCTTCAGTTAGACTTTTGGTGACACTATGGTGACACTTTGGTGACACTTTGGTGACACTATGGTGACACTTTGGTG
>CP092864.1:156424143-156510473 GCA_030710605.1 Cordylochernes scorpioides
AATCTAAATAAATAAATATTGTGTGTGACGTTCCAGCATTGTTACCATCTTCAGATAAAAAGTACTGCTTTTGTGTACATCTTGTGTTTATAATCCAAGTTATCATAAAGAGGTCATAGTGACCTGAGTTGGCCAACTCCCCCCCAGATCTGACCTAGTCTCTCCAGGAAGTTACTTAGATCTGGGGCAGTGGGGGACATTGAAGGATCCCCCATGTAGAGAGCCATCTCTCACAGACACAACAGCAATGTGTGGCCAAACAATTCCTACAGAGCCTTGTGTAAACAATGGCAGCTATTGTGGATTCCCTACACTACATCCAATCATGTATAACTGCATTGTACTGAAGGAGAACAGCTATTGTGGATTCCCTACACTACATCCAATCATGTATAACTTCATTGTACTGAAGGAGAACAGCTATTGTGGATTCCCTACACTACATCCAATCATGTATAACTGCATTGTACTGAAGGAGAACAGCTATTGTGGATTCCCTACACTACATCCAATCATGTATAACTGCATTGTACTGAAGGAGAACAGCTATTGTGGATTCCCTACACTACATCCAATCATGTATAACTGCATTGTACTGAAGGAGAACAGCTATTGTGGATTCCCTACACTACATCCAATCATGTATAACTGCATTGTACTGAAGGAGAACAGCTATTGTGGATTCCCTACACTACATCCAATCATGTATAACTGCATTGTACTGAAGGAGAACAGCTATTGTGGATTCCCTACACTACATCCAATCATGTATGACTGCATTGTACTGAAGGAGAACAGCTATTGTGGATTCCCTACACTACATCCAATCATGTATGACTGCATTGTACTGAAGGAATTCCACAGCATATTTTAAAATAGTTATTACATCATAATTAATGTGGACATGGAGAAAGCTACTCAGAGTGCCATGGACAGATAAAAGGTTAAATGTTTCAATGATATTGATCCTGGTAGATCCCTAGAATCCCAAATATGGAAACAGACTGACACAATAACGAGAGCAAATGGTTTAAAAAAGATGATTGAAGGAAGACCTGCGCTGGCTGTCAAAGAAGATCACTAGATGAGAGTCACTATCAGATCAAATTGAAGGAAGACCTGCGCTGGCTGTCAAAGAAGATCACTAGATGAGAGTCACTATCAGATCAAATTGAAGGAAGACCTGCGCTGGCTGTCAAAGAAGATCACTAGATGAGAGTCACTATCAGATCAAATTGAAGGAAGACCTGCGCTGGCTGTCAAAGAAGATCACTAGATGAGAGTCACTATCAGATCAAATTGAAGGAAGACCTGCGCTGGCTGTCAAAGAAGATCACTAGATGAGAGTCACTATCAGATCAAATTGAAGGAAGACCTGCGCTGGCTGTCAAAGAAGATCACTAGATGAGAGTCACTATCAGATCAAATTGAAGGAAGACCTGCGCTGGCTGTCAAAGAAGATCACTAGATGAGAGTCACTATCAGATCAAATTGAAGGAAGACCTGCGCTGGCTGTCAAAGAAGATCACTAGATGAGAGTCACTATCAGATCAAATTGAAGGAAGACCTGCGCTGGCTGTCAAAGAAGATCACTAGATGAGAGTCACTATCAGATCAAATTGAAGGAAGACCTGCGCTGGCTGTCAAAGAAGATCACTAGATGAGAGTCACTATCAGATCAAATTGAAGGAAGACCTGCGCTGGCTGTCAAAGAAGATCACTAGATGAGAGTCACTATCAGATCAAATTGAAGGAAGACCTGCGCTGGCTGTCAAAGAAGATCACTAGATGAGAGTCACTATCAGATCAAATTGAAGGAAGACCTGCGCTGGCTGTCAAAGAAGATCACTAGATGAGAGTCACTATCAGATCAAATTGAAGGAAGACCTGCGCTGGCTGTCAAAGAAGATCACTAAATGAGAGTCACTATCAGATCAAATTGAAGGAAGACCTGCGCTGGCTGTCAAAGAAGATCACTAGATGAGAGTCACTATCAGATCAAATTGAAGGAAGACCTGCGCTGGCTGTCAAAGAAGATCACTAGATGAGAGTCACTATCAGATCAAATTGAAGGAAGACCTGCGCTGGCTGTCAAAGAAGATCACTAGATGAGAGTCACTATCAGATCAAATTGAAGGAAGACCTGCGCTGGCTGTCAAAGAAGATCACTAGATGAGAGTCACTATCAGATCAAATTGGAGACTAGCTGTCCATAGTGTCACCAAAAGTCTAACTGGACACTAACAACAGAAAAACAAAAATTAGATCTAAATGAAAGCATATCTTTTTTTAAAAATAGAGCAATCCATAAATAGATATATAATTTAAAAAGGCATATATTGGATCAAAAATTACTTTTATTTACCAATATTTAGTTGACTGAACGCCAACCTTTGTCAAGGTACAACAGCGTATTTATGTAAACAACAAACTCAGCGGCACATAACATCAATAGAATATAGTTTTTAAAAAAAATTAGTTTTGCCAACATTCAATGGGAAGGAGAAAAAGGTTGATCCAATATGTACAGTGTAACCTCCTTAATTCGACCATGTTCTGATGTCTGGCCTATCAAATAACAAACCGTAATTCGACACTATCGATAATACGACACTTCCGATAGTTCAACCCTTTTAAAATGCAAATTTTGACAGTTGAATGTTTTTTTTACATACAACTTGACTGCTAAAAAGGTATTACAGCGGCGGCCGCCGATAGGATCGAGCTTTTGGTTTCTGGTTCATTTAAATTTCACTTTACAGTGCCGTTGCGCAATGCCGCAAGTGTTATTATTTTTTTTTTTTACACAGGAATTTCGGCATCTTGAGCTAACTAATAAAAAATAATTTTCTTTTTAATTTTCAGCATTGAAATATTTTAGCTATTTATAAATAATTTCCTTTTGAATAAATAAATCTTCATAAAATGAAGCCACAATGATAACATTCAATATTCTGTGTTAAATGTGGCAAGAATGTTCTGCCAAAAATGAGGTCAGTATCTCTGCCAGCTCACTTATGTGGGAACAAATTATTGAAGAAATGGAACAAGGAAAATCACATAGTCAAAATGAATATTAAAAAAAAAGTACACACACAATGGTTTCAATTAATAACATTAATTTATATTACAAAGCTATTTTTAAAATAATATTATTTTAGCGAATTAGATGATTAGCTAATCATCTAACTTTAATTCAAAACTTCCTTTAATTCAACAGAAAGCTCTGATACCTTGAGTGTTGAATTAAAGAGTTCGACACTGTATGTAAATGGAAAAAAGGAAAAATTTTTAAGCGCTAGACAGACCTAGTTCACTAAGACGGTATCAAACAGATAGTTTTACCTCCCAAGCTATCTCAGCTCCTATCAACCCAGTTGTCTGCCCAACTTGGCCTCCACAGGCCCTCATTGAATAGGATCAACTCCGTGATTTTTCCCCCTAATGCTTCAAGAGAGCAGGTTTTCCTCATTTGAACTCTGAAATTTGAAATGAGCTAGCAGACTCTCTAGGCTACCTTGAGGCCAGAAAATCCCAACTAGATGAAAGAGACTTCCTCCGTACCATCAATGCCAGCAAGAATGGAAATCTGCTGCTGCACATGACTGGTACAGAGCAGGAGGGACAATTCTGTCCTCCCAAGAGAACAACAGTCCTTGATTTCCAAGCTTAAGTCAGGTCATCTACGGACAATGACAGAATGGTTGCAAGGTTTTCCCACTGTGTACTTGGAATAATCCCCCCATATATATTGGCACCACAGGCTTGATTGAGTGGAGAAGTGCAAACTGCCACGACCCATTTATTCTCTTTTTAACAATTTCTATAGTTATGATAAGGCACAATTTGGATTATAACCACAAGGTAATAAGACCAAATCTAAATAAATATTTATTTGGTCTTATTACCTTGTGGTTATTTTCTCTAGTTATATGTAAATTAGATTTTTAATGAAAACACCCGCTGCAACTTTCTTGTCCAATTGTTTCCCTCTCCAGACCCATTCTAACAACAGTGCCGTCTGTTGTTTCAAAGTGGTCGGAATATGGTCCTACCTCCCCCCATACATGGTCAGCTAACAACACGTTTCTTTGATACTATTTGGATTATAGATTATAAGGTAACAAGACCGTATCAAAATTAATAAATTATGCAATGACATTTCGATAACAGGTAAGGTTCAGTTCTGTAACACTTCGGATATCATCTTTAGACAAAAGTACTGAATGGATGCTTTTATTACTTTTGTCTGAAAGGATATGGTAACACCACTGTTACTGAAATGTTGCCTATAATTTATCCATGTGGTCTTGCTACCATATTTACTTTGTGGGTATGACAGGATAAACACAGGTTGGTGTCATTTATAGAACTCCACAGTGCTGATTTCCCCCTGCCCACTTCTGTCCAGCACCCTGCGACTGTCCATACACTCTATAATAATAAACCCAGAGATATAATTATAGGAAGGTTGAACTCAGTAGTTAGCCAACCTGTTCTAATTACACACTGTGTCCATTGATAAAAAGATCTTTGTCCAGAGAAAAGAATTTGGTTAACATATTCTCTCATTAAAAGAAGTGTATGGTAACAAGACCAGATTCAAATTAATGAAATAACATGGTCTTGTTATATATCTTTCTGATCAATAATGTACCTTGTCAGAAAAAAAGACCCAATAGATACTGTGCATTATACAGTAAAACCCCGCTAATACGAACCCTGGATATAGCGAACCTTCCCTTATAACGAACCCATGGCGATTCCCAATTCCATTCCATTGAAAATACCATTGTTATAACGAACTTTGCGATTTTAAAAATAACGAACTACCCCTATAACGAACCTATTTTCGGTCCCAAAATGATAAAATCTATTGAAAATACTATGCTTATAACGAACTTAAAATTGTGATTTAAAAAATTTTTAAAACAACAAAATTTTAAGCATGTTTCAGCTCACGGATCGCGATTTCAAAACAAAAAATTAGCGGCATTTTTGTTTTCATTTCCATTCTATTTTTGCTGTATGTTGTATAAATTTTTACACATTATACTTTTATCTAATAGAATATCTTTGCATTCAACAATTTTGAAATAGAAGAAAAATACAAATGGCTTCCAAAATAAAGAAAAGAAATAAAGAGTGGCGTTCTAAAAAAAAAAAAACAGTGGCAGCATGCACTTTTAGAAGCGTTCTATATCAAGTTTAACCTAGGCTAAACATCATTCCAAATAATTTTAAAGCCAGAAATGGTTTGAATAACAGGTTAAAAACAAAATTTAATATACACTTCAGAAGAATATGTGGAAACTGGAATTGGAAGAAGAAAAAAAAAAGTTCCCCCAAGTTCCCTGTGTCTCATGAGCCACAAACAAATCAACTTATAAATTCTCAAAAACTACCACTACAGATCTATTTTTAGAATGGAATTCTTATTAGGTATATGACTCATTCAGGGTTCGCGGATATTCCCCCTGGCAGGCAGTTCTACCACCGATTTTGTGTTTGTAAATTGGCATTTTTTTTTCGCAATTTTACCGATCGCGCTATCGTATCAACATGTTTCGTGTTCGATTTTTCTGAATTGGATACTTTTGATTCATCTTCAATTGATTCAGAATACACGGAGCTTTATTCCTTTGATGGAAATAACGATATTTTAAGACAATTCTGATTTTCAAATTTCACCTTTCACTTTCAAACAACAAGGTATTAGAGGCATTTTTTCAAATAAATGTAGCATTATATTATTTGAGAAAGATGTTCTAAAATACTCCTATACCTTTTAAATATATAATTAATAATGTTTTGCCTAGGAGATTTGGCTTAATTTTTAAATAATACATAGATTTATATTAAAAATAAGAAGGCATCTCCTGACCACGAGCACACGTGCTTTTTAGATGGCAGAGCGCCTTTATTTTTAATATCAACACCTGACCCTCTTATCTTTTATTTTTTTCTATTGTTTTTCATAGGTTTATATATAAACATGTATGCTAATGATAAGAAGAACCTATTAACAACTGACTTCTTTTGATATTCAGCATTACTGTAAAGAAATAGGTCAATTTAGGGAATTAAAACAAAGTGACCATTATTAAGTTGCTGCCTTTTCCTGTTTATATGGCTGTTTTTCAATTATACGGTCTAAAAATTTAGAAAAGTTTAAAAAAATGGCCAAACCGTGGCTATAGTGAACCAAAAGCTCTGTCCCATTGGGGTTCACTATAGAGGGGTTTTACTGTATATGTGAGGTTGTCTAACAAATAAAAATTTGATGCATTAAATAAAATATCACAAAATTAATTATTTTTTGTCTATTTAAGTTTTAAAAATAACCTAAATATGTTATAAGATATAATTTGGATTATAGATTAAAAATCCAAGGAAAGACAACCAGATACAAATAAATAATTTCGGTTGTTACCACTATCAGACAAAAGTACTGTTACCAAAAAGTCGCACACAATTTATTCATTTGGATTTATTTCCTTGTGTTTCTACATTGGTTATATTGGTTGAATTAAAAAGACACAACTGGAAATAACCAAAATGTAGTCCTTAGTGATATTGTAATTCGAGGGATGGTGTCCTAGGGGTCGGAGGGGTGTACAAGGGACTCACTGCCACCATCATGAAACAAGGGAGCAACCAGGCCATCCGCTTCTTTGTCATGGAGTCCCTCAAGGATTGGTACCGCGGCGGGGATCCCAACAAGCACGTCAACAAGATCATGGTCGGAGCCTTCGGAGCATTAGCAGGCGCTGCCTCAGTGTTTGGCAACACTCCCATTGACGTGGTGAAGACACGCATGCAGGGCCTGGAGGCCTCCAAGTACCGGAACACCTTCCACTGCATCTACATGATTGCCAAGCACGAAGGCTTCAAGGCGTAAGTTGACATGGAGCAAACTTATTTGGACCACAAGGTAATAAGACCAAATCCAAATAAATTGTGTATGATGTTTCAGTAACCGAAACATCACACACTATTTATTTGAATTTGGTCTTATTACCTTGTGGTCCTAATCTATAATCCAAATTGTAACTCTTCTCACTTCAAACCACACAAATGTACCACAATCCTGCTAGAGACTTAAAACCACACAAATATACCACAATCCTGCTAGACACTTCAAACCATACAAATGTACCACAATCCTGCTAGAGACTTAAAACCACACAAATGTACCACAATCCTGCTAGACACTTCAAACCACACAAATGTACCACAATCCTGCTAGACACTTCAAACCACACAAATGTACCACAATCCTGCTAGAGACTTAAAACCACACAAATGTACCACAATCCTGCTAGACACTTCAAGCCATACAAATGTACCACAATCCTGCTAGACACTTCAAACCACACAAATGTACCACAATCCTGCTAGACACTTCAAACCACACAAATGTACCACAATCCTGCTAGACACTTCAAACCATACAAATGTACCACAATCCTGCTAGACACTTCAAACCACACAAATGTACCACAATCCTGCTAGACACTTCAAACCACACAAATGTACCACAATCCTGCTAGACACTTCAAACCACACAAATGTACCACAATCCTGCTAGACACTTCAAACCACACAAATGTACCACAATCCTGCTAGACACTTCAAACCACACAAATGTACCACAATCCTGCTAGAGACTTCAAACCACACAAATGTACCACAATCCTGCTAGACACTTCAAACCACACAAATGTACCACAATGCTGAGGTACCACAGATTCAGGGAATTATTGGAACGTCATCTATTGGTTGTCAATTCTATATTTAGAGCAGAGATGAGGCGGCCAAATTGGGACCAGATGACATAACTTCTTACAGATGTTGTTGTAATGTGTGGGGTCATTTTTTAACTTGGCTCCTGTTGGTTGTGCGAGATGAATTAAAACTTGTGGCTTGAACAGCTCAAAGGTTTGAAGAAAACCATCCTCATCCTGTCTGAGGGAATCCTTCCTGCAAATTGTGATAACATTTGCCGTAGGAAATTGTTGAGAGATTTAATTGATGGAGGATTTTGTAAATTACAGCTAAGAAGTTGAGATATTCATTTCTTTGATAAAGACTTCCCTCAAAGTTTATAACAAAGAAATCACAGCTGATGTCTCTGCTGCTAAATACTCTTCAATGCTCCTTTAAATAAAATTTGATTACAAATTCTCCACTTATCCACACTGTGGCAATATTAGGTCAACTCTTGTGTCAATTTTGGTTTTTAAAAAAATCAATCAAATGTGTCATATGATGTACATGCAAATTGCCATGAAAATTGTCTTAAGCACAAGCAGTTATGTAAGTTTCAGCCGCAGCAGCTGTCTACTCTATCTTATCTCCCCACTTTTATCTTCTGCTGTTTATTGAGGGTTGGGGGATAAGTGTTCTCCATTGATGGATCTTATCTCCACTTCCTCAAGGCTGATTTTGGGAATTATTAAGTCCAATTCCCCCCCTGAAGACACCTTGTTGCAATTTATTCTCAAATACACTCGTGAACAAAACTCAAGGAAGTGGAAATTCTTTGATGTCTGCTGGTCGTCTAGTTTTTTTTTTTTTAAAGAGATATAGGCTGTTCACAATTGGTTATCTCTTGTGTCTTCAATAAGGTCACTGTAATATCTTTCAGAGTTATTGTCTGAATCCTGATATACATGTTAAAATTGCCTTAAGTGTTGTCCATGAGTGTAATATGGACATCTCGGACACTAGAACTGATCCAGCTCCACCATCTGATTCTACCACAATATGCAAACTTTTGACAAGTTGATCTTTTGTTATTGGGACTTTCCTAGCTTGGTACTTCTGGGGAAGTAACTTTGATGCATATCTCTTACTTTTAATCTTTTTTTACCTGTTCACCGAAATCCCCTATGGAAGTAACAACTTCTCTGATCAACAAGGTAAAAAGACCAAATCCAAATAAATAGTGTGTGAAGTTACGGTAACAGCATTGTTACCATTATCAGACAAAAGTACTGAATGTCTGATGGTATCAACGCTGTTACTGAAGCATCATATACTATTTATTTATATGGATTTGGTCTTATTACCTTCTATCATCCCAATTGTACCTTACCTATCAGCCTGTATGGCCTGTGACGGTGGTTACATCAGAGTCGATTATTTAAAGAAATCTGCTTCCATTCATCCCATGTGGGAGATATTCATGTTTGAATGTATCACCTCTGTTGCGACAGTTGCTGTAGTGTGTTGGTGTTGTGTTGCAGTTTCTACAAAGGCACCATTCCACGACTGAGCCGAGTATGTCTGGACGTGGCCATCACCTTCATGATCTATGATTCCTTCATGGACCTCTTCAACAAGGTGTGGAAGACGTGAATCCCCCCCAGGACCCCCATTAACTCCCCCCCCCCCCCCACCAACAACATATCATGTAGTGTAGTCCCACCTGGGGAACCTGTATATTTTGTGCAAAGGTCCCAAGGTGAACATTTATTATTATTTTTTAGAGTTTACCACAACATTTTGTACTTGGTTATAATAACTACCTGCTGTTAAGAGTTATATAAAGTAGAGCTTTAACAACGTTTGTTTCTTCCACATCTCTAACCCACACCACTAATTTCCAAGGAATGGATTTTAACCTTTCTTTGTGCATGGAATTGATGAAGAAATGTGCATCCCCCCGTTGTTGCCTTGCAGCATGGCTCCAAGACATTTCCAATTCTTTGCTATAATTTGAAATGTTCAACATTAGCTTTGTTAATACAGTAAAACCTCGCTAAAACGAACAAGGGATACAGCAAACTTTCCCTTAAAACGAACCTGAAATAATCTCCATTTCAATTGTATAATACAGTAAACTATGGGTATAATGAACCATGGCTATAGTGAACCATTGAAGTTTGCTATAGAGGGGTTTTACTGTCTTTCTATTTACTTGTGAATGAAATCTGTCTCGCCTAGCTGTTGTTACAGGAACAAGGTGTGAAGCTCTCAATCAAAATGACTTGTGATAATATTAGTTAAATCTCACTGTTTACGCTATTGTAATAAAGGGGCCAGTTAGTGATGAGCCCTCCCATTGGTTCATTCCCCAAGCTGCTCGGAGGATTTACCACCCAGGAGATCCATAGAAAACTGCAGCCAGCCAAACTGCCCTCTGTAAACCACTTGACTTCGACCCCTGTCCACTATTTTACCTTAACATTCCATATGCTTTTAAATTGTTGTTTCTTATCCCCTTGTGTAAAAATTATACATGAGTCCATGTTCCTCCAGCTGTTTATAGACTGTTGTTGTTGTTGTTGTTTCTTATCCCCTTGTGTAAAAATTACACAAATTCCATGAGTCCATGTTCCTCCAGCTGTTTATAGACTGTTGTTGTTGTTTCTTATCCTTTTGTGCAAAGATTACACAGATTCCATGCTCCTCGAGCTGTTTATAGACAGTGTTGTTGTTGTTGTGTCCAATGAAGAGCCTCAGATGTCCCCTTGCATCTCTATCACAGCAGTCGCAATGTCCTCTATCTTGGGTGTGTAAAGCTGCTGCTCTGGGTCCATGTCAATTTTCTGCAAGGCTGCGGCTATTGCTGGGCATGAGAATATGTGGGTAGGTGTTAGTTCCACACCAGGACAGTTGTTGCATGCCCTATAGGTTCTTGTGCCAAATGGATGTATTGTCATTCTTTTTTTTTTAGGTTTTTGTTCATTCTGAGTCTTGTTATAGTTTTTGTATTTCTTCTCTCAGAGTTTATTTCGCATATTTGATCTTTTCTTATTTTTTGTTGAATTATCTTGTATTTTGCTAAAGCATCAGCGTCAAATACTGACATTTGTTCTTTCCTTTGGCTCAACTTTCTGGCGTCCTTTGCTAATTCATCTGTCATCTCATTACCCCGATCCCAACATGGGCAGGAATCCATTGAATCTAATGGTTCCAGTTGGGTAAGCAACAAGTGTATTTTCTGCGTGATTTTAGTATTGCACTTCTGAATTGATTCTAGTGCAGATCTGGAGTCGCTGTATATTCCAATTCCTTCTGCTTGATGCAGGGATGGTTGGTTAAGGCATACATCAAGGGCTTTCCAGATAGCTGTCAGTTCACGACTTCCCTGCTCCTTCTTCAACTTTGATGTGTGTTCCATCTTACAGTATTATGTTAAATCCAGCCCCTCCATTACTCAGGGTATAGGCTGTTAAATAATTTCTCTGATTGTATAAACCAATTGCGTCAAGTCCTTTCTTTTTAAGTATGTTTTTGTTTTCTTTTTTATTTCAGGCTTCATTCAAGGTAAGATTGATGAGTACATTTGATGGCAATGGGGTAGGAAATATTGGTTCTTCTTGAATTGGGCAGTCCTTTTGAGTTTCATATTTATTCCCATTCTAATATTGTTGATGTACTGAAGTGTTGAAGATCTTTTGTGCCCAGTTTAAATAGGTTCTATGGCATATGTGTTCGGTTCCTTTGCTTTTTACACTGTTAGTGAACTTTATTGTATTTAATTGTCTTCTGTTTTCAAGTAGGTCTAGACCACATTCTCTGTGAATTTTCTCATTGTTGGTGGTTCAAACAGCACCAGTGATTATTTTGGCCGCTTTTGCTTGAACACTGTCTAGTCTTCCTTTTAGCGATGAACTTGAGGGAGCCCAGACAGGTGTGGCATATTTCATTATTGGCCTTATTAAGGTGGTATATGTTGTTCTGAGGGTTTTGGGTTATAGACACTATTGTTGTTTCTTATCCCCTTTTGCAAAGATTACACTAATTCCAGAGTCCATGCTCTTCAAACTGTTTGATGATAAGCAGCGACCTCTCCCAAAGGCCCTGTTTAGGGCATCGGATGCAAGCCAAAATGTGTTCTGGAGCTGTAAGCTACATTTCAGACAAGCGGGGTAGATTTTGTTGTTATTTTCTATCTTCAATGGCTTTTTTTTTGCTTATCCCTAGTACACGTGGTACAGGCCATGATAATCATGGTGGGTAGTTAGCGACTGCTTTTACTGTAAGTGCACCACATGTCTACACATGTGAAAAGCAGTTCGACTTTGCACTTACTAATGCCAGAGCCCCGTTTGGTTACTTGCACTCGCTGGTGGGGTTGGACTTTTGCAAGAATCGGGGGCCATTGGAGCATTTTTTTTTCTTTAAACAGAAAAAAGTGTCCAATGCGGGTTCGAACCCGGGTCCTAGTGGTCGAAAACCAAACGGTTTACCAGCCTTCCACCGACCCCCTTTCAATGGCTTGATAGTTCTAAATGTTGTTGTTTGGTGCTGTCTGACTGGATCCACTCCACTGCTGTGGTCTAGTTCTTGTTTAGATTTGGTTACTGTCTCTGTTTATTTAAAAGTAAGTTTATTGTTCCACGCCAGGAGTTCCTTTTGACTTTTTTTGCTCGTGCATCAGCAGCTTCATTGCCGACATGTGAGGGTATCCATTAAAGATGAATTTTTGAGAGTTTTTGGAGAAAACCAATTATGTTCTTGCTGTCTCTAAGTTCCCCTGTGTGACTCAAGTGTTGTGTGGCACCATCAGTAAGGATCCAGATATTTTGATAATTAACAGACAAAAGTGCAGCTGAAGAATGAGTTGAAAATATGTAAAAGGCCATGGTTAAATTAGCAAAGTATTTAGCTGTAGTTGGTAGTCACGGCAGCAGTGACATATATCATCAATTAATACCCACTGAGAGGGTTCAGCACGGATGAGCCAAGCCCTCTCATTCAATAACTTTTATCGTTGTAGTAAGGTCTGTAGAGATGATATGTGAAAAGTAAAACATTGACAAAAATAATTGTTGAAAATTTTATAGATAGATGGCAGTTGAATCTAATATGTTATAATTTAAAAAAGTTCCAATATATATATAACAACTCTCCAGTAAGAGGACACCTCTCCCTAAAGGACACTTTAGTTTTGTAACTAGTGTTGTCCTTTACAGATAGGTAGTTCTGTTTTTTTTTTTTGTTGTTGTTGTTTCTTATCCCCTTGTGCAAAGATTCCATGAGTCTGAGCTCCTCCAGCTGTTTGGTGATAAATCTCTCCCAAAGTCCTGTATCTAATGCCAGCCATGGTCTGGTGAGGCTACTGTACACAACTTGGCTGTTTCAACAAACTCATGCATTTCTTAGCAACTATTTTTATTCCACAAGGTAATATGGCAATATCCAAATAAACAAATGGTGTGTGACATTTCCAGTAACTATTCAGTACTTTTGCCTGATGATGGTGACAATACTGTTACAGAAATGTCACGCACTATTTATTTGTATATGACCTTATTACCTTGTGTTTCTAATCTATAATCCAAATTGTACCTTAAAAGGTAATATCACCAAATATAAATAAATAAATAGTGTTTGACATTAACAGTATTGTTACTGTTGTGGCTTGAATGTTCAGTAAATGATATAAAGAAGCATTTTACCACTTGACTTGAATTATTTGAGTTTCAGAGTTAGGAGTAGCTACAACATTAGTTATCTAAATTGAGTCTTTTCTTTGCCTGATAGAAATTTACATATCTTACTGAATCATCAACAATATACAAAAATTGAAATTTTAAAGGATTTACAATTATTTACATATAAGAATAAAAATTAAAAAATTGCTTAATACAAAATTTAATTTAAAGAAAAATCCGACTTCCAAAATTATATCACAGGATCCAACATACTCCCCCGGCTGGGAAGAGATGACCAGAAAATAAAAAAATAAAAAAAACAATGGTTGCCTGTAAAGTCGGTTTTACGGGCGAAGATTTTACGTGACAACGGTAGAATATTTATTGATATGAATATAATTAAATTGCACAATAGGAACAAGGAATTGAATGAAAATAAGAATTGCACAAATTTTAACTATAGAAATATATTTTGTTTACTAAAACATTGTACATGTAAACTTAAACTTAACTAATTCCTATTTGAGTGATTTTGTTGAGGATAGGACGATGATAGGAGAAATATGAAATGAAAGGAAGTGTTTCTGCTGTAATGTGTCTTGCGAAAGTCAAGTCGATAGTTGTTCCTTTTAACGTAGTTGACTTAGAAACGTTTGATACGCAATCAAGATTATACGTATTTTTCATGAATTTAAGAAACGAGTTGTCAGGCTTTACGTTGTTAAAATCACCACACAGAAGAATCGGTATACTAGAATCAACTTGCACGAACGGTGGCACGTACTGGCTGTTGCGAATGTACGGACCGAGTCCTTGCCATAGTAACATTCCAATATCCTGCATACTAGCTCCTGGATGAATATATACAGCACCGAGTATAAACTTGAAGCTAGTATTAGCGGCGAAGCAAGTAACTTCAGTCATGCACATGTCACCCTTGGTTTTAATGACACGAGTTACGTCTGTAATCGCAACTTGGAACACTTCCGCCGTAGATGTCGATGATAATTTATGATAGATCGCCACTCCACCAGCCGCGTTGGTATTTGAAAATCAAAACACTTATTCAGATCGAAGGTTCAAATTTTTGCTAAATAAATTTGAAATTAAATAAAATTTGTAATTGTAAATGATGAAGTTGAAAATTAAAACATTTACTTAAATTAGATGTTAAAATTCTTGCTCAACACAGTTTAAATAAAGTTTTCTTATATCTGCCACTTTTTCTTAATATTTGTAATTTTAAAGAATCAATTCGAAAATCAAAACATTTATTCAGATCGAAGGTTCAAATTTTTGCTAAATAAATTTGAAACTATTTAAAATTTGTAAAATAATAATTAATTAATTAATTAATTTTAAACTAATAATTTACTTAACACTATCAACATTTATCAATAGTATGACATAACCTATAAACTCAGTTTCTCAACTTTTGTGTCAATCTAACAATTAATCAATCAATCATAGTTTACGATAATGAAATATCAGTGTACAATTATAGACAAGCATGCGCCGATTCAATGCGCCTAATTCTCTAGCGCTGCGCGCGCAGCACTCTCGTTCGATGACTCATCGTAACGTTACCGGGCGTTACACTTTTTCATAAGTGACTCCCAGCCGCAACCTAATTTAAGACGTTGTCACGTCAAAATAAAAATAAAAAAAAGAGTTCCAATAGTATAGATGCTGGACTAATTGATTCCGACTATGTAGCTAAGATTACAATTTTCATTGTTTGAAAGGTAATGGAATCAGCTTTGTAATGGGTCTCTTGAAGACTCCTTTTGAAGTCTTTATCTGGACTACCCTGACATTCTTGTCCTCTCTTGGAAATATCTCCTGAATCCTAGCCAAAGGCCAGTGAAGTGGAGATATTTGAGCCTCTTTGAGGTAAACTAGTTGACCCATTTGGATATTGTCTTGTTTGATTCGCCATTTACCACGGCCTTGGAGGTTGCTCAGATATTCCTTGGACCATCTTGACCAGAATGAGTTTTTTAGTTTTTGAATCAGCTTCCATCTTGTCTGTAAGTTTAAGACTTCAGAGTTTGAGGTTGGAATTTCTGAAAACGAAGATCCTATTAAGAAATGAGCTGGTGTCAAGGCCTCATAATCATTGGGATCACTACTTAGAGGGGCCAGTGGTCTTGAATTTAGGCAAGATTCTATCCGAATAATCAAAGTGTTCATTTCTTCATAATTCAGGGTAGTTGATTTAAAGGTTCGGACCAAGTGTGATTTCACACTTTTGATTCCGGCTTCCCAAAGGCCACCAAAGTGAGGTCCACCTGGGGGGATGAAATGCCAAGTGATTAATTCCTCTGTAACCAATCTTTGCACTGATTGAGAGTTCAATAATTGAAACTGAGTGCGGAAAAAATTGAATGCTCCTTTAAAATTGGTAGCATTATCTGAGTAAATGTCAGAGGGCTTCCCTCTTCTGGCCATGAATCTTCTCAACGAGGCCATGAATGAATCAGTTGATAAACTTGTTGTCAATTCTAAATGAATGGCCTTAGTAGTAAAGCAAATGAATAGTACAATGTAAGATTTGCTTATTGTTTTAGATCTGCCCAGGCTTCTCTTTATTAAGAATGGTCCTGTAAGATCAATGCCAGTCTTTGAGAATGGCCTTGATGGGATGATTCTTTCTGGAGGTAGATTTCCCATGATTTGATGAATGGTAGTAGATTTAAATTTTAAACAAATCAGACATTTTTTAATGATTTTTTTGACTGCATCTCTTGCTCCCAAAATCCAATAATTTTTTCTGAGTATTGACAATACAAGTTGAGGTCCTGCATGTAGGTATTTCCTGTGAATATCATCGATTACAAGATTGGTGATGTGGTGATTCTTCGGTAGTAAGACAGGGAATTTTTGATTTTCATTTAAATAGGAATACTTGAGTCTACCTCCAACTCTTAGAAGTCCTTGAGTGTCTAAAAAGGGATTTAGAGAAGTTAGCTTGTTGGACAGAGGTAGTTGCTTGTTTGACTTCAGTAATTTTATTTCCGTGCAGAATTCAACTTGCTGGATTGATTTGACTAAGACTTGAACTGCCTTTGTTAATTCTCTTGTTGTCAAAGGTCCTTTCTGACGAATTGGATCAAAGAGGAGGCAATTGTAGTAGAATCTCCAACACCAAGCTGTTATTCGGATCAATTTGGTCATTGTGGAATACCTTTCAATGAATTCTAGATTTAAAATAGTTTCTGATTTTTGAATTAAGGTTGTTTGATCCAACACTTGACCTTCACCGACTTCTTCTTGAATGATATTGAGGTTTACTTGGGTTGGTGAAGAAGGAATATATCGAACATTATTTTCTTGAAGCCAAATAGGACCCCGCCACCAAATTCTATGATTGACCAAGTCTTGAGGCATGATTCCTCTGGATGCGCAATCAGCTGGATTATCTTGACTGGATACATGGAACCAATCAGTGATTTGAGTCAAATTTTGAATTGACAACACTCTGTTCGAAACAAAGGCTTTCCATCTGCTGGCATCTGATCTTATCCAATCTATGCAGATTTGTGAATCAGTCCACAAAAAGGTTTTGTCAGGTTGAAAAGGAAATGATTCAAGAATGACTTGATTCAGTTGAGCCAAAAGCAATGCTGCACTTAGTTCAAGTCTTGGAATTGTAATGGTCTTTAATGGTGCAACCTTAGTTTTTGAGGTTATCAGAATAATTTTGATCTTTTGATTTTTGAATCTAGTTTTCAAGTAAAAAACTGCTGAATAAGCATTAAGGGATGCATCACAAAATCCATGTAGTTGTAATTCTTCTATTTCAGAAGATGAGCTGTTCAGGTATCTTGGTATTTTCGCATCTTTAGCTTTTGCCTCAATAGTTTCAGAATATCTGACTTTATCAGCCACTTTATAATCTTCAACTTTATTTGTTTTAGTTTTCTCTTCTGAATTGTTCACCGATTCATAACCTTTAATTGCAGTCTCAGAATCCTTCACTCCATCGCCCTTAGGCTTCGCTTCAGAATCCTTTACGCCATCGCCCTTTGGCTCCGCTTCAGAATCCTTTATGCCTTCGCCCTTTGGCTCCTCTTCAGAATCCTTTACGCCTTCGCCCTTAGGCTTCGCTTCAGAATCATTCACTCCGTCGCCCTCAATGTCTCTTTTGAGGTTTGACTTGAATAATATTTCACAGGCATTCTTTGTACCCAACTGGGCCTTAGAAATTGGGACATCTTCAAGTTCCCAGAATTTTCTTATGCTGGAATCAAGTTCAGTGGTACAGTGATTGATTACCGAAGTATTCGACTTAATATTTGAATGGATTCTCCCAGAAACAAGCCAACCTAACTTGGTATTAAGTGCTATAGGATGGTGCTTTAAATCTCTTTTATGACCTAGAATGATTTCTACAAAGGTATCTGCACCCAAAATTAGGTCTATGGGCTTGGTGACATAGAATTCTGGGTCTGCCAAGAGCAAATTTTCTAAATGAGGAAAGTCTGCTGACTGAATTTGGAAGTTTGGAAGGTCTGCAGTTACCCTCCCAACCACAAATGCTCTGGCAGAAAATAATTGATCATTATGATGTGGGGTGAACTCTATTTCAACCTGCGATGTTGTCCTGTTGACAACAATGTCACCTACACCTTTTAGTGTATAAGAATTTTTCATTTTTTCAAGTCCCAACTTGTGGCAACATTGTTCTGAAATTAGGCATATTTGGGACCCATTGTCCACTAATGCTCTACATAGCACAAATGAGCCATCCTTCGCCTTGACTTTAATAAGGGCTGTTGACAGTAGAATATTTGTTTCCGTTTCCAAAGGCATCACATTACAGATGGTATTTGTTGAAATCAACATCTCTTGAGAGGTTGTTGGTTGTGGAATGGATGGTTCAGAGTTGTATTCATGCAGAAGAGTATGATGGTTCTGCTTGCAGTTTTTACATCTTGATGTGATGAGACATTTGGATATCTCATGATTTGCTCTAAGGCAATTTTGAAAAAGTTTATGTTTTTTAACTAATTCCCATTTTTTAGGCAAGGGAAGATTTATGAATCTATGGCAGTCATTTAGTTTATGAATTTGATGACATAAAATACAATTTTGACCTTTGTTGACATAAAGGCCGTGAGCCATCATATTTTTGCTAGAGGTTTTTTGTTCCTGGAACAAAGGAATTCTCATACCTTGCAGGCTTCTAGCATGTTTTTCTAAAAATTTCACAAAGTTTTCAAATGTTGGATATTCTTCATTTTGAAGGGTTAATTCCCATTCTTTCCTGAGGGCTTCACCAATTCTTTTTTCAAAAAAATTGATCAGGATTAGATCTGTTAATGTGTTTTTCTCAAGTCCTAGCACTGAGAGATTTCTAATGCCTTCATTGCAAACATCAAGGATTTCATAGAGAGAACCAGTTGAAATAGATTTTAATGGCCTTATGGAGAATATTTTGTTGATTTGTGAAAAAGCCAATTCTCTTCTGTTATTAAATCTATTGCATAAGGTATCCCATCTTGCTGGTAGTTTCTGTCAGAAATGGGAAAACCCCGAATCAACTTTTCCGCAGGACCCTTAACTGATGCATTTAGATATTGAAATTTTTGTATTTCAGTTAGTGTTTGATTTGAATTAATGGTGGAGTTAAATATTCCTCTAAAACTAAGCCAATTGGCTGAATCACCATTGAAAATGGGTAAATTTATCTTAGGTAAATTGACATTGGATTCGGGCAGTTGTTTATCACTATGAGTATTTTCTTTGGTTTCAATCAAAGATAAAGCTTCTTCAATAGACACCAACATATTAAAAATATCATCTTTGGCTTTTGAATAATCCTCATATTGTGTCTCATCTAACTCTGATTCTAATAATGTGTTGACAATTTGATTTAGGCTAATTTTCCTTTCATTAACTTCTTGTTGGAATAGCTTTAATCTATGTATATTTTTGGATTCTACAATAGATTTATTCCTTGATTCCAGATCCTTTATTTCCTGAATAATAAAGTTGAATTTATGCCGAATTTTAACTTCTGATTTAGGCATGACTTTATTTTAATAATTTTAAGTTTTCAAATGGCTTACCTTAATTTTTTAAAGAATCCGGCTCGAGGGACCATACTGTTGTGGCTTGAATGTTCAGTAAATGATATAAAGAAGCATTTTACCACTTGACTTGAATTATTTGATTTATTTGAGTTTCAGAGTTAGGAGTAGCTACAACATTAGTTATCTAAATTGAGTATTTTCTTTGCCTGATAGAAATTTACATATCTTACTGAATCATCAACAATATACAAAAATTGAAATTTTAAAGGATTTACAATTATTTACATATAAGAATAAAAATTAAAAAATTGCTTAATACAAAATTTAATTTAAAGAAAAATCCGACTTCCAAAATTATATTACAGGATCCAACAGTTACCATCATCAGACAAAAGTACAGAATAAGAAAAATATCACAGCATGTTTTAATCTATAATCCAAATTGTATTTTATTATTTTCACTCTCATCCCCGCAGCAGACACCATCAACAAGCTGATTGAGTGGGGATAAGAAAGAAGACTTCAATCAGGTTTCCCCTGATGCTCCTTGTTTTGGGCAGCTTCAGCTGGATCAGCCCGAGACTGGCCATATAGCTTCTGAGCAGCCACCACGTTGTTGATTCTATGATTGTATTGCAGCGGTGCATGGTCAGCTTGCTACAGTCATACGCATGATCTTCCAGCCTGATCATGCCATAGTTGATCCCTTCATGGAACTTGGAATGACCCGAAATATCCTGTACAGTTCCACCCTGGACTGGTCTAAATCCTCCCTGTGGCAGCCGGCATCATTGAAGTTGTCATGTGTTGTTCAACATTCTAACCAGGAAGACACTGTGTCTCACAAATGTTATTACTAGGGTCCATGACACTCCGGGCAACATATACAGTGGAACTACCTCTCTTACAACACCTAGTTACAGAGTGTCCTTTAGGGAGAGGTATCCTCTTACTGGAGAGTTTATAATTAGTAAAAAGTGGTCATTTTAACAATAAAAACTGTACCTTATAGATGTATGTTCTCTAGCGGGAGTGTCCTCTCATGGAGGTTGTTCTACTGTATTCGTGATGGAAACTGTCCTTTGTAGAGAGGTGTCCTCTAGCGGGAGTGTACTCTCATGGAGGTTGTTCTACTATATTGGTGATGAAAACTGTTCTTTGTAGAGAGGTGTCCTCTAGCGGGAGTGTACTCTCATGGAGGTTGTTCTACTATATTGGTGATGAAAACTGTTCTTTGTAGAGAGGTGTCCTCTAGCGGGAGTGTACTCTCATGGAGGTTGTTCTACTATATTGGTGATGAAAACTGTTCTTTGTAGAGAGGTGTCCTCTAGCGGGAGTGTCCTCTCATGGAGGTAGTTCTACTGTATTGGTGATGGAAACTGTCCTTTGTAGAGAGGTGTCCTCTAGCGGGAGTGACCTCTCATGGAGACGTTCTACTGTATTGGTGATGGAAACTGTGCTTTGTAGAGAGGTGTCCTCTAGCGGGAGTGACCTCTCATGGAGACGTTCTACTGTATTGGTGATGGAAACTGTGCTTTGTAGAGAGGTGTCCTCTAGCGGGAGTGTCCTCTCATGGAGGTAGTTCTACTGTATTGGTGATGGAAACTGTGCTTTGTAGAGAGGTGTCCTCTAGCGGGAGTGACCTCTCATGAGGTTGTTCTACTGTATTGGTGATGGAAACTGTGCTTTGTAGAGAGGTGTCCTCTAGCGGGAGTGACCTCTCATGAGGTTGTTCTACTGTATTGGTGATGGAAACTGTGCTTTGTAGAGAGGTGTCCTCTAGCGGGAGTGTCCTCTCATGGAGGTAGTTCTACTGTATTGGTGATGGAAACTGTGCTTTGTAGAGAGGTGTCCTCTAGCGGGAGTGTCCTCTCATGGAGGTAGTTCTACTGTATTGGTGATGGAAACTGTGCTTTGTAGAGAGGTGTCCTCTAGCGGGAGTGACCTCTCATGAGGTTGTTCTACTGTATTGGTGATGGAAACTGTGCTTTGTAGAGAGGTGTCCTCTAGCGGGAGTGTCCTCTCATGGAGGTAGTTCTACTGTATTGGTGATGGAAACTGTGCTTTGTAGAGAGGTGTCCTCTAGCGGGAGTGTCCTCTCATGGAGGTAGTTCTACTGTATTGGTGATGGAAACTGTGCTTTGTAGAGAGGTGTCCTCTAGCGGGAGTGACCTCTCATGAGGTTGTTCTACTGTATTGGTGATGGAAACTGTGCTTTGTAGAGAGGTGTCCTCTAGCGGGAGTGACCTCTCATGAGGTTGTTCTACTGTATTGGTGATGGAAACTGTGCTTTGTAGAGAGGTGTCCTCTAGCGGGAGTGTCCTCTCATGGAGGTAGTTCTACTGTATTGGTGATGGAAACTGTGCTTTGTAGAGAGGTGTCCTCTAGCGGGAGTGACCTCTCATGAGGTTGTTCTACTGTATTGGTGATGGAAACTGTGCTTTGTAGAGAGGTGTCCTCTAGCGGGAGTGTCCTCTCATGGAGGTAGTTCTACTGTATTGGTGATGGAAACTGTGCTTTGTAGAGAGGTGTCCTCTAGCGGGAGTGACCTCTCATGGAGACGTTCTACTGTATTGGTGATGGAAACTGTGCTTTGTAGAGAGGTGTACTCTAGCGGGAGTGTCCTCTCATGGAGACGTTCTACTGTATTTCCATAAATCAAATGTAGAAATATGACAAAATGATGCCAAGCATGTCGCATGTCAAATGCTTACAGTAAGTGGAGAGAGACTGTCTGTTCCTTGTGGAGCAATCCTTCTCAGCCTTAGGTGATGTAGTGTACACCACATCAAATATACCGTACAAATAAGTTACTGACTCTGCAAATATGTAACTTAGGTTTGATGCCAAGTTTTGATATCATTGCTTCACCCATGATACTCTCCAAACATTTTGTTGAGTGGCGCAGACCATCAGCAATGTTCATTTGCACCATGACACAGTCCTTCAGTTGAGCAATAAGCAGATTTCTTAGAAAAGATGCCAAAAGGATCCCAGATTTCAAACTTGATGTCAACAAAAGATGTCTCCTGATCGTTCAACTGAAAGTTGCTGATGGCTCGTGCCACCTGTCGGAATAAATACAATAGTTGCATATACACTAGTTGCACAATCAGGAGATGTATTAATTTACCCACCTGATCCCAGTACAATTTTGTACTATTTTCCCTTTACCTCTTTGTTCTATATTTTCCATTGAGGTAAAGTGTTTTAAAGCCATCCAATGTAAACTATGTAAACTATATTATTGCAATTATCTTATAAGTTCTTTTCTATGTGGAACAGCCCAAAGGATTATTCAAATTTCTATCAATTATTTGCATAAAGTTTAATTACAATGGGACTGGACATCACCCCTAAAAGCTCCATTTACCAGTGGAAAGTTGTGTGGAAAAAATTGGGGACTCTGTAATGGAGAAATTTGAAACTTTAATTCTTTGATAAACATTTAGAAATGTTAATGGTGTAATGATTCAAACACAGCAAGAGAGAGATTGAACGAGGCTACTCGGGGAAGGTCAGTTGGCAGGGCGGGAGGGCCGTCGCAGGGTCAGGCCGAAGATGTCCTCGTGGTACCTGCTCTCTGCCTGCGCAGGTCAACACTGTTGTCACCAGAACACACTTGCTTTGTACAAGTACAGCCCCAAAAGAGTCTCCAGGTCTCTCCTGTAGGTGGTCTTTCATTGGAGGTTGGCAGGTTATATAATCATTTAACAAAGGTCAGTCAGTTGGGTTATGCGAGTCTCAAGATAGAATTCTAAAGAGAGAAAATTTCAAGAGAAGGTGCACAATATGGATGATAGATTAGAAGGTGATAAGACCAAATCTAAATTAATAGTGTCTGCAACAACGCTGTTTTCAAAACATCAGACACTATTTGTTTTTTGGATTTGGTCTTATTATCTTGTAGTTCTAATAAAATCTGGCTAACCCAGATAACTGGAGTGTAGAGAACTCAAATTAATTTACAAAAGGAAAGGAACAACAACTATAAATGATTTTTTGCTCTTTATCAGACAAAATAAACTTTTTTTCTTCTTTCACAGATCCAGGCATGCATTTATATTCAATGGTCGTCTCTCTTTTAACTCCAATCATAGGCCTTGTTTCAGCTCTCCTCTAGCCAGATCACATGATCCAACAGTTGCTGACAGCTCTGGAACAAAAGCTTCACTCAATCAGACGATGGATCAGTTTGTCTGTGGACATCTAGGCAGCAGAGATTGGCTGTTTGAAGAAAGTGATATACAGTCTGACATCAGGAGAAATTGACTTGATTCTTGCAACCCCACCAATAAGGGCAAGTAACTTAGGGCTCTAGTATACCTGTAAGTGCAAAAGTCAAACTGCTCTGTCTACATGTGTAGACATGTGGTGTACTTACAGTAAAAGCAGTCGCTACCTCCCATGGCCTGTACCACGTGTACTATGGATATATATTTTTTTAAATGTGTACTGCACACAATTTCCTAGCAGAATTCCAGGCCTTCGACACGCCCCACACTTGCTCTCTGAACGTCAACGAGTGGCTGACATCTCACGTCACGTGATGTATTAACTGGAATGGTGACGACAGATGATGTTTGAGAGTCTACATTTGCCAACTCGGATTAATGTGTGGAACCTAAATAAATCAATTACCCATGTATTGATACAAACCTATATCATATATATAGATGTTTTTTAATGGTACAAAAGTGTACTGGGATCAGGTTGATAAATTAATACATCTCCTGATTGTGCAACTAAAAGTTGGCTTTATTGCGCCCTCTGTCGGCATAACTATAAACTAATCTTTGATATTTTTTATTATTAAAAAATAATGGTCAATTTCTTGAGTATTCAAGAATGCGTATTTGGCCAACATTCTGGAATAATTTTTCAAAAATCAACGATTAGTTTATATTTATACAGACAGATGCCATAAACAACTTTCAGTGGCACAATCAGGAGATGCCTTTTCTTTACCTTGTAAAGTTCCTTCGTGGTGTTCCATCACAATACTGTATTTACATATTGGCTGGCCACAAGGTAGGTGGGGCCACCACCAGCCGTTACCTGCAGAGTTGACAGGAAGGCCTCCGCCTGGGCCATCGTCCACCGTCCTTCCTGCGCCAGCACGTTCTGCAGCGTCTTCCGCACGTCCTCGGCCATGCCCACGTCCCCGCAGACATAGAAGTGGCCGCCGCGCTCAGCCAGCTCGCGGTGGAGCAGTCCGCCCAGCTCGGAGCGGAGCACGTCTTGCACGTACCGCTGGGCACATAGTCGGCATTCCTCTTTACATACAGGGCGATAGCGCGCCATCTACATTCAAGAAATGAAATCATTAAAGTACAAAGTATAAAACACACCTTCAACTGGATTTAACTGCGATGAAAAAAAAAAAATTGTAACGTAGTTTATTTATATTTGTCAATTTACATAATTTAAAGTTTGCTTTTGTTCAGGTTTATTTGCATAGATTGGTTTGGATTGTGATTGCTCTTTAAACTCGTAAATCTTCAATTTTAGAATAGTGGACCGTTTTTGTTAGTAAAGTTCGTTTCTACTCACCTCTCCTGGCAACTACAGGGTCCATTATGAAAGAAATGAGCATTTACTGGCAAAATACATTTATTGATCGTAATTTGTGCAAATGTTCAATATTCTTCAAAATACATTCCTCCTGCATCAATACACTTGCGGAGACGCGTTTGCAACGCCTGAAAGGCACCCTGAAACTCCTCGACAGGAATGCTTCTCAGGAACGTTGTAACATGGTGTTGGATGTGTTTTCCACGGTTTCCCAATGTTTTCCTTTCATCTCTCTCTTGAGTCGCGGAAACAAAAAGAAGTCACATGGAGCTAAGTCGGGACTGTAAGGGGGGTGAGGGATCACCGGGGTGTTGCACCGGGCCAGGAAGTTGGTAATGATGAAGGCTGTGTGGCTGGTGGCATTGTCATGGTGGAGTTTGACCGTGTATTTAATGTCAGTCCTCACGCGTGCGATCCGGCGTTTCAATCTCCTGAGCACCTCCAGGTAAAAGGCTGAGTTTACAGTTTGTCCCTGCGGTACAAACTCACAATGGACTATTCCTCGGATGTCAAAGAAGACAATGATCATCGTTTTGATGCGCGACTTGCTCATTCGTGCTTTCTTGGGGCGTGGGGATGATTTTGTGTGTCATGCACAGCTCTGCCTTTTCGACTCTGGGTCGTATTCAAACATCCAGGATCGTCTCCGTTTACTACAGAGTTCAGAAAGTCCGGTTCATTTTGAATCAAATCCAACAATTCTTGACTGCGCAAAACTCTAAGTTCTTTCTGGTCTTGCGTCAACACTTTCGGCACAAGCTTCGCACAGACCTTACGCATTTGCAGATCCTCGGTCACTATCCCATGTACCAAAATGGTGGACATGTGTAATGTGTCAGCAATTTGCTGGATGCTTAATCGACGGTCGGTACGCAAAACTTCGAGCACACGATCCACGTTCTCGTCAGTTCTGGCCGTTGTTGGGCGTCCTGAACGGGGTTCGTCGGCGACCTCCTCCCGGCCCTCCTTGAGCGCCTCGTGCCACTTTCCAGACAGTGATCTTGAAATGCAATCGTCCTTGAAGGCTTTTTGCAGCATCTGGAATGTTTCGGTTGCATTTTTTCCAAGCCTCACGCAAAACTTTATGGCGTATCGTTGTTCAAGCGAACGCTCTATCACGCAATGTTACAAAAGTTAAAACACACTTCAAGCGGAGGCATGTATCTCCCCTCACACTGCTCGAACTCAACTGACGACCGGAAGGATTGAAAGGGCATATCCCTCCACCACCTTTCCCACGGTTTTACCGTGCTGCCATCTATCGTCGTGTCACAATAACATTATGCTCATTACTTTCATAATGGACCCTGTATATATACGCGACAAAATATTGGGAGGGCCTGGCTCATCAGTGGTGAACCCTCCCAGCCGTTTCGACAGTTTAATCTACTAGACCGCTTTTTAGCGATCACTATTGTGCTGAACGATTTGTATCATGTATCTCTAAATATATATTTTTATCACAACAGTTAAGGGCATTAGGAGTTGTGTTATTTAAAGAAACACTCGCGCTTCAATGATTTCATTTCTTGAATTGAGCATTCTTGTTTACACAAACGGCTTCTGGTTACATGGACATGGGAACTAAAAACCAAATGTTTTTAAGACCAAGAAATGATATCATGCACAAATTCGATTAAATATCTGCACACATAAGGTTAAACAAAGCCGTACAATTTTACAACCTTTTTAAAAAATATTTTCCATGTCTCCTCTGTGCATATTCAGTTAAGACATTGTGATAAAAATCCTATGGTACTTAAATGTCAGGTAAGTCAGCCAATAGCAAAGCTTCCCTCGCCATCTGACGGGAGCCCTACCTTGGGCCGACCCGGCTGGCGCGAGTAGGCCACGTGCAGCCGTCTCAGCACGCCGCGTGCCACGAGCCGCTCGGTCTCCGCTCGGTAGAGCTGGGCGCCCGGCGACCGGCAGCCCGCCACCAGCGTTAGCTCGCCCCGCCCCATGCCCTCGCGCTCCTGCCAGAAGCTGCGGAAGGGCGCGATGCCCGTGCCCGGCCCGACCATGATGACGGAGCGGTGCACGTCGTCGGGCAGGCGGAACGTGGTCGTGCTGCAGACGCACTACGTCAGCCGCTCTGCGCCCCGGAGAGACAGACGGCCTACCTCCGCACGAAGCCCTCCACCTGCCCCCCGATCGGCGCCGACGCCAGGTACGACGAGCAGACGCCCAAGTGGAGCGGCCCTTTCCCATCTACGACATCCAACCTTCAGATCACCGCCTGGTGGAACAGTGGAACACATCTACGACATCCAACCTTCAGATCACCGCCTGGTGGAGCCATGACCCGTGATCGAATCCCGCTTTTTTTTTTCTGAAGAAAAAATTGTTTCAATGTCCCCCGATTCTTTCAATGTGTCCCCCGATTCTTTCAATGTGTCCCCCGATTCTTTCAACGCCCCCAGTGAGTGCAAGTAATAAAACAGGGCTCACTTGTGGTAAGTTATAAATACAAGACATTCTGCTGAGGGAAGAGTTTATATTATTCCACGGCAATACAAGCTTTCGGGCGCAACAGCCCTTTTCAGCAGGTATATAATTACAATAATATGAGTATCACGATACTCGTAGTTATACCCGTCGAAGAGCTGTTACGCCCGAAAGCTTGTGTTGTCGTGATATAACTCTTCCCTCAGCAGATGTATTTATAATTTGATTCTCTCTGAGAGAGATTATAATAGTAACACTTGTAGATGCAAATGGTGAACTGCGCTGTATACACATGTGGTGTACTTTCAGTAAAAACTGTCGCTAACTAACCACCATGAATTATCATGGCCTGTACCACTAGTGTACTAGAGATTTAAAACAAAAAGAGAACTACACAAGTGTACCCTGGGTGCGGTATGCCACCAGCGCCACCGTGAGGTCGATGCGGCCGGGATGGGCCCGCCAGGCGCTGGAGACGGAGTAGAAGCGCGGCTGCAGCGGCGGCAGTCCGGCCAGCAGCATCTCCGGCGTGATGCGAGCAGACGAGAACTCCTCCAAGGTCTCCAGCAAGTTGGGATAGCTGTGGGCGCGCCAGGCCTCGTACAGCGTGGCGTCCTGCCAGCCCACACGTTCTCTGACACACCAGGCTAAATTATATAACAGTCCCAAATATCAACAAATCCGTTTAATTCTCTCTTTCTACAACCGGAGTTATGTGAGGTGACAGCTACGTTGTCCGACTGCCATTGGAATCCCTCCCAAGAAACACTTTCAAACTGGAATCAGGGATTAATCCAGTTTTCTCCGAGGACTCGATCAACAGTCTTCTTTGGAACTTGGCTGAAGGGTTTATCTCAGGCCATGTAGCAGCACAAAAGACCGTTTTCATAGATAGCGACCGCTGTGGACCCACAAATACAGGTGTTGTGAGTTGATAGAAATAATGCGTAGGCGCTCTTTAATACAAAGTGTTTGTTTATTGAATACACACAGTGATTGAAGCGGAGTAAACATCATGGTTTCTAACTAGGGGTATGATGATAAGCAGTGCACAAACACAAGGTTTCCACTCCTCCCGCTCCGAAACCAGGAATTTGTCTCGGAGAGTCCTCAGAACGTTCATAGGCTCAGCAGTCCAGAAGACGCCCGGACCAGCCAAGAGTAGCTGGCGATGTCCAGCTCCAGAGAAAACGTCGGGAAATAACTCGACGACTTAGTGATGTCTCAGCAGCAAGGTACCTCGCGCCGCACCTTGGTCCCGACACACACCGGATCTCTTCAAAGATGTTCTTGACAAGTTGGTCATCGCTCCGGATAAACAGGTTGATGTCGTAGGCCAGGACATCCGGGTACTTGCTCTAGGCAGGAGTGTTGCAGGACTGTAATAAAGCGGCGCGGCCTTGTTTCACTCCGTTCAGGTGGACTGTGGTAGCTGTACTACGGCCTAGAGCAGGAGGCATCAGTGACAGCAGCTGTGGCAGATTCCAGGTCGATGACAGCGTTGTTCCTTGAGGCTGCGGTGGGTCGGACACGCGAGCTATGTTCCAGGAACTGCATAGGACCTCATTTTTGATCGTTGAGCTTTCGTCGTTGGCTTTTCTTGATTTATCGAGAAAATGGTTTGACCAATTGTCATGGAACAAGTTAAATCAACGTTTAGTTGATTTTTGTCCCACTAGATGGCGCTCTGCTATCCAAAATGCTCATGTGAGCGGTCATGTCTTTTTTTGTTTTTAATGTCCGTTATGTTGGTTACTCCCATGACAAAGGCCAGTTTGCGGTAAAGAAGCAAATTCACTTTATTTTAAAAGAACACAGAATTACGCATGGTTGTGACTAGCGACAACCAGCGTGGGCTTAATTATTCTGTTCCCCGCGTCGTCACGTCTGGTGACGTCACGATACCACAATTTCAAAATAAAAAATGTCCACCCATTTCTGTATCTCTGCTATATAAGATTAGAGATACTGATAATCGCTAAAATGGCTTCTCTCCCCAGTCCGGAGACTTACCTTGGCCAGCTCGAGCAGCTTCGCCCGGTGCTCCGGCCGTCCGCAGGTCTCGGCCAGCGTGGCCAGGAGAGGCGGCCCGGGCGGCGTGGTCAGGTCCAGGAACCGCGACAGCGCCAGCCTCAGGGACACGGGGGAGGGCAGACGGTCATGCGGAGCCCACTCCTGCTTCAGCCCTGCACAACACCAGCAGTTCCAGGCGACCCGTGGCACACGGGAGACACCAACCGTCCGCGGTCTTGACGTCCCGCTGTAGCGAGACTCGCAGCGGGCGGTCCGGCTCGGCCGAGGGATCCAGGCGGGCCAGCACCCCGGCCACCAGCTCCCCTGGGTTGGCGGGGAACACGCCGAGGTGGTCGCCCGGGGAGTGCGGTGGTCCGGCCGTGGAGAACGACACGAGGAGGGTGCGCCGTCTGCGCCCAATGTCAACTCAGCAATCCATCGCCCTATATCGGAAATCTTAAAATTTCTCTTGAGACAAATCTCTCTCACTCTGGAACCTACATGGATTATAAAATCTTTCTGGAGTTTTGACATCCGAAATGTGGACTTACTCCGGGTCGTCCGATGTCAGGTCCTGGCGGTTCACCAGCTTCAGGGCGCGGACCTTCTTTCCCGTGACGCTGGCGAGACCTGCGCCACCCGCCCGTTCAGTTCGTGGCCACACTATGGATTTCACATGGGCCAGCTACGAGCGGCGTGGAACTCCAGCAGATTGTGTAAACCAACACTTTCTTGTTTCCTCTCTTCCAGAGGTCACCCCTGGCTGGTCAGCAGTAGATGACATGTCCCCAACTGGACATTAGGGATCAACTGAATTCTCTCAGTAGTTTGTCTCCAAGTGTCGAGCAGGTGTTTCGAACTTCGTGTATTTTCTCAATGTTCCTACCCAGGGCGATCTCACAAAGTTTGTTCTTAAAATAAGAACTGTATTTACGCCAATGTTGCTGACTAGGTGAGCCCGGCCGACTCGACAAAAGACTTCTTGGCCACAAGACAGTCAGGTGACCAACTTTGCAGTAAGTCCTCCGTACACAAAAAGGATAAAACAAAAACATATCGGTTTCCCTAAACATGAAATCTTATAGAAAATGTACCGCTATTGTAGGTCGGTTTATGATTAATCATAAATAGAGACATATCAACAATTTATTTTTCTGAATGTTTCGGCGACCCACTGTCGTCATTTTCCCGTCTTGGGCCGCCGAAACAGCAGACATTATACACTCAAGGAAGTAGAAAGTCTTTGATGTCGCCGGTCTTCTATATATTGTTGCATCATGATTAATGCGCGTATTTTTAAAATATTTATAATATTATTTTTAATATATTTAAAATTTAAATTACATATATATTTATTTTTATTTGAAACAGATTATTTAGGTTATCATCATTCCTTTTTATAGTTTCATTCCTTTTGTAATATTTTATTGTACACATATCTTCATTGCTTATTGGAGCTAGAGAGGACCTAGACGAAGATTGCGGATCGCGACCTACGAGGAAGACAAGAATAAATAAACGCAATAACTTTAAAAGGTAATTTATTTTTATTTAATTTTATTTATTCACTTTTATTTATTTTCTTTGACTATGGAAACCCGCTCGGGAAACGTGTATGACACCAAGAAGGAAGAAACCAAGGTCGACGACCCTGCAAAGCTGTAACTTGGTGCAACAATATATATATTTTTTTCCAAGGAGACAAAGATAATTTTGTTCACACTTGGTTATCTCGTGTGTCTTCAATAAGGGAATAATAATATATTTCAGAGTTATTGTCTGAATCCCGATATGCAGGTTAAAAGGTACAACTTCATTAAGTTTTGTCCATGAGTATAGTTTTTAAAGAGATGATAAATCTCCATTTATAATTAACGAATACTTAACGAACATGGGATCCCCCATATAAAATCTAGGTTGGAGTATCTACTTATATAATTGCCTTATTCTGAAGCTCACGGATAGAATGCGCGCCCATTGGCTGCCGGCGAACACGTGTCCTCCCTGCCCCCCTCTAGACAACCCTGTTATCAGCTGTGTGATACATACACCTGTCTATAGCGGCCATTCTAGACAACCCTGTTATCAGCAGTGTGTTACATCCACCTGTCTATACAGACCACCCTGTCTAAAGCGACCACTGACCACCCTGCCTATAGCGACCACTCTAGACAACCCTGTTATCAGCTGTGAGATACATCCACCTGTCTTTACAGACCACCCTGTATATAGCGGCCATTCTAGATAACCCTGTTATCAGCTGTGTGATACATACACCTGTCTATAGCGGCCACTCTAGACAACCCTGTTATCAGCAGTGTGTTACATCCACCTGTCTATACAGACCACCCTGCCTATAGCGGACACTTTAGGCAACCCTGTAATCAGCAGTGTGTTACATCCACCTGTCTATACAGACCACCCTGTATATAGCGGCCATTCTAGAAAACCCTGTTATCAGCTGTGTGATACATACACCTGTCTATAGCGGCCACTCTAGACAACCCTGTTATCAGCTGTGTGATACATCCACCTGTCTATACAGACCACCCTGTCTATAGCGGTCACCTTAGGCAACCCTGTTATCATTAGTGTGTTACATTCACCTGTCTATACAGACCACCCTGTCTATAGCGGTCACCTTAGGCAACCCTGTTATCAGCAGTGTGATACATACACCTGTCTATACAGACCACCCCGTCTATAGCGGCCACTCTAGACAACCCTGTTATCGGCTGTGTGATACATACACCTGTCTATACAGACCACCCTGTCTATAGCGGCCACTCTAGACAACCCTGTTATCGGCTGTGTGATACATACACCTGTCTATACAGACCACCCTGTCTATAGCGACCACCCAAGACAACGTTTTTAAAATATATTCGCACTCGGGTAAAACCCGGGCGTTGCCCGGGCCATTCGTCTAGTGTATATATGAGAGAGAAGGGCTATGTAAAACCATTCCACCATTTTCTAAGGCTAAAACCACTCGTCCTATACTGATATAGAATCTGCTAGCCATGCTCTTTCTCCAATGTTATCTCGAGCCCTGTCTTCACCGGAGACGAGGTCCGGCAGAGGTCCCGGGTCGGGAGCGAGGCGGATCTTGCACGTGTCCAGCAGCGACGTGGGACGGAGCGACTCGGCCACGTCCCCCGCACACACCTCCTCGCCCAGACAGAACACGTCGCAGGCGGTCTGGACACCACACGGCTCGTCCTTCCCGCTGCTTCACCGGGCGGGCGGGCGGCTCACCTGGAAGACGTCCTGCGCCCAGCGGCGGAAGGCCGACTCCTGCCCAGCCAGTTCGTCCCCCGTGGCCAGCTCGACGATCCTCTCGCCCCCCAGCGCCCCCAGCAGCTGATCCACGGAGCGGCCAAAGCAGCAAAAGTTGGGATAGGCGCTGGAGCCGAGGCCAAACACGGCGAACCTGGATGCACACCTGGATGTTAGCCGAGAGAGATGTTGTTGGCGTCCTGGAAACATGAAAAAACTGTGGAATAAAAGTGCCATATACTTTTAGAAATTTCATATAATAAAAAAGGGGCATATATTCGTTTGAAAAAATCTTTTATTTCCAATATTTATTGTAACAAAGTATTTATTATTTTATTAAAAGAGTATTATTTTTTATGTTTATATTTTGCTATATTCTGTACACTTCCCTCTTTTGCTTATCTTTGGTTATCACTCATAGTTTGTGCTTGCCTGAAATAAATTGTTGTCTCATCCCGAAGTTGGTCTTCCCTAATTTGCCACGTGGCAATATATATATTTTTTTCGGTTGGCTAAATTCCAATAATTATCAAGTGGCATAAATATTGGAAAATAATCCTTTTTTTTTTTCAATAATAGTATTTGCCTTTTTATTGTGTAAAGGTTTAATTATGGAGATTTCTCTATTTTCAAAGCTTTCAAGAATGTATATAAGCAATATGACAATGCGCTCATATGGCTGCTACCGCAGGAATATTGAGCAGACGTCTGTTCCCACGAAATATTTACATATCTCCCCGATGTAAGGTTTGTTTGTGAGTTAGGGGAATTGCTGTGTGTAGAACTCGATGAGAGGTGTGGCAGACCGGACGTTGCTGAGAGGGCCGATGTCGCTTTCCAGGGACACCGATGACGAGCGCTCCAGGGACAAGCTGGCCATCTTGACGAAGGAGGTTGTCCTGCGACACCCAGGCAGCACCAATGTTTACTCTACTGGAAAATAAACTTCACGCTTTGTACATTGTGGCTTACTGTGTTGGTACACTTACTTGATGCTCTCCATGTCCGGGGTCATGTCGCCCGTGACGCGGATGGTCTGCAGCGCGCGGGCGAAGGTCTGGACGCCGACAGCCGTGAGCCACAGCCGGAGTGGGCGCACACCGTACCTGGCCGTTGTCGGGAGGGTCGCCGTTGCCGAAAGTACTGGTGACCACGAGCAGCAGCGTCTCGTGCTCCAGGTTGATGATGTCATAGTCCTCCATGCAGCTCACCTGTCACAGCCCATTCTTGTCACTACCACAGCCCAATGTTGTCACTGTCACTGCCCACTCTTGTCACTGTCACAGCCCGCTATTGTCACTGTCACAGCCCGCTATTGTTGCTGTCACAGCCCACTCTTGTCACTGTCACAGCCCGCTATTGTCACTGTCACAGCCCGCTATTGTCATTGTCACAGCCCATCTTGTCACTGTCACAGCCCACTCTTGTCACTGTCACAGCCCGCTATTGTCACTGTCACAGCCCTCTCTTGTCACTGTCACAGCCCACTCTTGTCACTGTCACAGCCCGCTATTGTCACTGTCACAGCCCACTCTTGTCACTGTCACAGCCCGCTATTGTCACTGTCACAGCCCTCTCTTGTCACTGTCACAGCCCGCTATTGTCACTGTCACAGCCCGCTATTGTCACTGTCACAGCCCGCTATTGTCACTGTCACAGCCCGCTATTGTCACTGTCACAGCCCGCTATTGTCACTGTCACAGCCCGCTATTGTCACTGTCACAGCCCGCTATTGTCACTGTCACAGCCCGCTATTGTCATTGTCACAGCCCGCTCTTGTCACTGTCACAGCCCCCTATTGTCACTGTCACAGCCCTCTCTTGTCACTGTCACAGCCCACTCTTGTCACTGTCACAGCCCGCTATTGTCACTGTCACAGCCCACTCTTGTCACTGTCACAGCCCGCTATTGTCACTGTCACAGCCCTCTCTTGTCACTGTCACAGCCCGCTATTGTCACTGTCACAGCCCGCTATTGTCACTGTCACAGCCCGCTATTGTCACTGTCACAGCCCGCTATTGTCACTGTCACAGCCCGCTATTGTCACTGTCACAGCCCGCTATTGTCACTGTCACAGCCCGCTATTGTCACTGTCACAGCCCGCTATTGTCATTGTCACAGCCCGCTCTTGTCACTGTCACAGCCCCCTATTGTCACTGTCACAGCCCTCTCTTGTCACTGTCACAGCCCGCTATTGTCACTGTCACAGCCCGATATTGTCACTGTTACAGCCCGCTATTGTCACTGTCACAGCCCGCTCTTGTCACTGTCACAGCCCGCTATTGTCACTGTCACAGCCCGCTATTGTCACTGTCACAGCCCGCTATTGTCACTGTCACAGCCCGCTATTGTCACTGTCACAGCCCGCTATTGTCACTGTCACAGCCCGCTATTGTCACTGTCACAGCCCGCTATTGTCACTGTCACAGCCCGCTATTGTCACTGTCACAGCCCCCTCTTGTCACTGTCACAGCCCGCTATTGTCACTGTCACAGCCCGCTATTGTCACTGTCACAGCCCCCTCTGGTCACTGTCACAGCCCGCTATTGTCACTGTCACAGCCCACTCTTGTCACTGTCACAGCCCGCTATTGTCACTGTCACAGCCCGCTATTGTCATTGTCACAGCCCGCTATTGTCACTGTCACAGCCCGCTATTGTCACTGTCACAGCCCGCTATTGTCACTGTCACAGCCCGCTCTTGTCACTGTCACAGCCCGCTCTTGTCACTGTCACAGCCCGCTATTGTCACTGTCACAGCCCGCTATTGTCACTGTCACAGCCCGCTATTGTCACTGTCACAGCCCGCTATTGTCACTGTCACAGCCCCCTCTTGTCACTGTCACAGCCCGCTATTGTCACTGTCACAGCCCGCTATTGTCACTGTCACAGCCCGCTATTGTCACTGTCACAGCCCGCTATTGTCACTGTCACAGCCCGCTATTGTCACTGTCACAGCCCGCTATTGTCACTGTCACAGCCCGCTATTGTCACTGTCACAGCCCATCTTGTCACTGTCACAGCCCACTCTTGTCACTGTCACAGCCCACTCTTGTCACTGTCACAGCCCGCTATTGTCACTGTCACAGCCCGCTATTGTCATTGTCACAGCCCACTCTTGTCACTGTCACAGCCCGCTATTGTCACTGTCACAGCCCACTCTTGTCACTGTCACAGCCCGCTATTGTCACTGTCACAGCCCGCTATTGTCACTGTCACAGCCCACTCTTGTCACTGTCACAGCCCGCTATTGTCATTGTCACAGCCCATCTTGTCACTGTCACAGCCCACTCTTGTCACTGTCACAGCCCACTCTTGTCACTGTCACAGCCCGCTATTGTCACTGTCACAGCCCGCTATTGTCACTGTCACAGCCCGCTATTGTCACTGTCACAGCCCACTCTTGTCACTGTCACAGCCCGCTATTGTCACTGTCACAGCCCGCTATTGTCATTGTCACAGCCCATCTTGTCACTGTCACAGCCCACTCTTGTCACTGTCACAGCCTGCTATTGTCACTTCACAGCCCGCTATTGTCATTGTCACACTACCAATACAAAACTTTCTCCAGATCCTACCCCCATGTAAACATGAGTTGACGCTGTTCAAGTCAGCCGACGACTCTGAAGACGCCCATCCCCGGGCAGCTCCGAGGGATTCAGAAACCTCAAACAGCAGCGAGCTGTGTTTCTTTATCCCCCAATCACTTGCTAATAACGTCCATTGTCAACATTGACTTTGCAGTAATTAAATTTCCGAATGTTGGAAGATCAATACCGTGGAGCCATCAAACACGAGCTGCACACACTTCACATCTCTGCTGTGTGCCTTCTCTCGGATCCCGCTAAACAGTTTCTCTGTTTTGTAAAAAAGAAAATACACTTATGTATGTGTGTGGACAAAGCACATGTTCTCCTGGTCAGGATATGCTTTCATTATTTTTAATATCAACACCTGGCACGTTTATTTTATTTTTTCTATTATTTTTTCACATGTTAAGCGTATTTACGCAAGTTTGGCCTCAAATACCCATTTCTTGGTTTCTCAAGAAGCTCAACGCTGACGAGCGCCAACAGCGCGAAACGCGTTCGTGGATGGCTTTTCTTGATTTATCAAGAAATTGGGTTGGCCAAATATCAGGGAACAGGTTAAATCAATGTTTAGTTGATTTCTGTTCCACTAGATGACGCTCTGCCATCTAAAAAGCACATTTGCTCTTGATCAGGATAAGCTTTCATTATTTTTATCAGCACCTGACCCTTTTATTATTTTTTCTATTGCTTTTTTTTTCATATATCGGTATAAAAGGAAAACAGCCAAATGTGTGCAATACTACATCGGAATGGTAGATTAAACGGGCGAAACGGCTGGGAAGGTTCACCACTGATGAGTCAGACCCTCCCATTATATTGTCATTGCAGTAAGAGCAGTAGAAATTGTTTATTAAAAAAAGTAACATACGCGTCAAAAATAGTTCAAATTTATTATATAACAGATGGCGCGGTAATACAAGACAATTTTATTGGAAAGGACAAATTGATGTTTTAATTTGTTGACTATAGGGGGCGCTGTCAATGCGGGGGTTGGGCCAAGATATCGAGTTGTCACTTCATTCAAAGCTATCTACCTCCACTTCCGGCCGCTCAGAATGGCGGTCCGAGGTGTTCCCCCGAATGGAAATTTGGAACTAAGCTGTTGAAGGCATCTCCTGCTCGTGCAACTGCTGAAAGTGGCTCGTTGTTTTTTTTTATTCCTCGAATATTGGTCAAATACATTTCCTTGATTATTCCGACAGATGGCGCAAGTCATCAGAAACTTTCATTTGCACGATCAGTAGATGACTTCTTAATTTATCAACCTGATACTATTACAATGTCTTTTTTTTTTTAAACATTTTTTCATTTGTTCTGTTTGTTTTAATGATCGTGTTCCCTGAAACACCCTCCAATTATTTAATATTAAAATTTCGCAAGCCACACTGTGTTAGTCTGAGCACGGGGGGCAGAAGTACGCGGCAATTCACCAAGAAGACGATTTCAAACAGATAAGAACTTTAACCAGCTAAAATGGCAAGCTTCCGAACATTAGCTCATCGTCAAGCCAATATGCAATTATGGAAATATAGAACAGACGACTCCACACACATCGATCATCCAGTTCTCTCACGTTGGAATCCTAGAGATTGCCAAACGGGGTAATGATACTGTCAAAACATTCCAAAAACTTTGCTTTTTCGAGCAAGCTGAAGTTCGTATGGTTTGGAGGGTTAAGAAAAAGTTACTGTAAATTAGTTAGCTTATTCTCTTCAAGGCAACTCTCTCTCCCAGGAGCTGCGGCCGTGTTGACTGACGCGGTAATAAAGTCCCGGTGACTCAACAGGTAATCCGGCCGGCCGCATCCCGCGGGAGCCGCTGATTGAAGCCCATCGACCAGTCCCAATTAGATCGTCCACGTCCCGCGGGGCGCCGGACATAATGAAAAGTCTTACGTTGACGTTGAAGACGTGCGAGAAGAGGTTCCCCAGCAGCTGGGCGTAGTGCTCCGAGCGACCGGTCTCCGTGGCGAACAGCACCGTGGCCTTGATCCGTTGGGACAGCGCCTTGCCGAAGAGCTTGGACGTGAACTTGACTGCCCTGCCGCACAGCGTCCGGCGACCGGGGACATTCAGCGCTCGGCTCACCTGGCGATCTCCTTGAATTTGAACTTCCGCGGCGCCGCCTGCTTCTGGCCGTCCTTGCGGGACCACACGTGGGTCTTCCAGGCCGGCTCCTGCAACACCACAGAGGAAGGAAAAACTCACCTCAGCGACTGAAGTTTAGCATTCCACACTTGCTGAATCAATAGCCATTCAGAGTCTAATCTCGGATCTTTTAATCTCACCGCTCCAATCAAGGCGCGGAGAGAAAAAACAAACTCGATTATCTTAAATTAGGACCAATTTCTCCCCCAGCCAGATAAGGCTAATACACAAACTTCTCAAATTATGTCAACTACCTATTTAAGTGCGATTATAAAATACTAGTTCATGTGAAAAAAATCATAATTAAATTCTGAACTAGTGCATCCTTATAGTGTGGTAGAACATCAGACAAGGTTTGGGAGTTAGGATTCGGGAATTTTTGAAATTTCGACTGGGGCTGGTGGAGCAGCGATATAAACCGCTGACAGCCACGATCCGGGTTCGAATCCCGCGAATTGGACACTTTTTTATTTATTAAAAAAATGCTTCAATGGCCCTCGACTCTTGCAAAAGTCCAACCTCACCAGTGAGTGTAAGAAGCTAAAAGGGAGGGGCGCTGGCATATTTGTAAGTGGAATATGCTTTCTACCTGTGCAGACATGTGGTGTTCATTTGCAGTTAAATCAGTCGCTATCTCCCCACCATGACCATCATGGCGTACTGAATGTGCTTGACGTACAGAGAAGTACTGTAGCAAGCTATCCCGGTACCTGGTACTCGTAGCTGGGCTTGAGCTGGTAGTTGAGCATCTCCTGGTGGAAGACGGGGCACGCGCTGCCCCCCATGGGCGGCACGATCCACACCCAGTCCGCCGGACAGCCGCCCCGGAGCCGGTGCTCGTTCTCGAAGTGTTTCATGAAGGACTCCGAGGCCGTGTGATGGTCGACCAGAGTCACTTTGGCCTTCTGCGCACCCAGCTTTGGTTGGAGGCTGGTGTGGAAATATATGGCTACATCAACCAGTGACTCTGTCCTCATTCCCCTGAGTCACTGAAACGTCGGGAACCAAGGTTTATGTCCTTTGTCCAAGCACTCTCAGCTTATACGAGGGTTTTCAGCGTGTGATGTACCCTGGACCGCACGAGGTGACACGGCAGCTGTATGACGCCCGAAGAGTTGAATCCATCAGTCCGCAGGTCCCATCCCGCGGTGGACAGAGGCTCCCTTACAGCGAGACGCTGTTCAACTAGGTAGGGATTCAGTTTATTTATTTATTATCCATCACCGAATAATCAGGCGCATTTATCTATCGGATTTGCATAGCTTTTGCTACTTCGACCTGAATATATGTTAGGTAGGATGTTATGTCCCTGTTGGAAAAGAAGACGTCCGAAGCAGACAATGGGAGGCCGGCGGAGGCAGCTACGGGAATGCAGCGGCAAAAATGAGGAAACAATACAGGAAGAACTTGTAAACAACTTTTTCGAACGCTAGAATTTGCCCTGATCTCCGATTCTTTTAGTGTAAATGTTTAAATAATACTTTACTTATTTTCTTAAATTGTAATAAATATAATTTTCCCTCCTGTTTTCGTCGTATATTTTAAAAGTGTTATAAACAACGACGCCTTAACTTTGAACCTTCAACCCCGCCGACCAAGAATAGAGGTGAGTGACTACCTCTATAGAATTTAGATCGTCGTCACAACACAGAGTGGCGGTGAAATCGCAATATTTTTGGCATCCCAGCCGGGACAGTTGAAGGTAAATTCCTGAAAAAAGAATCATTTTAAGCTGACCATTTTGGAACTCGCTTGCTAACCCCACTTGCCGCTTTGTTTACAAGATGGCGGAAGAAATAATTCTACGTTTAAAAAAGAAGCGTGCTGTTAACAGATCATATTTAACGAAAACATGCAATAAGATTGAAAGTGGACTTGACACGCTAATGAGAATTGAACTTGAAGAATTATTAGAACAATTGAATGAATCATTTAACGAACTTAAATTAGTGGATCACGAAATAGAAACGCTTCTTGAAACTGACGATTTAGAGAAGGAATTACAGGGCGTAGAGGAATATCGAGAGAAATATATTACTTGGAGATTTAGGGCAAATAAAAAGATTCGCCAATCAGATTTTCATGGCGAAAATATACCGAATTCGAACTCACGAATAGATGAAAATGAAATGAGACATTATGTACCTTCCTGCACGACTGTGAAACTTCCGAAATTGATGATATCGAAATTTTATGGAAATTTTAGTGAATGGCTGACGTTCTGGAATTCTTTTGATGCAGCTATACATCAGAACAACTCACTGAACCCGATCGATAAATTTAACTATCTGAAGTCACATCTCGGCGGAACTGCACTAAACACAGTCGAAGGTTTCGCTTTATCTGCGGACAATTATGAGAAAGCTATAAAATTGCTTAAAGACAGATTTGGGCGAGAAGACATTTTGATTAGCCGACATATGAACAATTTGTTGTCAATGAGACCACTCAAAACATCAAGCGATGTAAGAACCTTCCGCGAACTTTTTGACAACCTTTCTGTTCATATAAGAAGTCTCGAGTCACTAAACGTGTCCATTGATGTTTACGGACAACTGTTGTGCCCGATAATAATAAAGCTTCTACCTGCAGACCTTAATTTGGAATTGAACAAAGAACTCCCGACAGGTTATGTAATTAATGACTTGATTACCTTTCTGGAAAGACAATTAACTGCACGGGAGAAGAGTTTTAGAAACGAAATCGGTACCGGGAATGAATCAACTTCTAAACCTAATTTGGTAAACAAACATCCAAAGACAAGATTCTACAATGAAAAACCAATTGCGACAGCTTCAGAACTTTTGAATTCAGTTCACAAATCGAATGAATGTGTATTTTGTGGTAAAGACAACCATGGAAGCCCTAAGTGTGACTTTGCAGCTAATATTAGTTTAAACGAAAAGAGATCACTCATGAAGAAAAAAGGCGTTTGTTATAAATGTCTTCGGCCTTCTCATTTAAGTAAATTTTGCAGAAATGTAGTCCGTTGTTCGATCTGCAACATGTCTTCCCACCTGGATGTCATGTGCACAAAACTGATTTTAGATAGAGGTGGATCTTCCAAGTCTCCAACGGTGCAAGATGAAACTCTCGCCAACTTATCAACCTCCCCAGACGTCTTGTTACCTACTTTGAGAGTGACCCTCAAAGGGAACAGAACGGAGAAGACGGCACGGGCTATAATAGACACCGGATCCCAAAGATCGTATATTTTACATAGTACAGCAATGGAAATGGAGTACGAACAATCTAGGAGAGAGTTCTTCCGGCATTCCTTGTTTGGAGGATCGAGTACCGACGTAGTTGAACATGAGGTCTATACCATTCATTTATCTGACATCAATAATTCCTATCGCTGTGAGTTTGAAGCACTAGGTCAACCCCTTATCTGTGGAAGCATACCTCCGGTGTGTCCCAGATCATTTTTAGAAGGGAGTGAAGAACTCGACGTGTCTGATTTGATGAGAGACCGTATAGAAGTCCTTATAGGCGCGGACATCGCCGGGAGATTGCTAACTGATGATCAGAGAAGGATCTCATCTGGACTGGTGGCAATCCGTACCAAACTAGGATGGACTGTGATGGGAAAGATTCCTCCAACGGAGGTGAGAGATGACATCAGCTCCCTTTGCGTGACCACACTTCTATCTTTGGATCTAGAAAACTTGTGGAAATTAGATGCAATTGGAGTCTCTGACGCGGAGGTTGAGAAGAAGACTCAGTCATTACAAGCTGAAATGGAGGAACATTTCGCCCACACCACGACGCGAGATATCGAGGGGCGCTATGAGGTAGCTCTACCCTGGGTGCAAGACAAGGAAAGGATTCCTTCGAATAAAGATCTAGCCGAAAACCAACTAAGGTCTGTAAGAAGAAAACTTGAAGAAGTTGGAGACATGAAAGAGTATGGACAAATCTTTGAAGAATGGATGAAACAGGGGATAATCGAGTATGCCAGAGAGGATAAACTAGATGGTGTACACTACCTGCCACATCGACCAGTGTATAAAAGGAACAGTCAAACTTCTAGAATACGGCCAGTATTCAATGCGTCGGCCCGGAAGAGAGGTAAACTTTCCCTGAATGACTGTCTGGATAAGGGACCCAATTTGATAGAAATTATACCAAGACTTTTAAATAAATTCCGGAAATATGAAGTTGGTGTCTCTTCCGATATTGAGAAAGCATTTTTACAAATTGGAATAAAAGAAGAAGACCGAGATTATTTACGATTCCTGTGGCACACAGAAGACGGAAGATTAATCACGTATCGACATAAAAGGGTTGTTTTTGGAATTACCACTAGTCCGTATCTTTTAAAGGCTACCTTATCTCTCCACTTAGATAAGGCTCCTGAACATTTAAAAATCACAGCTGAACAGTTGAAATCATCCTTTTATGTTGACAATTGTTTATCCAGTTTTCAGAATGTTGAAGAAACGGAGAAATTCGTGAAAGAATCTACTGAACTGCTCTCTACAGCTTGTTTCAATCTCCGAGATTGGGTGAGTAACGTTACAGACTTTTCTCTTATGAACCAACTGAATAAGGAAGTGAACATTTTAGGAATAACATGGAATACTGATAGAGACACACTGACAATTGGTTTGGAAGATTTTGAATTAATTGGACCAACCACCAAGAGAAAAGTACTTTCAATAGCGAGCAAGATATTTGATCCATTAGGAGTTGCTTGTCCTGTGACTTTAATTCCCAAGCTGATATTACAGGAAACTTGGATACAGAAGTTGACATGGGACGAAGTCCTACCTGGATGTTTAGTACAAAGATTTTGGAAGTGGTTTAGCAAACTGAAACACTTGCCTAACATAGAAATTCCTAGATGGCTTTGTTTTAAGGACTCCTATGTAGAGAAAACCACTCTCCACATCTTTTGCGACGCCAGTCAGTTTGCCTATGCAACCTGTATTTTCCTCCGCATTGAAAAGGAAGATAGAGTGGACATCCAATTGATACAGGCTCGAACACGAGTAGCTCCACTGAAGAAACTCACCATCCCAAGATTGGAGCTTTTGGCTTGTCTGATTGGAGCTCGTTTGGCAGCTAACGTCATACAAGATCTGGAATTTGAGGAAATTCCAAGATTTTATTGGACCGATTCGACCAATGCTCTCTGTTGGATCCAAAGGGAAGACAACTGGGCAGCCATTGTGATGAACCGTGTTAAGGAAATTCATAATCTTAGCTCCCCCGAATCTTGGCGCCACATACCAGGCCGATTAAACCCGGCAGACCTCCCATCTCGGGGATGTTCAGCAGAATCACTTAAGGAGACAAGATGGTGGGAGGGACCTGCATGGTTAAAAGTATCTCAAGAAGAGTGGCCCAAATCAACCATTATCCCTGATTTGGAGATTGTTTATTCTGAAAGGCGCAAGACCATCCTGAACACCTTGTGTACGACAAGAGAAAATGAAAATTTATTTGGACGTTATTCCCATTTTTTGAGAATAGTACGAATCACCGCCTGGATATACAGATTCTTCAACAACGCCAAGATTGATAGAAGAAAGATAATTTCAGAAGATCTCAGTACAGAGGAAATCACTAAGTCAGAAATAATACTGATAAGACTTATCCAGAGAGAATCGTTTTCAGGGCATGAAGATAAGAAACTACAAGGCTTTAAGTTGCTAGTAGACTCTTCAGGGATTTTGAGAATAAAAACTAAAATTTGCAGAAGAGAAGATTTTGCTAATTTTAGAATGCCCATTTTATTGCCCTCAGATCACTTTTTGGTTTCTTTGCTCATCAGGTGGAACCATGAAACCCACGGGCACGCCGGTCTACAAACTCTCCTCGGTATTCTGAGAGAAAACTATTGGATACTAAGATCCAGGAAAACCGTCAAGAAGATCATCAATCAATGCATTCGCTGTAAACGATTCACCGCGACACCAGCTACCGTCGAGTCAACATCATTACCAGAAGACAGAGTACGAGATGCTGCAGTTTTCGAAATAGTAGGAGTTGATCTAACTGGACATCTTATCTTAAAGAATAAGAAGAAAGCATGGATTGTCATCTTCACATGTGCAGTGTATAGAGGAGTTCATCTGGAACTTGTGACATCTTTGTCTATGGAAGCCTTCCTCCAAGCTTTCCGCCGATTTATTGCTCGAAGAGGCCGACCATTGATTGTGTATTCGGATAATGGGACTAATTTCAAAGGTATGGCTAATGCTTTAAAGAAGATTGATTTTTCGAGATTAAAATGTGATCCCACATTGAAAAACATCACCTGGAAATTCATACCGCCTGGTGCTCCTTGGTGGGGTGGATGGTGGGAGCGTTTGATTGGAATGATGAAACAATTGCTCTTTAGGATTCTCGGTCAAACCTCCTTGGGATATGAAGAACTTTCCACGGTGATGTGTGACGTCGAAAGCTTGATGAACACACGCCCACTGACCTACCTAACTGAAGAAAGTGAGGATCTCGCTCCATTGACACCTTCGTTGTTCTTACATGAGGTCAGAGAGGTTGGCGTTCCAGACCTGGACTTGATTGATAACCAGACCCTCTCCCGCAAATATCAATATATCAAACGTGTACGAGAAGATCTTAGAGAACGATTTCGTATCGAATATTTTGGATTCCTGAGACAAGAAACGAGACGCCTGAAGACTACCATACCATTCAAGGTGGGAGACATGGTACTCATTGGACAAGAGAGTTTAAAGAGACTACACTGGCCGTTAGCCAGAATAATCCAACTCTATCCAGGAAAAGATGGACTTGTGAGGGTTGCGAAAGTGAAAACTTCATCAGGTGATAAAATACGACCTATTCAAAAACTCTACAATTTAGAGATAACGCCCGAGATAAGATGTCGAGACCCTCTAACGGAGCGATCTCCCACACAAGAAGTTCGATTGACAACTGAAGAGGACCCTTTGACTTCACAACAAGAGCAACATCACATTGCTACCCCGAATGTTGTGTCAAGTTACGGACGGCCCATCAAGAGACCCAACCGATTGGATCTACTGAACTTTTCCTTCCCATGTTTGAGTCGTCGAGACGCCAACTCAAAGGTGGGAGAAATGTTGGAAAAGAAGACGTCCGAAGCAGCCAATGGGAGGCCGGCGGAGGCAGCTACGGGGATGCAGCGGCAAAAATGAGGAAACAATACAGGAAGAACTTGTAAACAACTTTTTCGAACGCTAGAATTTGCCCTGATCTCCGATTCTTTTAGTGTAAATGTTTAAATAATACTTTACTTATTTTCTTAAATTGTAATAAATATAATTTTCCCTCCTGTTTTCGTCGTATATTTTAAAAGTGTTATAAACAACGACGCCTTAACTTTGAACCTTCAACCCCGCCGACCAAGAATAGAGGTGAGTGACTACCTCTATAGAATTTAGATCGTCGTCACAACACAGAGTGGCGGTGAAATCGCAATAGTCCCTGTACTGATAGCCCGAAACCTAGGCATGTAGGTTGTTGTCTGAATTTGCTAAAACTGGTGTTGTGGCTTATCTCATCACTAGTACTAGGCACAGTGGCATCGTCCTGATGCACAATTAAAGGGAGAGGTACACACATCTCCGCGGAGGACTCCACCACCGGGACAGAAATACAACAAAAGGTTTGTTATCTCCTTTTTTCGATTGAATTTTGTTCCAGATCAGCAATCAAACACTTATATAATTGGTCGTATTATCAAGTTCGGTCAAGATAGCTCATCTGTTGCCCGTGAAAAGACAACTTGTCCGGGCAAACCTCGAAGCCAGCGGCTCAGTACGTCGGCTGGACACACAGGAGGGTTCCGCTGCTCCTGATAAGACCTCGTCAATAAATCAGACACAATCTTCTGTCGAGGTTGTCAGTCAAAAGTTCAGTTCAAACCTCGGAGTTGTGATCTTGGAAACTTTCAAGCGCGGGTTCAGCTGAGGATGGGATCTACATTGGGTTATGTTCAGCCTTACAACAAACCGTGTACACGCAGGCCAACTCCCTGGCTACCACCGTGTACACACGGGCACCTCTCTGGCTACCACCGTGTACACACGGGCCAACTCCCTGGCTACCACCGTGTACACACGGGCCAACTCTCTGGCTACCACCGTGTACACACGGGCCAACTCTCTGGCTACCACCGTGTACACACGGGCCAACTCTCTAGCTACCACCGTGTACACATGGGCCAACTCTCTGGCTACCACCGTGTACACACGGGCCAACTCTCTGGCTACCACCGTGTACACACGGGCCAACTCTCTGACTACCACCGTGTACACACGGGCCAACTCTCTAGTTACCACCGTGTACACATGGGCCAACTCTCTGGCTACCACCGTGTACACACGGGCCAACTCTCTGACTACCACCGTGTACACACGGGCCAACTCTCTGGCTACCACCGTGTACACACGGGCCAACTCTCTGACTACCACCGTGTACACACGGGCCAACTCTCTGGCTACCACCGTGTACACACGGGCCAACTCTCTGGCTACCACCGTGTACACACGGGCCAACTCTCTGGCTACCACCGTGTACACACGGGCCAACTCTCTGGCTACCACCGTGTACACACGGGCCAACTCTCTGGCTACCACCGTGTACACATGGGCCAACTCTCTGGCTACCACCGTGTATTAGACTTACCTGGAAGCTGTGCAGCACGGCCACGTTCAGCTCCAGCACGGCGCGGTCCATCCACAGCGACGCGGGTGACGTCGTGTCCAGTCCCAGCCGCCCGGCCACCTCCGGCGCCACGTTGTAGCGGCCCGTGTCGCCCAGGTCCCGCGACCCGATCTCCGTCTCCATGTACCAGCCGTTGAACGGAGCGGCGGTGAACTCTAGGCCCCCCACGTCGAATAGCATCCCGGACACCGCCGGCAGCGCGTACCACTGTAGGCCCAGCTCCTCGAACCATGAGTACCTACAGCAGGGCGGGCACAATTTACGTAAGATCAAATGATTCTCAAGCGGCGGTATGTCACCTGGGGTGGGTGAGCTGCACCCTGAGCACCAGGTCCTCGGGCAGCTCGAATATCTGAGGATCCTCTCCGTTGGCCGAGAGTAGCAGCGGCAGGACGTCCCATCGGCCGCGCGGGCCGCGCCAGCCCAGCTCCCGGCACAGCTGCCACCATTGCCGCGTCATCTACTGACATCTGTCGCAGGAATCCACTTAATATTCCCCGCTCTTTTGAAATCAGACCAAGGTACGGATTGAGCGCGGATTTTCTAAAACCCCAGTAAAAATCTATCAAAAGAATTAAAAGATAGAACAGATTAAATAATAAAACTGATGTTCCACTTTGGTTAAAATGTGCTTATAGAATCCAATATCTGTTTTACAGAATTCTGACGGAGTATGGCACTGCGACACTCACCACCTCCGTTCCCTGTGTGAACTCCACTAGCCTTGGACGACACTAGCAACGACAGCAAGATGGCCGCTCGTATGGTGGGTATTTTATCCTTTGCATTTTTTGCTAAAATTTATAAACTTTGTTTATCAGCATTTGTGCGCTGCTTTAGTTGATGACGGATGCGGCATTTGGGGCTTTAGACTATTTCCAGCCCTGTTGTTGGGGGTTGTCCATTGTTGTCCAGCCCTGTTGTTGGCTGGTGATGTGAAATATATTTAGGTTCAATGGAACGGCAGTTCTTGTGCGTCTGTCGTCAGAAAACTCGCACATAAACTCCTTCAAGAATTCTCTAAAACATCAAAAGACACCAAATAACTTTTAATTAATTTCACAACAGTTTCTCGGCGTGCTGTTTAGGTAATCAAATAACAAAATTTAATTCCACTTTGCCGTCCATTAGACAAACGACGCGATCAATAGGATGAGAGGCATTGGAGGCAAACATCTCGTCTTTGTTACGTGGACGCCAATATTGGACAACTGACTTGTGTCCGCGGCTTTTGTCTTCGCCGCACAACAAACACCTCGGGATGATGATTATCATAATAAGCTACCACGATCGGTTCAGCATATTATCATACTACAGCTGATGTGCTTGAAATGAATGTTTTTTATTTACACTAATGGTTTTTGACCAAACACACACATGGAAACAAAACCTAAGGAAATGGAAAGTCATTGATATCGCTGGTCGTCAGAGGCAATTTTGTTCACACTTGGTTATCTCGCGTGTCTTCAATAAAGTTTACTGTAATATCTTTCAGAGTTATTGTCCTGATATATACATGCTGAAACTTCCTTAAGTTTTGTCCATGAGTGTAAATTGCGAGTATATTTGTGTACATTTCCCCTGCGACAATTCTAAGTGTGGACGTTATATTATTGTTGCCTTGAACAGAGAAAGTTCCCACCAATGGTGAGATAGAGGGGAGCTAATCTCAAGGCAAATAGTAGATCAAAGTTTCCTATCTCCCAAAACTTGATCGTTGGGATACAGCCTGCACCACGCTGACGAGGGCCAGAATTCCCTGATTCACCAAGACATTGAGTTGGCCAAATATCACGGAACAAGTCAAATAAACGTTTGGTTTGTTCCAATAGATATTGCTCTTCCATCTAAAAAGCTCATATGAACGGTCACATGAAATACTTTTTAATTTTAAATAAATGAATATATTTAAAATATTCGAAACTATTATGGACGCGTTTGATTATTTAACAATTAAACAATTTCTACTGCCCTTACTGCAATGGAAAAATTAATTGGAGGGCCTGGCTAATCTACCATACCGCTGTTTATTAAAATTGTTTAATTTTTAAAAGAATCAAACGCGTCTATAATAGTTTCGAATTTTCATAACAGATGGCGCGCTAATGCATCATAACATATAAAATATAATATATAGACCGGGAATCATCCTACATATAAGATATATACACCGCCTATAAAAGCCATATGTATTGTCATGTTAGTTATACATTCCCAGCTAGAAGAACATTAAATTTGTATTCGTCCAAAGCGGCAGAGAGATTTCATTTGTCAGCCACTCACACACTGCTAATTATTCCGGAGAGATGTTTTATTTGTTCCCAATCTCTCAGCGGGGAGTGAACACAGCAGAGACAACGCCGCCTAATAGCCGCGGAATATTTAAAAGTTGGGAAGGCAAAAATGGGAGGCATGCTGGTCACGTCGCAGAGAGGCTGACAAAAATTATCAGACTCGGTCTTTTGTCGCTCTCCGCCATATTTGCATATATTGATCGATCTTGTTCATCATTCCGAGAAGTGATAAGATTGCTGTAGAACGTCTTATTTCTCTGATGTGTTCCTTGGCTCAATGTTTTGGTCAACTTTGAACCAACAACACACCGATGTCCGTATGTTCTCCGGAGTGTCCTAAATCTCGGACAAATATTCCTGTCTTCGCCAATTGGTCATATAATTTTATAAAATGATTTTTAAAATATCTAAACTCATTTCGCAATACGACAACAATAGCCTTTATTGGGCACACGTGCCATACAGGATTCTCCCGGTAGGACAAAATAAATAAATAACAAATTAGCATCATAGTTATATACAAATATTGGGTATTTACCTCGACCAATTATCGAGTTGGATCCGGTGTCTGTGCTAAATATTTTGATTGAGCTGATTTCCAGTATTTATAAAAAGCGAATGCAAAGGGTCTGGATTTTACGACTTTTGCCATTAAAACATAAGGCGAATTGCTATTATAGCCGGTCTCTTGACGAAGAATTTCTCTCTCTCTTCTTCCATTGCCGTACAGTAGAACATGTAGTGTGGAAAATCGAGACTAAATTCACCGTTGCATAAGGTGCATTTTATGGTCTTAGTTTTCAAAAGTGAAACATAATTAATTCTCTGTACTGCAAAAAGGCTTCTTACTTGTGCAATGTTTCTCTTTAAGGTTAGGGGAATATTGTCATTCAGATAGCATTCCATTGTAGGTGATGAATGAAAGTATTTATAGTGAGAGTAGAGTACTGATTTTCTTATTCTTACATAATCCAGCTGCAAGGACTGATCGGTTGCCGTTCTAATAATTAGGGGGATGTATCTTTGTAGAATATTGAAGTCTGTACTTCCAACAAGCCATGAGAAGCCGGTGTTATTAAGTAGCTCTGCTATACTTTTTACCAGTCCGATATTCTGTTTTGAAGAAATTGAAATGTCCCACAAATGTGCCAAACAAATTGAAGGTAGCCTGCTGCCGTCCATTTTCAGAATTCTAGTCCAGAATTTTAAAGTTAGTTTTTTCACTGTGATATCAAGAGAGTTTCTTCCTGTTTCGGCCCTCAAAATATAGCCCGGAGTATAGCTTGGAAGGCACAGAAAACGTCTGAGAAAGGTATCCTGGATTCTATCTAAGATTAAGGCTTGATCATGTGCCCAGATTGGAGCCGCATAGAGTAGGACTGTCAAGATCATAGAATCCAACAATCTCATACTTGCATGGAAGGATTTGAGCTTGGACTTCAGAATAATCTCCCCCGCAGCACCCATCGCGGCCATGGTCCTGCCTCTATAATTTAAGGCAACTTGAGTGAAAGAAATCGAAGGGGTGAGCGGGTAGCCCAGGTACGTATATTTTGATGTAACACTTAAAGGATTTTGACCCCAATACCATCTTTCTGAACGCGCCACCTTTCCTCCATTACGGAAAACCATTATTCTTGACTTGTTTTCGTTCAGAGTTAGTAAGTTAGTTTCGAGATAGGTTTTCAGTATATTGATTTTCAATTGAAGGTTTATTTTAGAATCACCAATCAAAACAATATCGTCGGCATATAGGAGGAGGTGTATGTTTCCGAAATTGGGTAAGTATATTCCTGACAACCCCGAGTCATCAAAAATTTTAATCAAATCATTAATAAAGAGTAGGAATAGGCATGGAGATAGTGGGTCACCTTGGAGCACCCCCGAACGAATATCAATGAATTCAGTGATAGAATTGTTCCAACGAACCGCAGCGGTCATGTCTTCATAATAACATTTAATTAAGTTGACAAATCGGTGATTCAGTCCTATTTTGACTAGTTTTGTCCAGAGCAATGCGTGAGGAACCGTGTCAAAAGCTTTTTTTAAGTCTACGAAGAAGGAGTAACATTTACCTCTTTTCTTCCTTAGGGCAAGTTGGATTACAGATGTCAATATGAAAATGTGATCTTGACATGAGTGAGCAGATCTAAAGCCCGCTTGATTCTCTGGGATAATATCATTAGTTTCAATCCATTTAACTAGGTGGGACCTAAGTATTGCTATAAATAGTTTCGCGAAATTGCTCAGCAGTGAGATTCCGCGGTAGTTGGATGGATTATCAGAATCGCCATTTTTAAAAATCGGATGAATAATAGACTTAGAGAAGGAGAATGGGAATACAGCTGATCTTAGTATTCTGTTGTATAGATCCTTGAGTAACAGCAAGCAACTGTGGGGAAGGAGCTTGATTGCTTCGTTCGGTACCTCGTCGATTCCAGCTGCTTTACAGTTCTTTAAACGCGAGATTTCTTCTGTTATCTCCCTCATTGTAATTTCCGCCAATAAGCCTGTATCCACTGAAAGCGTGTTTAGTATAGGAAGGATATATTCTGTTGATGTTTCGGATGAAAGTACACTGGTGTCCAAAAAATAAGAAACTTAACCAATATTGAAAATTCTCAAAAGCTAATTTATTAACAAATATAAAATTTAGTATACAAATAGTTAAACTATAGAGAATTTGACTAGCTATATGAAAAAAAAATTGAAATTATGAAATATGCAAATTATTACCAACATATCCAAAGCTAAGGTTCCAGATCTTAAAGAAATAAGATATCAATAGGGAGTATGATCACCTCTAACAGCTATCAAGGTCTCACAGCGAGCCCTCATACTGTTTACCAGGCTTTGGAGGAGGTCCAGGGGTAGTAAACCCCACTCCTCCAATAGAGCAGTTCTTAGCTCAACGAGGGTTCTGGGAGAGGGGTGACGAGCTCCAATACGCCTCCCTAGAGCATCCCACACATGCTCTATTGGATTCAGGTCCGGAGATCTGGCTGGCCAATCCATCCTTCGAATATTCTCACTCTGGAGATATTCATTGACTAGCCTAGCCCTATGCGGACGAGCATTATCGTCCATTAAAATTAAATTGTGACCAATTTGATCTCTATAAGGTCTTAAATAGGGCTCAATGATCTCGTCCCTGTACCTTTGGGCAGTTAAGTGCCCCCAGAAAAAATGTGGAGGGGTGTGCGTCTGCTAGAACTGATGCCAGCCCAGACTAAGAGACTGCCCCCTCTAAAACTGTCTATTTCCCTGATGTTACTGGGATGATAGCGGGTTCCAGACTCCCTCCAGATGAAAACTCGTCGAGAATCTGTGTTTAAACTAAATCTTGACTCGTCACTGAAGAGAACATTGGCCCACTGATCATGAGTCCAAGCGTGATGTTCCAAGCACCAATTCAAGCAGGCTCTCCTGTGAGCAGAGGTGAAAGGGATACAGACCATTGGTCGTCTTGCATAAAGAGCACCTTCGTGAAGCCTTCGGTAAACAGTTTGTTTTGAAATTCTCGTTCCAGTAGCACTTGAGAGTTCATTAGAGAGTTGAATAGCTGTCATCTCCCTATGGCGCTTGGCAGTTACGACCAGAAAACGGTCTTCAGAGGTAGCTGTTTTTCTTTTTCTACCAGAACCTTCTTTTCTTTTGATGGTTCCTGTCTCAATGAACTGTTTCCATATTTTGCTGACCACAGATTTATTCACATTTAGCCATTTTGCTACTTCAACTTGTGATTGCCCTGCCTCCATTCTTCCAACAGCTCTCCATTTTAAATCATCTGCTAAAATTATTTCGTAAACACATAATTAACTAAGGATTAAATAAAATTATAATTGGACAATTCTTAGATGGGGTAAACGACACGCCAAATAGCACACTTATAAAGACAAGCAAAAATTTGCATATTTTCAATTTTACCGAACGAATGGTTGCGATAAATAAATTCTACGACTTAAAATACCTAATTAAATTACTTTTTAGCTTTTAGCGTTGTATATTTTAAAACATATCATTAAAAAACAAAAGTTTCTTATTTTTTGGACACCAGTGTAGTTTGTCGTAAAATTGGTGCCATTCTTGAAGCGATATGTTTCCTTGAATGAAACTTCTTTTTTTTTTATAAATGCTTATTGTTTTCCAAAAGTTTTTAGAGTCATGAGTATTGCTTGATAAATTTACATGCAATGATTGGTAGTATTTTTTCTTTTTATCTCTAATTAATGCAGCATAAAATTTCTTTTTTGAAATATAGTTAACACGGTCTGTTTCTTTTTTTGATTTCATGTAGATTTTAAGATGGGAATTAGTATTCTTTTTTGTTAGATAACATTCTCGATCAAACCAGGGCTTTGAATTTGGGTTCAATGTTTTGGATCTTCTCTGCATCCCCGCTTTGCCCATAGTATCAATGATTTTATCAGTTAAAAGCCTCATTGTACTATCTATTGAGTGATTCCAATTCAGGTGTATTTCATTTAGTGCCTGCGAGAAAAACTGTGAGTTATCATGTGTCCATCTATAACTTGTTAAAGGTGTTGGATTTGTATGCCTCGAGTATTTCACCATCGACTGTAATGAAGTAATTCTGCGATCAGAACCGGGCACTATAAGGGCAGACAAGGTGATAGGGAGATGGTCCGAATATGGAGAACATTCAACTTGGAAGTTCTCAATTAGATCCAAAAGCAAGGGGGTCACCACAAAGTAATCCAAGACCGAAGAGCCACGGTCTGAGATGTAAGTAAAATTGCCATTTTGATCTGCCATTTAATATTGTCAGTAAACTATTGTCGAGGAACTCAACAAAATGGGTTGCATTTGGAGAGATCATCTTATCACTGGAATTACGCAGTGAGAAAATATTTGAAGAGAGCGCAAATACATCGTGAAAACCGCCCATAGATCCCGTTCGAATGTTAAGGTCACCCGCCAGCATTATTTCATAGCCACATAATAATCTTTCCTCAATAAACCTAAATAGTTTGTTTAAGTTGAGTTTAAAAGTATCACCAGGTGGTAAATATGCGACTAGTATACATAGTTTACATACAGAGGTTTGTTTAAAACAAATTGAAATCCAGTTAGGCTCAATTTCTATTTTGTAAATATAATTTGCAAGCATTTTACTGATTCCGACCAGTATTCCACCAGACGGTCTTCCAGTCTTGCAACATCTTGTAGCCAGCGATTCATAAATAGTAAATTCATGTATGTCAACTTGTATATTGCGGTCGAGCCAGGTTTCTGCTAGTGCAAAAATATGATAATGTTTTACATAATCGAGAAGATCAAACAATGAACTAGCTCTCATGTATCCATTTATGTTCCAGTATAAAATGTCAATAGAGTTTTTACATTTAGTAGGTTTCAATTGTAGGTCTGGTGATATTACCAATTCTCTTTTGTTTGTATTTTCATCCAGTTGCTATAACTCCGCACCCTCCTTGGTGGTAATTTTACCATTGAAAACCTGATAAACTGTTCCATTAACAATCAGTTTATCATCCCTAAGTTTTGCCGTGATTCCTTTGTTTAAGAATTATTTCCATTTAGGAATCAACAGTCGGCGTTGTTCTCTGGTACTAGGAGAGTAGTCCTTGCTTACAAAGATCTTCAAGTCCCTTAATTTAAATGAATTTTTAAATATCTTTATTCTTTCGCTGTGTTCTGGAACCTCTACCAGCTTTGGGGCTTTATCCTTTTTGGATAACCTCCTGCACCTGGAAATAACGATCTCATCCGAGATCTGCATCTTGTCCTTTATCAAACTTTTTATTTTGGCGCGGGATTCATCAGGATTTTCACTTTTAGTAGAGAGTGCCGCAATCAGTTCTTTTATGTCTTTCTCCATAGGTTTTTCTAGAGTTGTTTGTCTGGTAAATTTAGGGCCTGGGTTACTCTCGATACCCGAGATCAATAACAATGCTAGTATTATAGTTCTCAAATTTGATTTACTATAACGAAAACGTGTAGAGAGCCCAAATTTTTTCACTTGATCTAAAGCAGTCAGCCTTTCGCAATTTGCATCATTTTCATCGCTAAAATCAAAATTTGCATAACCCAGCAGCCAGCCAACGCGCTCATTTACATGATGAGTGATGCATAAAAACAAGATACATGTATATATTAGACCTACCAGGTCTATCAGTATGAAACGCGAAAATTTTCAGTGAATTCAAAAGTTCACCAATTCCATACAACAAAAGATTTTTTATTCAAAGTAATTGCCCTGATTGGCTATACACTCGGACCACCTTTCAGGCAATTTTCGAATTCCTTGTCTGAAAAATTATATTCCTTTTGAGTCGAACCAGTCAACAAGCCATTTTCGGAGTATGTCTGAGTTCGAAAATTCCTGGCTTTTTAGGGCGTGTCCTAAAGATGTAAAAAGGTGGTAATCCGACGGCGCTAAGTCTGGTGAGTACAGCGGGTGGGGTAAGAGTTCCCAGCTCAAGTCTTTTATGGTGCTTTTGACCACCGTAGCGTTTTGGGCTGGAGCGTTGTCATGCTGCAGTATCAGCTTGTTGTGCTTTTCACGCCATTCCGGTCTTTTTTCATTCACCGCCTCTCTCAAACTGTGCATTTGTTGTTCGTAGCGACTAGTATTGACCGTTTCGCCAGGTTTCAGGAACTCGAAATATACTACGCCAGTCTGGTCCCACCATACGCAAAGCATTGCCTTTTTTCCGAAGCAATTGGGCCTAGGCGTCTGTTTTGGAAATTGGCCAGGCAGGCCCCATGACTTTTGGCGTGTAGGATTGCTGAAGTTGATCCATTTCTCATCTGAAGTTACGATTCGGTGCAAAAATGACTTCTTTTCATGCCTGGCGAGCAACCCTTCGCAGGTTACCAGACGCCGTTCTTGCTGCCTTTCGCTCAACTCGTGGGGGGCCCATCTGGAAAGCTTTTAGGTCATTCCGAGGCTGTTTAAACGTAGGGAAACAGCACCTTGAGACACCTGGAGCTGTTTCGCGAGTTTCTCCTGCGTTTGGGTACTGTCCTTATCCAACAAAGCTTACAGTTCAGCGTCCTCAAACTTTTGGGGCGGTTTTCCACGTGGTTCATTATCAAGTTCGAAATTGCCACTTTGGAATTTTTTATACCACCTGTAACATTGCGATTTGCTCGGAGCGTGGTCGCCGTAAACTTCCTCGAGCATTCGGTAGGCTTCAGTGGCACTTTTCTTCCAGTTGAAGGCGAACAACAAAACTTCCCGCAAATGGGCACTTTTTGGCTCGGAAATCGCCATTTTCCACGGGCTCCAGAAATTTTCCACGATTTGAATTTTTCTAAAACTGCACACGTGATGATGCCACATGAGTAAAAAAACAAAACGCCTTGAACAGCGCCACCGTCGACTCAAATAAAGTTGCACAGCGCCCTCTGGCGGACATTTTCGCGTTTCATACTAATAGACCTGGTATATTCATTTTTCCTTTTCTACACTCTTTTCTTTCGAGAAATAAAAGAGAAATTTCCTCTTTCCCTATACAAGAATTAGAGTAACTCAGCAGAAAGGCAAAAACTAAAAATATTAAGAAAAATTAAATACTTAACGGGAGCTGTAGTTACCTGCTGCCTCTTCGGTTGGCCACCTAGCGGGGCTATCCCATTTCGCAATAAGATTTTTTTTTATTATTATAAAACACCACGAGCTTTCGAGCTTTCCCTCTTCAACGGGCAAATCTCGCCCTCCCGTGCTCACCTATTACAAATCTCGCCCTCCCGTGCCCACCTATTGCAAATCTCGCCCTCCCGTGCTCACCTATTACAAATCTCGCCCTCCCGTGCTCACCTATTGCAAATCTCGCCCTCCCGTGCCCACCTATTGCAAATCTCGCCCTCCCGTGCTCACCTATTACAAATCTCGCCCTCCCGTGCTCACCTATTACAAATCTCGCCCTCCCGTGCTCACCTATTACAAATCTCGCCCTCCCGTGCTCACCTATTACAAATCTCGCCCTCCCGTGCTCACCTATTGCAAATCTCGCCCTCACTCTCAGTTGTAATGTCGCCCGTTGAAGAGCGAGAGCTCGCAGTGTTTTATAATAAAGAAACTTATTGCGGGTTTTATTTCTATCTGTTTATAAAATAAATATTTCTACAGACTTTATGCTAAAATGCTAAAAATGTAAATAGGAGGGCATGGCTCATCAGTGATGAATCCCTCCAGCCAGTTTAATTTCTAGACCGCTCTACTATTGTATTGGATGATTGTCTGTGTAGTGGGACACTATAGACACACGACTGGGGACACTATAGACACCTGAATTATCCATTAAAATCACAAGATAAACATGTTAATGGTCGAATATATTTATTAGCGCATATATCTCTGGAAACTCTGTGTGTACTACAAGTACATGTGCAAGACTGTTCCATTCACTTGCTAACGTGCAAGGCTGTGCCGTATATTTAAACGCACCATTAATTTACCAACGTGCAAGACTGTTCCATGTGCACTAATGGACAAAACTTAAGGAATTTGTACTTTTAGCATGTATATTGGGACAATAACTCTGAAAGATATTACAGTGACCTTTATTGAAGGCACACGAGATAACCAAGTGTGAACAAAATTGCCTCTGTCTCCTTCGGAAAAAAAAAAAAAAAAAAACAGACGACCGGTGATATCAAAGACTTAAGTTTTGTCCACGAGTATATTTACCACCGAGCGGCCACCCCGCGCACGTCCCGCTAACACAATTACGTCACCACCACAGGCGACAGCTAACGCGATTACGGGAACAATCCGCGCCGCACTTCAATCGGTCAACTGCGGCAGGAGACTGGAGTTGTGAGACAGTGTCTGGAGCCCATCTCACTGCTCGCTTGTCTACACGGCCATCTCAACACATCTTTCTACACTCGACGGTAAATCAAAATGGCGGACACACGCACAAACACGAAACCTTTGAGAAACTCTATCCACAAGCTGAAAGATGGATCTATTACTGTGTGATAGCAAAGTAGGAAAATCTCAGGGTTTCTCATATATTATATGGAATCTCTTTTGCATATAGAGGCTACGAGGACAGTGAATTACACTCATGGACAAAACTTAAGGAAGTGAAAATTCATTAATATCATTGGTCGTTTACTTTTTTTTTTTTAAGGAGACAGAGGTTGTTCGCACTTGGTTATCTCGTGTGTCACTGTAATATATTTCACAGTTATTGTCCCGATATACATGCTGAAACTTCCTTAAGCTTTGTCTTCATGAGTTTTTCAACGTTTCCTACATTACCTGCCAGTCAAGGTTGGGAAGAAATGTAAAAGACACCAAACGATCGATGTTATATAATTAAATAAACCCACTTTGATCCATTTTCTAAATTAACACCGGTTGTTCATCCAATCAGAATTAACCGCTGCCCTCGGCGATAGATGGCGCTGGGTAATTGGCGCCCATTGAGGAGGACTTCTGCTCGGCCATCTTCAGCGTCTTGGATGGGGACCGATGGACGTACATTCTGTTCTCTACAGACCTTGTCTTGTAGAAGAGCCTTTCTCTGCACTTCCTGTCTGTTTCTTACAGTCCATGGGGTTGGGCATTTATAAAACAATTAAAAACTGCAAGAAACATTTATTGTAAGAAACAGTCCATGTTTTAATTAAACCCATTGAAGAGCGATTATCGCTTGAAAGCTTGCATTTTAAAATGGAAAGAAACTCATCGTGAGAAAATATTGTTGTAGCTTTTAAATGCTTTTCACAATTTTTTCTCTCTTGAATCGTAAATAGAGATTTATAAAACAACTTGGGATAACTAATTTTCAATGAATACTGCAATAACTGAACTGAGGTGAAACAGGGATCGAGGAAAACAAAGGATCGCTCTCTGACTGGGGGGCTTGGGATGGAGGAAGGACAGGATTAGGAGTGGCCATGATGGGACAAGAGGTGACAGTGACACAATGTTGGGACAAGAGGTGACAGTGACACAATGTTGGGACAAGAGGTGACAGTGACACAATGTTGGGACAAGAGGTGACCGTGACACAATGCTGGGACAAGAGGTGACAGTGACACAATGTTGGGACAAGAGGTGACCGTGACATAATGTTGGGACAAGATGCGACAAGTGTTTTACGCAACAAACGTGTCAGACAAGCCCAGAACCACCATCCAAGATGGCGGCGGGGATAAATCATATTAGCAGATGTATGCAAATTTGAAACAAAAACTTTCTACAAATTGAATCTGAGTGCGCGCGCCGAGTATTGACCTGACGTGAAATATTGATGGCAGATTATTCAAATGTGAAAAGTGATTGGGAAAAAAAAAACAAAACCACAATCCCTCTCGGAGAAATGGAGGATTTGATCCCATGATTTATTATGGCCCAATAATTGATCTGCCCCGTGTACCTACCTCTGTGAAGTCGTAGCTGGCGGGGTCGCCCAGCGCGATGTCGCGGTAACCGGCGTACTGGATGAGCTGCGGGTTCCAGATCCTGAAGTCCCCGCGGCCCGGGACCCGCTGGGGGAACACCGTGATGGCGGATCTATACAGGCCGCCCGACTTCTTCTTTGTGGCTTACATAGAAATACTTAGTGTGGAAGTTCACAATGTGTGGATCTAAGGAAATAAAGGTATCCCATCAAAATACTAATGGACAAAACTTAAGGAAGTGGAAAGTCTGTTTTTTGAAGAAGACAGAGGCTTGGTTATCTCGTGTACATTGAATAAAGGTCATTGTAATATATTTCAGAGATATACATGCTAAAACTTCCTTAAGTTTTGTCCATGAGTGTAGCTTGGTATGTTCTACTCAAGAAGTGCCTGTCTTGTTGTATAATTCACTGATGTGCCAATGTGTCAGCTCACCTGATGTTGCCCTTGTTGGTGCTGTACTTGATATGGTTGCAGATGGCCTCGAACATTTCGCGCGCCGTCGTGACGCCCCGCGCGTCGAACACCTGCAGCTTGGACCACTGGATGCGGCCGATGCAGCGCGGGGAGTTGCGCCAGGCCAGCTTGGCTCCGTACACCAGCTCCGTCTCCAGCAGGTCGTAGGTTCCGCGGCGGGACAGATCGCCCTCCACCTCGCGGATCCTGGCCAGGTGGCCCGGGCTGTTGTACCTGCCTCACACCACGTGGCAGGCTTCTCGTGGAGGATAGTCTGTGTTCAGAATATCACAGAATGTTTGAGAGAGAGATACTCAGATGTTGCGAACTTCTTGTTAGCTTAAATCTGATCGACCAAGCAGGACGTGAGTCCACTCACCTCTTGATGCTCGAGTAATACTGGTCGAAGAAGCGGCGGGCGTGGTCCAGGATATCCAGGGAGGAGCGCGGGTGGCAGGGCGGGCCGGACACCAGGGAGCCCATGCACACGTGCCGGCTGCAGAGCACGGGCTGCACACATCGCCACCTACACCCGGGGTCTGTACGCGGGGTCTACAGCCGGGGGTCTACACCCGGGGTCTACAGCCGGGAGTCTGTACCCGGGGGTCTACAGCCGGGAGTCTACAGCCGGGGGTCTACACCCGGGGGTCTGTACCCGGGGTCAAGGATAGTCCAGCGGATTGTTATCAAAAGTACGTCGCCCGACTCCCCGATTGGTGACATTTGAGCTAACCGCCACCAATAAAAGTTCTCTATCAGTCAATTTTCCCGAAAGTAACTTTTCTGTACCACGAGGGGTAACAGCGGCCGCCGGAGACTTGACGGAACCTGTGGGTTGTTGGTATTTCTATCTTTGGCAGAAACATTTCACAACTTACTCTCAGTGACAACCCAGGTATATGCTCCAAAACTCGAAGTCACCAATCTACAACTGTAAAAAAGACTTTCCTTACCACACAATTTTGCACATTCACATTGTATTCGTCTAGAAAGGTCACACCTACCGTCAAAATAAACCAAGCGCCTTGACCGTCTCCGCCAACTAGCGGCCTCGGGTCGGTGACAAAGCACTACATCAACTTTGAAAATTTCAGAGCGTCCACCTGGAGACCATGGTTCCGGGCCCTCGTCAGTCCAGGGCGGACTTTATTCCATGAGATCCACACGGGATCAAATGTCCGTCCTGGGCCATGTCCCCGAAACCATGATCTCTAGGTGGACGCTTCTTAGTCACCGACCCGAGGCCGCTAGTTTGCGGAGGTGGTCAATAGTTGGCGTCTAGTTTTGAATTTTATTTTGACGGGAGAGGTGCCCTATGCTTTTATAGATCAATTTCCTCCCGGCAAAATTTCCATCTATATATATGATAATCCTCCCCAGTCCAAGCCACGAAACCAACCAACGCGCTATGTCGGTGCTCGGGTCTGTTGGATTGATCCACTGCCGCCAATTTGGATGTCCTTCCGCTGACCTAGCGGCTTGCCATGCTTGAGAGAGGTCTAGAGCATTTGCCTGCCTCGATCGTTCATTCTCAGCCAGGTCAGCTTCCTGGTTCCCACCACATCTCGAAGTTTGCCATTGATCCAAACTGGTCGAACCACGGCTGTGAAGGAAGGGATTCTATGCGGCATATAGGCCTCTTTCCATTTATACCATTTTGGTGCGAATTCCTTGTACGGCTATCATACTGGACCACAACTCAATTAGAAACTCGGGCAAGAGAAACTCGGATGTCAGCTAGCCAAACAATGTCTGCAGGAGACACAGCTCCCGCTATGTCCCGGGAATGGCTCAGAGGCTCTCTGGCCACGTTAGCTGCCATCTCTATTCGTGCTGGAATCTACCTACAAATCCCGATTAATGCTCACAATATACACTCATGGACAAAACTTAATCAAGTTGTACCTTTCAGCATGTATATCGGGATTATAACTCTGAAAGATATTACTGTGACCTTTATTGAAGACACTCGAGATAAACAAGTGTGAACATAATTGCCTCTGTCTCCTTAAAAAAATAGACGAGAGGCGAGATCAAAATATGAAATTTCCTTAAGTTTTGTCCATGAGTTTAGGATGTGTATAAATCCGCCATGAATGTATATCTATGCTCCAGATATACAAACATATATATCTAGAACCAATCAATTCATACATGTCTATTCATGTATGTCAGTCAATTTGATCCACTCCAACACGACTAGGAAGCAGCGGGTGGACATAATTAAGTGAACTCCGGGAATATTGCTGCGACAAACCGAGCATGCAGATCCCCAAACTTCCTTCCACTCCAACTGGTGATTTTTGCCCATTCTGCTGCCGAGACAGCTGAATCAATCGCCCGTAGGAAACATCGATTCTCCTCGCTCCCCTCCGTGACCTAAACCAAGGAAATCTGGGTCTTTTTAAAACACCAAACGACTAATCTGTTGCGCATGCGTCTTGTATTTTTAATTTAGCGAATTAAATGGCTGTGTGGCAGTTAGAGGGACGATTACCGCCGGGCTAATGGCGGATCCGACCGTGGGAGTAAATTACAGCCATCTTGGCCGCTCGATTCAGTCATCGCACAAGAAGACGAAGACAAATGCTGGAGCGGCGTAATTGCGGGGATCGAGTCTTCGATCAGCCTCAGCCGGTGCGGATAAATAGGGATCTACTGGACGGATCCTGCGGGATCTGTGGGCCAAATTGACCTTTCCGTGTTGACACAAACCTCAATCTTACCTCTCCTCACTAGGTCTACACATGCACAAACGGACTATTGACCGCGTTGGCAATCCAACTCGAGAGATAGAGCAAGATGACATTTTGGGGGCGAATTTCTGGATTTTAAAATGTCCAAATATCTCACTATTGGTTTTCACACACACACAAAAAGCGATCATAATTGATTTGAAGAAAATAACTCAGGAAGGATGCCATTTTTTCGTGTGATCTCACGTGAAGACGAAAGAAAAAAGTTTAAAGGCGGTTTGGAATTCCAGGAACTAGAGTAGCAGTCAGTGGTCTGGCTTCTTGTAAAACAGCGGTAAAAGCCCATGCAAACATTTCGCAGAATAAAGTGAAGTTGTGATTTTTACTTTAAATTCGGGAAATTCAATTTGGTTGAAATCGGCGCAGAAAAGTTTTATCGGGAAATAATTTGGTTTCAGGCTGAAAGCTCCCAAGGGCGCAAATCGAGTTAGCGCGCCCTCTATTTGCTTTAATAAATTAACTATTAGGAAAATGTAGTTACGTGAGACAACTTCTTCCACCGACACTGGAAATTACATGAAGATCTGGAAAATAAAATAATAAACACCTCGAAAACCTAGTAGATAAACTGGTAAACTCCGGGAAAACTTGCAGATAAACTCCAGTAAAACTAGCAGGTAAACTCCAGTAAAACTAGCAGGTAAAACTAGTAACTCCAGTAAAATTAGCAGGTAAACTCCAGTAAAACTAGCAGGTAAACTCCAGTAAAACTAGCAGGTAAACTCCAGTAAAACTAGCAGGTAAACTCCAGTAAAACTAGCAGGTGAACTCCAGTAAAACTAGTAAACTCCAGTAAAACTAGCAGGTAAACTCCAGTAAAACTAGCAGGTAAACTCCAGTAAAACTAGCAGGTAAAACTAGTAAACTCCAGTAAAATTAGCAGGTAAACTCCAGTAAAACTAGCAGGTGAACTCCAGTAAAACTAGTAAACTCCAGTAAAACTAGCAGGTAAACTCCAGTAAAACTAGCAGGTAAACTCCAGTAAAACTAGCAGGTGAACTCCAGTAAAACTAGTAAACTCCAGTAAAACTAGCAGGTAAACTCCAGTAAAATTATCAGGTAAACTCCAGTAAAACTAGCAGGAAAACTCCAGTAAAACAAGCAGGAAAACTCCAGTAAAACTAGCAGGTAAATCCAGTAAAACTAGCAGGTAAACTCCAGTAAAACTAGCAGGAAAACTCCAGTAAAACTAGCAGGTAAACTCCAGTAAAACTAGCAGGAAAACTCCAGTAAAATTAGCAGGTAAACTCCAGTAAAACTAGCAGGAAAACTCCAGTAAAACTAGCAGGAAAACTCCAGTAAAACTAGCAGGAAAACTCCAGTAAAACTAGCAGGTAAACTCCAGTAAAACTAGCAGGAAAACTCCAGTAAAATTAGCAGGTCAAGTCCAGTAAAACTAGCAGGAAAACTCCAGTAAAACTAGCAGGTAAACTCCAGTAAAACTAGCAGGTAAACTCCAGTAAAACTAGCAGGAAAACTCCAGTAAAACTAGCAGGTAAACTCCAGTAAAACTAGCAGGAAAACTCCAGTAAAACTAGCAGGAAAACTCCAGAAAACACCTAGCAGGAAAGAATATGAAACATGTAAAACGCAGTCAAAACGGCTGTAAGATTATTCGATGTAAACCGCGCATTGCCCTGGGCATTCAATAGCCGCGCCAAATATAAAACCCGATAAGCAATATTGGAACTTTATGTCGCAATAAACGGGGGTCGATACCTTGGAGCTGGCCTGGTGCAGGGTGTCGACGGTCCAGTGGCCCGTGCCCAGGTGCCGCAGGCGGACGGGCCGCTGGTGCTCGCTGGACACACGTTCCCAGGTCTTCAAGTGACCACATCATAATTTGGTCATCTAAGGAAGAGAACCAGAATCAGGTCAACCAATGCTCACATATTGTCTACAAGCTAAAGTAGCCGTTTGTTCTCAGCTCACACGTCTAGACACACCACCAGCCCAAAGTCCACTTAGAATTCCAAAGTGCCAGTAACACAGTTGGTCTCGTGGTCAGTAGAGAAAGAGAGAGAGATTAATCTTAAACAAATGTTTCAATCATTAGAATGTTGTAGAGAAATTGGTCAAAAATACAATAGCGTCCATTATTTGAATCAAAGCTTTCAACAATGATCAGTATCCTCCCCGATAATCAACACAACAACGACAAAAATATTTATTAATACCTTTTGGTCTTATACAAATTCCCGAGTAGAATAAGGTATATACAGGAATAACAGTAACAATAATCAGCAATGTTATTTACAATGTATCAAATGGGTGGAAAGAAGAAAGAAAGGACTTGGCATAAAGTTATATACAAGCAAACAAGAACAAGCAATTCCTTTCAATCCTCCCCGATAATCACATTTGGTTATAGATTTAAGGCGCGTGATAACATAATGTGATCCATAGCGACTACGTAAGAAAGAACATGCAGTCAGAACAAAGTGAACGAGGTAAACAGCCCTTTCTAGAATATTCCAGATCACAAGGAGGCACTAACATTGTAAATATGTAAATATTCTGTAAATGTGATGAACCGGTGCATATTGTCCAATGTAAATACCATGCGCTAGGTTGTTCTGTTTGAGTGGAGTCTAATGAAGTTATTTTTGAACTGAGGGCGATACGTAAATCCGAGTGTCCTGGGGCAAAATTGGCTGAAGCCATTTTATATTCGATTTAATATCTCCCTAGCCCGCCACGGGATATTTTAATAACCATCAGATAGCTATGTGTAACTTTCTTTTCATAATTTGAGGAAGATCTTTTTCAATAATGGCCGCGCGCTAAGACCTCGGGAACAATGCAGCGATATTGGATTATATCGGAACGTAATGTATATTAATCCATCAGGATTCTGGGAGATTTTGATATGCAAATCTGACAGAACCGGCTCCTAGGTGGCGGTCATGTGTGGGAGAGAAGGTCTTTAATAAGGAAATCGGTATTTGCATAGATGAAATGGCGAGCATGCGCACAATCGACAGATCCAGGAGATTTTAATTTTGCTTATCTACACTTCAGTCTGATTATCCAAAAGAACCAGAGCATTTTTGATTAAAAATTTTGCTCTACTGAAATCTTTTTTTTATTATTTTCTTAATCCCGCGCATTGTTTTAATTGCTCCAGGAATATTCAGTCCCATGTCTTTGTTTTTCCGACGTTAAAAAGTACTTTAATCAATCAATTTTTGTCTTCTTGCGAAAGAACGAGCAAAAATGCCGATGGAAATGACTTCTGTATTGTCTCGAGGGGAAAACAGATTTCAAGTTTTTGTTCCACCAAGATCTCAACCATTGTCAAATTGATTCGCAGAGGATTTCCCCTCGCGGCGTTCGATCAACATTCCACAGGGACGTCGGCTGCGAGCTAATTGCCCCACACAGAACGAGGAAGGAATTTAAAAAATAAAATTAAAAAAACAACCAGACGACATAACCAATCAAGCAGCCGATTGTCCTAATGAAGTGGACGCTTGTCGATTGAGTTAAAATATTTCGCTTTAATTTTCCGAAGACCAATTAGGAAGGGCACGTGCTGAACTTGAAGAACTTGGAATTTTTTAGACGTCCTCCCACCACACGGACATAGGTCCCGGGCAGGTGTTCTATCCAGGTGCCAACTCCTCACACACCTTGAATTACTAAATAAAGCCTCAATACCATAAAGCAAATTTAAATTTTGATGAAAGGAAGGAGAATTTTAGGTATTTCAGAAATTATTTTCTCCACGTCGGGAAAGAATCATTTTCACGAAAAGAAGGAAGTGAAGATTTCTGAATTGTTCTTACAGTTGGTGTCATCTACAGCCCGTGGAAGATGTAACTACAGGCCGAGGTTCTACCGGTAACCTGATACATAAATGGTATATCCTCTCTTTGGGACACTAACAAGTACCTTCCGTAGGAACCTTGATACGGTCTAGAAACATTCTGTAAGTAATTTGATACGGACTATTTGTATTTCTACGGTATTTGTGAGTTGAAAAAGAAAAGAAGAAAGAGCGTCCGGGAACTCTGACAAAAAGGCCCAAGTTGGCAAATCAGTAGTCAGTGTAAAACCAACTTGCTGGGAATGGACGTTGTAATTACATGACACCTGGTCGTTCGATGCCAAACAACGGAGTTTCAAGAATTGAAATTACTTCGAACAAGAGTTGAGAAGTTTGCAAAGCCAATTGTGACTCGCGGTGCAAATTGCTCGGGACAATTAGGATGTCGTCTGGATTGAAAACAAAATTTGCCTGACGTCAGCTCCTGCAGACATTTTGGTCGACCTGCCGCAGTAGCTGTAACCTCACTACAGTCACTACTGGATACATATCTTAGGGAAATGTAGAATTAAAGTTTGAGTAGAATGGTACCAAAAGTTGCATACCTCTCCCTTTAAGAATCACTCATGGACAAAACATGAGGAAGTGGAAAGTCTTTAGTGTCGCCGATCATCTATTTTTCTGAAGTAGACAGAGGCTGTTTACACTTGGTTATCTCGTGTGTCTTCAAAGGTCACTGTAATATCTTTCAGAGTTATTGTCTCAATCCCGATATACCTGCTAAAAGGTTCAACTTCCTTAAGTTTTGTCCATGAGTGTAGTCAGGTCTTGTTGGTAAAGCTCTGTGACAACAGTAGAGTGGCGTTAGTTCACTGGACTTCTTCCTTTTTCCCGAATCACGTTTAGAACGAGATAACTAGGATTCCTTTATAGGAAAACATTTTTGTACTTTGGGATTATACAAACTCGGGATGAAAAACGCATCCACATTTGGTTTTCATTTATCAACATTTCGACCGCTCACTGCCGCCATTCTCAAGGTGTTGCATAGCTGCTGTCGTCGAGGTTGTAAGGTCTGCCATGTCGGTGTTGTAAACTCGATGTAAACGTGGTTGCAACAGTTGAATGTAGTGAAGCATTTGTTCGATCCCAGGGAAACTATATGTTCAATATTTAGCAGCTGATGTAACCACATTGTGATCAGAATATCAGAGCACTACACGCCTACGTCTGATCATCAAATCTAGAAAATATTCGACAACAGCTAAATAACACATTGAGGTTTTCTACATTGAAACTGGCGTCAGTGAGTAGACGCAATAAAAACAAAGTTGAAATTAAGAAAGAGACACCAGAATGTGCAACTAAAAGTTGCTGATGGCTTGCACCATCTGTCAGAATAAATATCCACTAATCGTTGAGGAACGGTGCGTTCCGAGCCTCGTTAGGCGGCGCCACCGCATTCTGGGATTTAATTTAAACATCCGGGTATATAACGGGCGCAATCAAATTATCGTCTGCAATTAAATGCCAGGAGAATCACCAAGACGGCGGCGTTCTTCTTTCTCTTGGTTGGCATAATGGGCGGCGGCCATTTTTATGGAACTTTCTTCCAGACTGGAATGGTTTGGAATTTCTTTGCCTCGACCAGAAACTTTCAAACAAGCATAGTTCCATGCACACGTTACCATTCCCTTGGTACCATTTCCTCAACCAGAAACTTTTAAAAGGACATAGTTCCATGCACACGTTACCATTTCCTCAACCAGAAACTTTCAAACAAGCATAGTTCCACGCACACGTTACCATTCCTTCAATCAGAAACTTTCAAACAAGCATAGTTCCACGCACACGTTACCATTTCCTCAACCAGAAACCTTCAAACAAGCATAGATCCATGCACACGTTACCATTTCCTCAACCAGAAACGTTCAAACAAGCATAGTTCCATGCACACGTTACCATTCCTTCAATCAGAAACTTTCAAACAAGCATAGTTCCATGCACACGTTACCATTTCCTCAACCAGAAACCTTCAAACAAGCATAGATCCATGCTATTGAGTCCTTTGAGGCCTTCTGCTCAATATTGAAAGGTGTGTCTCTTCTTTAACTTCGAGAGACGCCCTAGTGCCTCTTTTGTCCAGCCTTATGTCACTAGCTATCTATATCCAAGGGGAGAGGAAGGCCCGAAAGAAAGGATACCACCACGCGCACAATCTCCTATTTCAGAACTACTACTTTTATTAAAAAACACGGTCAATTTATACATTAAGAAAATTTACATAATAATTTATACAGCAAAGAAATCTACATAACAGTTTGTACAACAAAGAGATTTACATACTTTTATCCTAGTTTAAAGTCAAACATATTTGCATAAAACAAGGACGACCAATTTAGTGGTCGTAACATACTCCCCCCGCTGTTGAACAGGAGTTCAACAGAAGAAAAGAGTGAAAAAATACAAACATTTTCACAATCTTCTTGATTGGAAAAATTTCCTCCAGATTCAGAACGAAAACTACAAAATAAGATAAATTCAAATCTAAATTATTATCCTTTTCACTATCTTCAATAATATTTGAAAAATATTCAGATTCCAAATCACGAACAATCAAAAATCTTTAGGATAACAAAGATCAGCTTGAGCACTACCCTTTAAGGCTCGTGAAGCATCAAAAATATTCATTTCCCTTTTAATCGTTCCAGGAGAAATATAAGACCAATTTTTTTCTATGATCAATACTAGGATTCCTATATTCAGCAATCTGTTCAACTCCATAAACAGGAGATCCGCCATTATCAGTAACATCCCTCAAAAACATTTTTGGCCATGTGCCTTTTCCAACAGGGACTAACTTTCTATCCCAGAAGAGCTCATCAAATCTCATTATGCTTCTGTTTTCAGATTTTGAAAGAAGCTCACCAAGTAGCCTTCTATTTGAGATTCTCGACACTGCCATCTTCTCTCCCAGTGTCTCCTCAATGATTTATCCTCTCATACCAATCCATAGACCCTTGACCCATATCCTCTCCCAGGGGATCATCCCATCCACCTGCGCTATTCCATGTCTTCCGCAGCAAAATTCCAGGCGCTGTCCCTGGTGAACAAAACCCGATGGCATCGTCTGAAGGCTTAGAGACATAGTCTGTAGGTTTAGAGCAGTCATAGGATTCTGAAATCTTCTTTAGAGATATCAAACCACTCAATATAATATTCCTACAATCTACCGGATTCGCAATCCTTTCCAGTTTAGCACTTTTACCAGACTTTTCTGGAGACTTGCCTCCTAAATTAAGATTTTTCTCTGGAGTAGGCACTTGCCTTTTTGGAGAACTGGCCGGAGTATATAATATTGGAGCAATTACAGTTCTAGAAACAGTTTCCTTCGATACAAGTTGCATTTTATTGTTTGGAAGACATTTGCCAATTGAACTTTTTTCTATTGGTTCTCTCTTTACCTAGGTGATCTGGATAGTACAACTTTGTTTAGAAAGCATTTTACCCTCTCCAACCTTTGCATCATCATATTCAACTATTTCTTTTCCTTCCGGATTTTTGAGGTACGGGGCACATAATCAAAATCATCAATACAACTATTTTCCCGCCCAAAAACCATCAGCCATCCATCCTCTTCTTCCAAAGAAATCTGAGGCAGTCCCAATCATTCTCCTTAATGGCGATCATCCGGAAATATCTTCCCATGTCGGCCAAAACTCCAAATTTATTTTCCCGAAATGCCATCCTTATTTCAGGGATTCTTCTCGGTAGATTGGGTTCCCTCTTCAAATACCGCCTCAAGGATAGTCCGCCGTGTCCTCGACAGGAAGCGTCGTCAATCACTAGCCGTACAGGCGTAGTCCTGGACTCACTCTTAAACACAGGACGATCAGGAAAATAGCATCCTTTTACTTTAAATTCCGTATCTCCAGTTTGTCTTGCTTCCACCAATTTCCTCGATACTTGAACTTTGACAATTCTTTCCTCAATATCATCAATGGATTCAGTTTCATCACCTGAAATCTCTACTTGATCAGCGCCTTCAGCTACCGCTTTAGAATTGTTCACCGATTCATAACCTTTAATTGCAGTTTTAGAATCCTTTACTCCATTGTCCTTGGTTTCAGCTTCCGAGTCTTCTTTATTCTTTAAATCTGCATCTTCACCTTTTTCATTAGCAGTTTCCTCTTTCGCAAGAGACTCTGCACTTTCAGTTTCTATAACTGACCCCTTGTTAACTTGAGCTTTTTCACTTTCATCTGCTTCAATGGATTTTTTCTCAACTTCGGCCTTTTCACTTTCTTCAGCAAAGTGCCTTTTCTCAATTTGAGCCTTTTCACTCTCCCCAGGAAAATGCCTTTTCTCAATTTGAGCTTTTTCACTTTCTTCAACAAAAGACCTTTTCTCAACTCCAGTCTTATGACTTTCCTCCGCTTCTGGTTCTGTGCTGGGACCTGTTCCCATTTCAGGTTCTGTGCCGAGACCTGTTTCCATTTCAGGTTCTGTGCTGAGACCTGTCTCCATTTCAGGTTCTGTGCTGAGACCTGTTTCCATTTCAGGTTCTGTGCTGAGACCTGTTTCGGGTTCTGTGCTGAGACCCTCTGTTTCTGTTTCTGAATTTTTCTCAACTTGAGAGTTTAGTCTTTCTTCAACTTCTGCAACAGATATTTTCTCAACTTGAGACTTTAGGAACCTGTCGATCTCTATTCGTACGTCAATGTACATCTCCTCGTAGTGCACAGTGGACTCCAGTTCTTTCAATATATCCTTTTCGTCATTTTCCTCTGTCCTAATTATTTCTATCTCAATTTTTCTATTAAATTCCCTAATTTGCTGGTGATGCTGGACGATGACCTCTTTCCTTTTCATCAATAGGCCCTCATCAGGGGAGACTCCCTTCAATTCTTCTAGAACTTCGCCTATTTCCCTAGTGAAGATATTTCTCATTGTAGCTCTAGATTCTTTTAATATCTTCAAATTCGCAAAGTTCCCTTGAGTCTCCATCCTGGAGTCCTGGAATCTTATAATCCTAGTATCTTATAATCCTGGCAGGCTCGCCACAAGTTTGAGTCCTTTGAGGCCTTCTGCTCAATATTGAAAGGTGTGTCTCTTCTTTAACTTCGAGAGACGCCCTAGTGCCTCTTTTGTCCAGCCTTATGTCACCAGCTATCTATATCCAAGGGGAGAGGAAGGCCCGAAATAAAGGATACCACCACGCTCAATACCTTAATCAGAACTACTACTCATTAAAAAACACGGTCAATTTATACATTAAGAAAATTCACATAATAATTTATACAGCAAAGAAATCTGCATAACAGTTTGTACAACAAAGATATTTACATACTTTTTATCCTAGTTTAAAGTCAAACATATTTGCATAAAACAAGGACGACCAATTTAGTGGTCGTAACACATGCACACGTTACCATTTCCTCAACCAGAAACGTTCAAACAAGCATAGTTCCATGCACACGTTACCATTCCTTCAATCAGAAACTTTCAAACAAGCATAGTTCCATGCACACGTTACCATTCCCTTGCCTCAACCAGAAAACCAGCAAAGGTTCATCCAATCAGAACTTCACCTACGCGTACTTTGATCTCAAACACAGAGGGCAAGAAACTGGAGTTTGAACTCTTATTATAAACAATTCTCCGAGGGTTTCTTTTATCTCACGACAATTCAAGATTTCGGACGTGACGGCCCTTTAACAGGTATGGTTACGATAATTTGTTTTATTATCCCTAGTATAATAAATAAATAAATCCCTAGTACAGGTCAGGATAATCATGGTGGGAAGAAGTTGGCGACTGCTTTTACTCTAAGTGCACCACATGCCTACACATGTGAAAAGCAGTTCGACTTTTGCACTTGCAAATGTCTAGAGCCCCTTTTGGTTACTACACACACTAGACGCTCTATAAGTAAACAGCCACACACTAGACGTTCTATAAGTATACAGCCACACACTAGACGTTCTAGAAGTATACAGCCACACACTAGACGTTCTATAAGTATACAGCCACACACTAGACGTTCTATAAGTATACAGCCACACACTAGACGTTCTATAAGTATACAGCCACACACTAGACGTTCTATAAGTATACAGCCACACACTAGACGTTCTATAAGTATACAGCCACACACTAGACAACAATTGACAAACAATTGACAACCAATTGACAATGAATCTTATGTGCTACAAGGATGCCACAGGAAAATTGATATACACGCTGGAGAAAGTGGATCCCCAAGGAAAGCCCACAGTCTCAGCACATCCAGCTCGCTTCACCCCAGAGGACAAGTTCAGTGCTGGCAGACTTCGCATCAAGGAGAGGTTTGGACTCCTGTTGACCCAGCAGCCACCTCGACAACTCTGAACATCTTCCATCTCCCCTGTGTATATATACTTGAAACATCATGTTGTGTATAGTCTGTGTGATTTCTCAGTGAAGTTATTACTCTGGGAATACTTGTTAATAAACTAAATCATCTATAACACTAGACGTTCTATAAGTATACAGCCACACACTAGACGTTCTAGAAGTATACAGCCACACACTAGACGTTCTATAAGTATACAGCCACACACTAGACGTTCTAGAAGTATACAGCCACACACTAGACGCTCTATAAGTATACAGCCACACACTAGACGCTCTATAAGTAAACAGCCACACACTAGACGTTCTAGAAGTATACAGCCACACACTAGACGTTCTAGAAGTATACAGCCACACACTAGACGTTCTAGAAGTATACAGCCACACACTAGACGTTCTAGAAGTATACAGCCACACACTAGACGTTCTATAAGTATACAGCCACACACTAGACGTTCTAGAAGTATACAGCCACACACTAGACGCTCTATAAGAATGCGACCACACACTAGACGTTCTATAAGAATGCGACCACACACTCAACGTTCTAGAAGAGATCGCCGTCTAGCCACTGTCCAGTATCCGGTGTCGCTCCTCTAAAAGTGTTTGTCCGGACTTTCGATCGATGACTTGGACTTTCTTCAGCTCCCACTTGACCTCAGTGATCCTTCCTTTCCGGCGTTAAGTCCGTTCTTGTTTACGTGAAGTCCTTGGTCGGCAACATTTCATTCTTGGATCCCCATTTCAAATTTACACACCGATAATGGTAAAATATAAATAAAAATAAATACTTTTATAGCCAAAAGTAAAGGAAGTGGAAAGTCTTTGATGTCACCGGTTGTCTGTTCTTTTTTTAAGGAGACAGAGGCTGTTCACACTTGGTTATCTCGTGTGTCTTCAATAAAGGTCACTTTAATATCTTTGAGAGTTATTGTCTGAATCCAGATATACATGATGAAATGTAAAACATCCTTAAGTTTTGTCCATGAGTGCCCAGAATGTTTGTGTCGTAATCAGAAACAGAGAGAGAGAGAGCTAGAAAATGTGAATGTAACTGAATTATACCTAATATTGTCGTAAATATATACTATTCCATGAAAAGATGAATAAGTTTAACATTTATTTTTTGCTCTCCTATAAAATTCCTTCTTTGATATTCTTTATAAGTATTTTTTAATCCTCCTATAGGAGCAAAAAACGAAACTGTGCCCAGCACCCCTGTAATATCTTCCAAGAAATACACGTGCCTGGCACCACCTGGTGTATTGGACACCTCCCCTGACATTGTAAATAAAACCAAAAGAAAACTTAGTTGTCACAAGGGGTAGTTGGTGACTTCTGTACCTTGTTGTTCCCTTGTACAGAGATTCCATGAGTTCATGCTCCTTTAGCTGTTTGATGATGAGCAGCGGCCTCTCCCAAAAGTCCTGTTTAGTGCATCTAATGCAAGCCAAAATGTGTTCTGGAGCTGCAGGTGCCAAACTACATTTTTGGGCAAGTGGGGATAGATTTTGTTGTTATTTTCTATCTTCAATGGCTTGAGAGTAGTAAATGTTGTTGTTTGATGCTGTGTGAGGTTCAGACTCCACTGTACCAGCTGGTCGTAGCCGCAGCTACCCAAATAAATGATAAGTTTGAAGATCATTCGTTGGTTGGAGGTTTGTCCGGGAAAATATATACAAGGCAACCAGTTATTGATTTACTCCCCGATGTTTCACTGACTTGCTGCCACTCAGGGGAATGATTCTTTCTTTATCGTATTTCCCACTTATATATGTACACTGAAATACACTCTGTACAGCGTCGCGTATTTTGCCAAACTGTGAACGTATATAACTAGGATTCAATATAATCATTCCCCAGCGAGTCACTGAAACGTCTTAAATAACAAATTAGTTGATTAGGAAAAAGGCATCTCCTTATCGTGCAACTGTAAGTTGCTGATGGCTTGCGCCATCTATCGGAATAAATATCAACTATTCTCGTTGATTTTTAATTATTCCAGAATTGGCCAAAATTAAAATCAACGAGATAAGTTGATATTTATTCCGATAGATGGTGCAAGCCATCAGCAACTTTCAGTTGCACGATAAGGAGATGCCTTTTTCCTAATTTATGCACCTTATCCCAGTACAATATTACATTTGTACTATTTTTCAAATTAGTTGATGTAACAATATATTTCCAAACAAGTTTCTTGTTTTGCAATAAACACAAATGTCCGTGTGACTCCACTCACCGTGCGACTCCACTCACCGTGTAACTCCACACACCGTATAACTAACTCCACTCGCCGTATCACGCAGCTAATGATGCCCCCAATTCGAGCAGCACATAAGATATTTATAACGCACTCTCTTTCAAAACTGTTGACTCAAGAGAATAAATCTCAGTAAACATCGGGGAATGCTTCCGCCGTATTACAGTAATTGATTTCTGGCATTTCACAGCTCTCTACACATGCGCCAGCTACATGGTCGCTCAGGTCGCAGGACTTCCTTATGTATCTAATTGGCCTCGGTGGGGATCACTGGTCATTCCATATCTACTTGGATTGTGAGCAATCCAAATGAATTTATTAAACAAACGACTTTTTTAAGATTTTTTTTAAAAATAAAACGCTTTATTCAGATCTCTCCAGGGGATAAACCGTTTGATCAATAATAATATACTACTCTGATCAAAAAGTTTCGACACTTTTCTCATAAGTTAAAAAAAAAAAAAACTTTATTATTCTACCAAATTCAAATTGTCCCCTTCAAAGTAGTCCCCGTTGGCCGCGATGCACATCGGCCCCTTTTTTTCCAGTCGGCAAAACACCTCTGGTAGTCTGTTTTCGGGATCGCCTTCATGGCCTTCTTTGATTCCACTTTGATCTCTTCTATGCTCTGAAATTTCCGGCCCTTTAACTTTTTTTTGTGCTTTCCAAAAAGGAAGAAGTCGCAGGGGGCCAAATCGGGACTGTAGGGGGGTTGGGGGAACACAGAGGTTGACTGGTCCTGCAAGAACTTCGAGATTTTGAGGGTTGTGTGCGCCGGCGCGTTATCGTGGTGGAGGATCCACGACTTGCTCCTCCACAGCTCCGGCCGTTTCTGCCTGATCGCTTCCCTCAATCGCCTCAAAACTCCCAGGTAGGAGTCAGCAGTTATTGTAGAGCCTTGTTGTTGAAATTCATGATGAACGATGCTCTGGTAGTCGAAAAACACCGTCAACATGACCTTGACTTTGCTGGGAGCCTTCCTCGCCTTCTTTGATCTCAGCTCATTTTTGAAGCGCCACTCCGATGCCTGTTGGGTAGTTTCCGAATAAAAGCCGTAAATCCATGTTTCGTTTCCAGTAATGACCCTCTTCAGCAATTCGGGGTCGTCGGTTGTCGCTTCGAGATTGAGACTGGCCGTTACTTTCCGGGCGTTCTTTTGATCAAAAGTCAAATCTTTGGGAACGAGAACGGCGTTGAGTCTTCTCACTCCCAAAAAGTCCTTCATTATCGATTGAGTCGACCCGAATGATATCCCTGCTTCTTCGGCGACCTCCCTGACAGTTATTCGTCGGTCTTCACGCACCAGTTCCAACACCTTGTCCACTTTTTCAGGCGTGGTTGATGTGGACCGCCTCCCGGAACGCTCGTTGTCGGCGGTCTCTTCCCGACCCTTCTTGAAGCGCTTGTACCACTCGAAAACTCGTCTTCGGTTCATGACGGCATCCCAGTAGGCTGTTTGCAACATCCAAAAAATTTCGGCACTCTTGAATTCGTTTTTCACACAGAACTTGATGCAAATTCGTTGATCCTTCATTTCGGTGACTAACGAAATCGAAGCACGGGCAAAATGGCTTCACTTTAGAACAGCCGCTGCTCGCGCTGTTGTGGCGCGTGATTTTTGAAAATTTGCAGGTCTCCAAGCCAAGGGCAACGCTTGCGTTTGCCACAACCCGGGATAAAATATATTGAGTTTTCAGGATTTTATGAGCAAAGTGTCGAAACATTTTGATCACAGTAATATATTCATTAATCAAATCAAATATTATATATATAATAGTTAATAGAACAACTAGTAAAACGAAATAATTAATTAACTCCTAAGACTTTATATTCCAACTTTAAACAACCATTTGATCCATCCATGTATAAAACTGCTGTATAGATGTCTGATGTATAATACATTGTTGAATATTCCTTCTTCACTTGTACTGATCTAAATTTCTGTCAATTCTACTAATTATAATTAGTAGAACAATAATTATTGTTCTTTAAGGAACTGCTTGTTCTCGATTGCTTGTAATTTATATAAGTTTATTCCCCAAGTTCTTTCTTTCTTCTTTCCCCTTATTTGATACATTGTAAATAACATTGCTGATTATTGTTACAGTTATTCCTGTATATACCATGCACTTCTACTTGGAGAGAATCTGTATAAGACCAAAAGGTCTTAATAACCCTTTTGTTGTTGTTTATATGTTAATAACTGCCATTAGATAACTACTTGCTTGCATAATTAACAGAGAGGATCTGCAGTATGCCATATATATAAGACGACAGGTGACATCAAATAATTTTCACTTCCTTAATATTTGTCCATGAGTGTATATATTAAACATAATTTCCGTTAGATAGATAATTACTAACATAATAAATAGCGAGGATATGTAAATATACCGCAGCTAAGTTCGTCCAGAGTCACGTGAGCAAACGGCCAGCCGAGCACGTCGTCTAACTGCCGTAGCCGATGTGTAGGCCGAACCGCTGCGTCACCACTTCCCCAGATCGTCTGCCAGGTAAACAAATCGTCCCATTTGCAGCCGGTTTAATCAAAGGTCGCAGGTCCCCAGAGACCTCAGCAGCAATTGGAATACGGAGATTGACAGCTTCTCTGTGAGAAGAAACGGCTCCGCAATTCTTTAATCATAGAAACCGTTTATTTAAATCATTTTTTCTTTCAATGAATTTCGACGGAAACATTTATAGAATTTGATTTTATCATCGCTAAACCCACCGGGGATTAAAATGGTGCTGGAAACTTGTGAAATTAAATTTGAAAAAGGAGGATCACAGAACAATCAGCCGAGGACGAACATTGCCTGCGGCGGCTCAACAGATATACACTCGCTACATTTATATTCCAAGCGATATTTCCTTATCTCGTTTGATTCTCCTTTCTTTAATTTAGAAAGAATTTGTCTCAGATTGCTGGAGATGTGCCGCCGTTTGTTGAACTTCACATTGCAATTGACGATGTGCCAAAATTAGCGGCAGACAACATAGTCTTGCTGAATTACGAAGAAAATGAACTGGCACATGGCCTAATGTGCCATCACCTGGTTAGAATGCTCAAAAGATTGAATGATGGAAACATTGAAGGCATTCGTACTAGCCTCGTAACACTAACTGAATAGAAAAACAGAAGGCGGAACCTCCATGAGAGGTCATTCCCGGTAGAGGGCACCTCTCTAAAAAGGACAGTTTTCATTACCACAATTGCCATTTTTATTAATTAGCAACTCTCCAGGTAAGAAGATATATCTTTAGTTTTCATAATAAAAATTACCATTTTTACTGAACAACTCTCCAGTAATAGTACACCTCTCTCTAAAGGACACTTTAGCTCTGTAACTAGGTGTTGTCAGAGAGGTAGTTCTACTGTAGCAACGCTCCAGTAAGAGTACACCTCTCTCTAAAGGACACTTTGGCTCTGTAACTAGATGTTGTCAGAGAGGTAGTTCTACTGTAGCAACGCTCCAGTAACAGTACATCTCTCTCTAAAGGACACTTTAGCTCTGTAACTAGGTGTTGTCAGAGAGGTAGTTCTACTGTAGCAACGCTCCAGTAATAGTACACCTCTCTCTAAAGGACACTTTGGCTCTGTAACTAGGAGTTCTCAGAGAGGTAGTTCTACTGAATTTGAAAACTCTACTTTGGATCGATATCTTAGAAATATTAAGGTAATCAGTTAGGACGAATTTCCTATGTGCTTTACGGATTTCCTGTGTGCTATACGAATTTCCTGTGAGTTATACGAATTTTCTGTGTGTTATACAAATTTCCTGTGGGTTATACGAATTTCCTGTGGGTTATACGAATTTCCTGTGGGTTATGCGGATTTCCTGTGTGTTATACAAATTTCCTGTGGGTTTTACGAATTTCCTGTATGTTATACGGATTTCCTGTGTGTTATACGAATTTCCTGTGGGTTATACGGATTTCCTGTGTGTTATACGAATTTCCTGTGTGTTATACGGATTTCCTATATGTTATACGGATTTCCTGTGTGTTATACAAATTTCCTGTGGGTTATACGAATTTACTGTGGGTTATACAATTTTTCTGTGGGTTATACGGATTTCCTGTGGGTTATACGGATTTCCTGTGGTTTATACGGATTTCCTGTGGGTTATACGGATTTCCTGTGTGTTATACAAATGTCCTGTGTGTTATACAAATTTCCTGTGGATTATAGGAATTTCCTGTGTGTTATACAAATTTTCTGTGTGTTATACAAATTTTCTGTGTGTTATACAAATTTCCTCTGTGTTATACGAATTTCCTGTGTGTTATACGAATTTTCGACGTCAACCTATGGGAGCGTTGGTCCATCATCAAGGCAGAGCTGGTGGCAGAGTTCGGCTCTCTCAACATTCTGCGCTCAGCCGCCGAGGACGACTACGCCGCGAGAGCCAGAAGATACTTCAAGGCTAGGCTCGAGGCTGAATCTACGCAGGCAGACTTCCATTCCTTCCCGGACCTGGGGCGAACGCTTCGCTTTCGACGACCTGCTGCGGCCTCTGTCAGAGACGATTCGGGCAACACCATCGGGGCCCGCGAATTACGCAGCTTGGCCTACTCCACCTTCCGGGCCCGCTTCTCCAAAGAGCCCATTGACCCGGCCGTTTTTGAGGTCTTCATCCGGGGGACCGGGAGCCCAGTTGTCCTGGCCGAGGACGACATGCTGTGTCGGGCCGACATCTCTGAGGCGGTGATCGTGGCTGCCATCCGCCGCCTTCCTCCCGGTAAGGCTCCAGGCTGGGACGGCCTGCCCGGCGAGCTCCTCGCCGCATTTGAAGACTTCTTTGCGGGGGCTCTGCAAAGAGTGTACAGCGCGTCCCAGCAACGCGGGGTCTTGCCCCTATCGACCCGACGCAGCTCCATTTGCCTAGTTCCGAAGACTCGCGGTGGTCCGGGCCTGGACGGCTTCCGCCCCCTCTCGCTGCTGTCGGCTGATTACAGGGTCCTCGCCGGCGTGCTCCTCAGCCGTCTGAAGCCCCATTTTCCTGTCCTGGTTCCAGAGTGCCAATCCTACGCTGTCCCGGGGAGGTCCCCGTCATGGAACATCGCCCGTGTGACGGATGGGGTCGAGGTGGCCACGGCCACAGGCTCGCCGCTGGCTGTCATCGCCATAGACCTGTATTCGGCCTTCGACTCCCTGGACCACGGCTTTCTTGTGTCCCTGCCGGTGTTCCTGCGCCTGCCGCCGGCATTCCTTGGGTGGATCCTGACCTTCTACGCCGGTGCGGACGCGGCTGTCCGGGTCCGAGACGTCCACACCGCTGCCTTCCATCTCCTCAACGGTGTGAGGCAGGGCTGCGCGGTCAGCGCCGCGCTATTCAGAATAGCTACCGGGCCGCTTCTGCGACGTCTTGAGGAGGAATTAGGCGTAGGCAACGTCATCGCCTACGCCAATTGTTAGCTTTTTTATAAGTTGTTTTTCATAGATTAATATATTTATATTTTGACCAGATGACCGGACGACTTTACATGTATATATTTGGTTTTAAATGATGTAAATTGATTAGTTATGAAAGGAAATTAAAAGTATTAATTTCTTAGAGGTGTTGGTGATTACTCTGCTCGATAGTAGAATAGGAAAGTATTAGCTCCTAACACCAATGACATCGTCCTCCTAATCCGCCGCGAGGAGCTATTCGCGCAGGTGGCCATCATCTTCGAGGACTTCAGGCGGGCCTACGGCATCGGAGTCAACTTTGCCAATTGCTCGGGTCTCTGGTGCGGCGCCTGGAGTGGTCGCGGCGACGCTCCCCTGGGTATTCCCTGCACCGCCCCATCCATCAGGGTCCTTGGCTGCGACATCACCCCCCGAGCCTCCGTTGCCAACCAACAACATCTACTGTCCCTCCTGGAGTCGGCTATAAGGAAACGGGCCCCCTTCACCCGCGGTCTTTCCCTCATCGGCCGAGCCAGAGCGGCCAACTCCCTGGTGTTCTCTTCCATCACGCACCACCTGCACGGCTACCTCCCCGGGGACCATGTAATCTCTCTTATGCAGGCCCGCCTCGCGCGGTTCATCTGGGATCCCGACCGTACCGCGTGGCTGCCCGCGGACGTGATGACGAGGCCCGTCTCTCTCGGCGGACTGGGACTGCTGAATGTTGGGGCGCAACTCCGGCTGGCATCAATCAAGGGGGTCCAGGTAGCGCTGCGCGGAGGCCGCAACGCCTTCTCGTGGCTAACGGCCAGCGGCCACTGGCTCCATCTACCTCCAACGGGCGCAGGCCTCACGCCACGACGTCTGCGACTACTCAATCTCTGGGAGGCGGCTTCTGAGGTGTTGGATCTCAACCACCGGGTCCTGGCCACGCATCAACTCCTGGATCTCCCAGTCATCGGCGGCTGCCGTTTTTTCAGAACACATATCCTCCGGGCTCCTGCGCGATGGACAGGCGCCCGCGTCCGGGACCTAGCCAATCCTGCGACCCTCCTCTGTCCGACGCGCTCCGCCCTGATAGATGTTGCAGCACTGGGGAGTTTCTGCCGCAAGATCGTCGAGGAGAACCTGCGTGGAAACCACTGGGTGAACGGGATCGCGGAGGCCGTTGTACTGCGGGGCTCATCTACGTCCTTCTCTCGCCTCACCACCCACTCTGCTCGCCGAGCCCTGGAGAGGTCGCGCCTGGCTGAGATGCCCATCACCCGGTATCTGAGGAGATGGGAAAACGAGGTAGTGGTGCCTCGCGCCGTCCAGTGGTCTTCGCTCCGGAGCAGCGCCTTTACTGGACACGAGGCTGACATCGCGCTCAGGCTAGCCCTGCACGCCCTACCTCACCCTGCTCACCCAGCCTCTGCCAGTACATCATGCGCAGCCTGCGGTTCCGGGGACCTGTCCCTGGCGCACCGATACTGGAACTGCCGCTGTATCAGACCTCTCATCAGAGAGGCCTTCTCCATCCTGCGGATGGCTCCGGACCTTCGGGACAGGGTTGTACAGGGATGCCCTTGCCATCCTCGCCGCGGAGAAATTCAATATCTACGGCTTCTTTATAGGGGTGGAGATGGAAGGTGTCAGCTGACAATGTCAAGAACATCTCTCCGCAGGTGGTGGAGGCCCCCTATCTGATTCTAAATTTTCTCTCCCCTCAATCTCTGTAAGCTACAGAGGTTTGAATAAAAGTTGTTATTGTTGTCTATACAAATTTACTGTGTGTTATACGAATTTCCTGTGTGCTATACGAATTTCATGTGTGTTATACGAATTTACTGTGTGTTATACGAATTTCCTGTGGGTTATACGAATTTACTGTGTGTTATACGAATTTACTGTGTGTTATACGGATTTCCTGTGTGTTATACAAATTTCCTGTGGGTTATAAGGATTTCCTGTGTGTTATACAAATTTCCTGTGGGTTATACAAATTTCCTGTGTGCTATACGAATTTCCTGTGGGTTATACGGATTTCCTGTGTGTTATACAAATTTCCTGTGGGTTATACGAATTTACTGTGTGTTATACGAATTTACTGTGTGTTATACGAATTTACTGTGTGTTATACGAATTTCCTGTCGGTTATACGGATTTCCTGTGTGTTATACAAATTTCCTGTGGGTTATTCGAATTTACTGTGTGTTACACGAATTTACTGCAGGTAATACGAATTTACTGTGGGTTATACGAATTTACTGTGGGTTATACGGATTTACTGTGTGTTATACGAATTTCCTGTGTGCTATACGAATTTATTGTGTTATACGAATTTCCTGTGGGTTATACGAATTTCCTGTGGGTTATACGGATTTCCTGTGTGTTATACGAATTTCCTGTGGGTTATACGGATTTACTGTGTGTTATACAAATTTCCTGTGGGTTATACGGATTTCCTGTGTGTTATATAAATTTCCTGTGGGTTATACGAATTTACTGTGTGTTATACGAATTTACTGTGTGTTATACAAATTTCCTGTGTGTTATACGAATTTACTGTGTGTTATACGAATTTACTGTGTGTTATACGAATTTACTGTGGGTTATACGAATTTCCTGTGTGTTATACAAATTTCCTGTGGGTTATACGAATTTACTGTGTGTTATACGAATTTCCTGTGTGCTATACGAATTTACTGTGGGCTATACGAATTTACTGTGTGTTATACGGATTTACTGTGGGTTATACGAATTTACTGTGGGTTATACGGATTTACTGTGTGTTATACAAATTTCCTGTGTGTTATACGAATTTACTGTGTGTTACACGAATTTACTGTGGGTAATACGAATTTACTGTGGGTTATACGAATTTACTGTGGGTTATACGGATTTCCTGTGTGTTATACAAATTTCCTGTGGGTTATTCGAATTTACTGTGTGTTATACGAATTTACTGTGTGTTATACGAATTTCCTGTGTGCTATACGAATTTACTGTTGGTTATACGAATTTACTGTGTGTTATACGGATTTACTGTGTGTTATACGAATTTACTGTGGGTTATACGAATTTACTGTGAGTTATACGGATTTATTGTGTGTTATACAAATTTCCTGTGTGTTATACGAATTTACTGTGTGTTACACGAATTTACTGTGGGTAATACGAATTTCCTGTGGGTTATACGGATTTACTGTGTGTTATACAAATTCCCTGTGTGTTATACAAATTTCCTGTGGGTTATACGGATTTCCTGTGTGTTATACAAATTTCCGGTGGGTTATACGGATATCCTGTGTGTTATACAAATTTCCTGTGGGTTATACGAATTTCCTGTGTGTTATACAAATTTCCTGTGGGTTATACGGATTTCCTGTGTGTTATACAAATTTCCTGTGGGTTATACGAATTTCCTATGTGTTATACAAATTTCCTGTGGGTTATACGGATTTCCTGTGTGTTATACAAATTTCCTGTGGGTTATACGGATTTCCTGTGGGTTATACAAATTTCCTGTGGGTTATACGGATGGTATACGGATATCTTCTATAACATTTCTTCTGCCAGAATGTAACTACAGATGTGTTCCCATGTATACATAGACATCCTATTATTACCTTTTTATCGATATGCTCTCGGTCAAAAGTAAACAGTACCCCGCTATTTATGCCACAGCCACAATGTGAATTACGTATCGTCCAAAAGGCCAGTATGGACCACAGATAGAATCCCACAGGTGCGGGGGAAGGATCCAGACAATACCATTGTCTCGGCCATGTCAGCTGGTCAGATAAGCTGTCAGCGGGAACATATCGCTCCACCCCAGGGGAGTTTATAGATGGTATAGCTTCCGTTTCCTATTGCCGCTCCCAGGCCAAGGAGGAGCAGTTACAAGCTCGCTAACAAACCTGGGCTCAGCTGATAGTACCCTGTAAGGGCTCCAGAGATACAGGATGTACTCCATGTTAGGAGCGGCTGTACATGACGTCTGTTCCTCATGTCAGACATTTCATATTGGAGCTAAGTCAGTGGATGCTACTGAGTAGTGCTCCCAGTTTTAATGACATTCTACTTCACCCAGTCACGATGGTTGTCAACTCTCCCGCTATGCTGCATCGCCACATCATTGGCTGTATATTTCAATAAGTAGTAACGTTTCAACTGATCAAATTTCAGATATCTAGAATTCCTGCGCCCTGTTACTGTTCACACGGAAACAATATTTACATATTGGGGCATTTTTAATGTTCTTTAAGAAAAGGAACAGCTTGTTCTTGATTGCTTGTAATGTGTATTTCGTTCTTTTTTCCCCCTATTTGATACATGGTAAATAACATTGCTGATTATTGTTACTGCTATTCCTTTTATATATCCTCTTCTCCTCGGAGAACCTGTATAAGACCAATAAAGTCGTGATAAAGCTTTTTGTTTTTGTTGCATTTCGGGGAATTCTCTCCACAAGTGGCCAGCAGCCAAGAAATGGAATCTTTCATTGATGTTTGAGAAGCATAAATTGACTACTCACCGTACTTTACATACACAAAATGGGTGAAAAAAGACTTCGCAATGTAATGTCCACATTTCGATAGATTTTGTTTGAGTGAATCATGATTTGGAAGAATTCCAATTCTTATTTGCGTCACTAGTCAATTTGCATACCCTATACGTCCATCACTGAAGCTACCAGCAAATACGAGCAGTCGATATCCTTTGAATGAGGGAATTATGATTTGGGAGAGTTCCAATTCTTATTTGCGTCACGAATCAATTTGCATACCCTGTACGTCCCTCACCGAAGAGACCAGCAAGGTATGAAAACAGCGATAAAACGACCAAATCCGATCCACATATCTTCAAAGTATGGAAACATTTGACCATCTTGGATTCATGCCAGCCACAAGTGTCGTCTCGGTTTGAAATTCTGCCACATTTCCCACAAGAGCTGCCCGCCACTGACCACTCGGGCCGAGGGGAACTCAATTTGTGGCTGTCAACTCCGAGCTGGCTAATTCAATTCTCCTCACAAACTTTTCTTTTGGTCAATTAAACTGGCTTTTAGATCCCGGCCGGGGCTCTAGGGGCCCGTCCCTCGGTCTGCCGCACTCCAACTGGACTACCGCCCTTATATAGATATCTTCGTGGTGCATCACCGCGCCATCTGTTGTAGGAAATTTGAACTATTTTTGACGCATATGTTTCTATCTGATTTAAACTATTTTCTACTGTCCTTACTGCAATTTAAGTTAATGGGAGGGCCTGGCTCGTCAGTGGTACACCCTGATATGGTAAGATAGATTAAACTGACGAAACCGCTTTGAGGGTTCACCACTGATGAGCCGGGCTCTCCTTTTATTTATCATTGCAGTAAGGGCAGTAGAAAATTACTTTAATTTAAAAAGAATCATACACGTGAAATAGTTTAAATAAACAAGGTAGGATCAATAAATA
>CP092864.1:156510573-156575651 GCA_030710605.1 Cordylochernes scorpioides
ATGTACATATATAACCTTTTAGGGGAATCCCCTTGAAAGACAATAGTGTCTTAATAAAGGTTTTTTGTTGTTGTTGTTGAATATAGATAGACCTGTTCTATATCTGGTGAATATAGATGGACCTGTTCTATATCTGGTTGAATATAGATAGACCTGTTCTCTATCTGATTGTATATATATAGAAATGTTCTATATCTGATTGTATATAGATAGACCTGTTCTATATCTGATTGTATATAGATAGACCTGTTCTATACCTGATTGTATATAGATAGACGCCTGTTCTATATCTGCTTGTATATAGATAGACCTGTTCTATATCTGGTTGTATATAGATAGAAATGTTCTATATCTGATTGTATATAGATAGACCTGTTCTATATCTGGTTGTATATAGATAGAAATGTTCTATATCTGGTTGTATATAGATAGAAATGTTCTATATCTGATTGTATATAGATAGAAATGTTCTATATCTGGTTGTATATAGATAGAAATGTTCTATATCTGGTTGTATATAGATAGAAATGTTCTATATCTGGTTGTATATAGATAGACCTGTTCTATTTCTGATTGTATATATAGTTAGAGCTGTTCTATATCTGATTGTATATAGATAGACCTGTTCTATATCTGATTGTATATAGATAGACCTGTTCTATATCTAATTGTATATATAGATAGATAGACCTGTTCTATATCTGGTTGTATATAGATAGACCTGTTCTATATCTGATTGTATATAGATACGAGGTCTGTTCAAAGAGTATCGCGACTTTTGAATTTTCGCGGGTTATGTATATTCGAATTTCGATCTTTTTGTGGCTTTATGTTGGTACTCATGTCTCTCACTTATGCCGACAAGTTCGGCCATTTTGAATATTCACTCAATTGTTGACAGCTGCTTTGCTTGCAGGTGTTTTGGATCGTCTTCGATTTTTACCTATTAAAAAAAATGGATCAAAGAACCTGTATCAAATTTTGTGTGAAAAACGAAATTAAGTGCGCGGATGCATTACGAATGTTGACTGTGGCATACGGAGAAGCTACCTTGGACCGAAGCAACGTTTATCGGTGGCACAAAATGTTCTCAGAAGGCCGAGAAGATGTGAACGACGAAGAGCGTGCCGGACGCCCGAGCACTTCAACAACAGACGAAAAAATTAATGAATTAGAGAAAATTATATTGGACAATCGTCGATTCACCCTTAGAGAAGTTGCTGAGGACCTAAACATATCGATTGGCTCGTGCCATTCGATTTTTATCAATGATTTGGGCATGAGACGGGTCGCCGCTAAATTCGTACCAAAATTGCTCAATTGCGACCAAAAACAGCATCGCATGAACATTGCTAATGAGATGTTGGACTCTGTCCGCGATGACCCAAATTTGCTCCAGAGGGTCATAACTGGTGACGAAGCGTGGGTTTATGGTTATGACGTGGAAACCAAAGCTCAATCATCTCAATGGAAGCTGCCGCACGAACCAAGACCGAAAAAGGCGCGCCAAGTTCGGTCGAATGTGAAAGTTTTGCTGACAGTTTTCTTCGATTGCAGGGGCGTGGTGCATCATGAGTTCTTGCCACAGGGTAGAACGGTCAATAAGGAATATGTGATGTCGTGACGTCACCGGACGTGACGTAGCCGCCGCGCATGCGCGGGGGTAGAGGAAGAAAGCCTATCTCGAGTGGTAGCATGAGACCACGCGTATATTTAAAAGTAAATAAACTATGTTTCCTTCTTCACCGTATAACCTTTAAACTGGCCTTTGTCATTAATTTAACAAACATAACAAAGTGGCGACGAGGATTCAAGGTAAAGTGATCAATTTTTTTTTATTAAATTGATTTTTTTTTTGGAATGTAAACAAATAATTCAAGATGGCTGCCGGTAAACTCATCCCGTTCCTGCAAGATGGCATCCAAAGCATGGACTTTGACGAATATGTTCGTTATTTCAACAACTACATGATTGCTGAGGATAAACTAAATGTGGAAGAAAAGAGAAAAATTGCTATCTTCTTGAACAGTGTTGGAGCTGAAGTACAACGGCAATATTACACGTTGCCCAAGGCCAGTACTGTCACTTCCTTAAGTGAAGCTATTGATCTTCTAAGGCAGATATATGTTGTTAAATCTCTCCCCTGGGTAATCAGGATGAAGTTTAATGATCGAAGGCAATTACAAGGCGAGACAATCGCGGACTACATATCGGCACTACGCGCGCTGGCTAAAGACTGTGCCTATGGTTCTATGGAAGACGAATTGATTCGGGATCGGCTCATTGTCGGAACCAAAATCAAGCAACTACGGGATCGGCTTCTAGTGGAGACTACGGACTTAAACCTGGATCAAGTGGTGCAACTTGCTACTCAGTACGAGAAGGCCCAGGAGGACAACAAGATGTTCGATAATACGCCCGAAGGGATAAATAATATCGCTGCTAATGATCGCCGCACTGAGCCTAATCTTCGGGAGCGCAAAAAGATCTCGACAAACTTCAAGTGTCTGCGCTGTGGAGGTAAGCATAAAGCTACAAGTCTGATTGTCCTGCTAAGGATGTAAAGCGTCACCAGTGCCTGAAGGTAGGGCATTTTAAAAAGTATTGTTTATCTAAGTTTTCAGTTAAGAACATTACAATGGTACAATGTATCCAACCAATTCATCAGCCTTCAAAGCTTGAAATGGACTTGAATGTTAATGGTGGAACAAGTAATGTTCTTATAAAGTTCCTAGTTGACACAGGATCCTCAGTGTCATTGATTCCAGAGAGTTTGTACACCAAATACTTTGAAAAAATAAATTAAACCCAGCTTCGGTAGCACTAAAAAGCTATACGCAGCAGGCTATTGACGTACTTGGTGACCTTCCCGCTAAAATTAAGCATGGTAAAACTGTTGTACATACGCTCTTACATGTTGTTAGAGCTGACTCACCTATTTTGGGATTGGAGTTATTTAATAAACTCGGGCTTTCCATAAAGGATGTAAAAGTCAACCAAATCACTGAAAGTAGCAAGATTCTTGAAACTTCACCCTTCGCAAAGGACATTGAGTACAAAATCTTTGCTGATACGAGTGTACCGCCGGTACAACAAAAACTAAGGAGACTGCCACCAGTCCTTTTAGATGAAGTACACAGGGAAATTCAACGCCTGGTGAAAATGGACATCATTGAACCCATTGTTACATCTAAATGGATTTCACCCATTGTGGTCTCCAAAAATAAAGATGGCTCAATAAGGCTTTGCGTTGACCTAAGAGAACCGAACAAGGCTGTGATATTGGATGCCTACCCAATTCCACTAATTGAGGACATACTATCATCCTTGCACGGTTGTAAAGTTTTTACTAACTTGAATCTATCCCAGGCATACCACCAGATAAGACTTCACCCTGATAGCAGGTACCTCACTGCTTTTATTACTCATATGGGGAGTTACCAGTTTAAAAGGTTGCCCTATGGCCTGAGCTCAGCACCAGGTGCTTTCAAAGATATTTAAGTGAACTTCTAATGGACATTAAAGGTGTAAGTTGTTACCTCGATGATATAATAATTGGGGGTAGCAGTATGAAAGACCATGATAAAAAGTTAAATCAAGTTCTGTCTAGACTTAGAGAAGTCAACCTTATGCTAAATGACGCAAAGTCAATTTACAGGCAGAAGTCCTTAAAATTTTTAGGGCACATAATTGATGATAATGGAGTTCATCTGGATGAGGAGTTGATGAAACCTCTCTTAGATGCCCCTCCTCCCAAAGATAATTCAGGTCTTAGATCCTTAATCGGAATGATAAACTGGTTCCAGAAATACATCCCTAACAAAAGTACAATTATGGAACCTCTACAAAAGTTGCTTAAGAAAAGTGTTCCGTTTAAGTGGAGAGGAAAACATGCAAAAGCTTTGCAAACAGTAAAGGACTCTCTTAAAAAGGGACAAGTACTTGCCCTATTTTGTCCAAAATTGCCTACGGTCATTACAACTGATGCATCTCATAGCGGCATAGGATGCGTAGTCTCACAGCTGTCAGAAAAGGGAGAGGAGCGCATTGTGGCGTGTGCCTCAAGAACACTTTCTGATGCTGAAAGGAAATACTCAATCGTTGAAAAAGAAGCCCTCGCTTGTGTGTGGGCTTGTGAAAAGTTTAGAAGATGGGTCTGGGGTCTGAAGTTGACTTTGAGAACGGATCAATCCTCTCTAACGACATTGCTTACAACTAAAGGCAACGATAGAGCAGGACTGAGAATTGCAAGATGGTCTGCAAGGCTCATGAACTTTGATTACAACATCGAATACAAAAAGGGAAGAGATAACGTATTACCTGATTATCTCTCCAGATCATCGCTATCATCCCATGAGGACTATGATGGTGAAGTTGAACTAATTGCATCGATCAATCAAGACATGTTGGCTATCAGTGAAGAGGAATTCCTGAGAGAATGTTCACTGTGCCCTGAAATTATTGCCTTAAAAGAGCAACTGATGAAACCATGGAGTAATAATGAATCTTCACAATTAAATAAGTACTTCAGATTAAGAAAGGATCTTTCAGTTCAGGAGGACCTGATCTTGAATGAAAAAGGAAACATTCTAGTGCCAGTATCTCTCCGAAATAAATTGCTATCCTTTGCTCATAAAGCTCATCAAGGAAAAGTCAGAACTAAGCAAAGGTTAAGAGAATGCTATTGGTGGCCCGGGATGGATAAAGACGTGGAAGACTTAGTAACCAATTGCTGGGTATGTAAGAACCACGACAAGAGAAGAAAAAAGCCTATCTCGAGTGGTAGCATGAGACCACGCGTATATTTTAAAAAGTAAATAAACTATGTTTCCTTCTTCACCGTATAACCTTTAAACTGGCCTTTGTCATTAATTCAACAAACATAACAAAGTGGCGACGAGGATGGGATTCAGGTTTGCTATAACTCTAATTGACTACACATCTAAATGGCCCGAAGTCTTCTGTACGAACAAGACCACCTCTAAAGTGATAATAAACTTTTTGGAAGATGTTTTCTCTAGAGAGGGATTTCCACGTGAGATTGTCACCGACAATTGAACACCCTTTATCTCCGAGGAGTTTGAAGACTTCCTGGGGAGCAATGGCATTAAGCATATACGGACTGCTAACTACCACCCAGCTTGCAACGGAGAAGTGGGACACTTCAATAAAATTCTAAAGTCAACGGTCCTGACAGCACACCTACAGCATACAGAGGTTAAAAGAACGATACAACTGTTCTTGAGAGAATACAGATCTTCACCGCACACCGTTACGAAGCAAACACCTTCAGCAGTGCTCCATGGAAGAACTTTGAGAACTTTGGTGCACGTGTTCGATAAGGAAGTTAAAACAAAACCACCTGAGGAAGCTTGCCGTCAGGAAGTCAAGAGCGACAGTGAAAGTAAAATCTGTAGTCCTAAACTACAAGTTGGAGATCAGGTAAAAGTTCAAGTGGGTGATCCCATCATGAAAGGACGTTCCAAGTTGAGGGGCCCGTTCACCATAACCAAACAACTGCGACCATTTACATTTGTGCTATCCGACGGTAAAGTGTGGAATGCCCGCAGACTGAGACTGTACCAGAAATGTGCCGGGACCTACACCCGTCCTGACACCCGACATGAACTGGGAATACATCCTGCCCTACATTTGGATGACCACGCCAGCCAGGAGGAGTCTACCCCACCTCCTGACAGTTCTCCCATCGCTTCGCGACTACGGTCCAAGTGTTACAGGAAAGGGGGAAAAGGTGATGTCGTGACGTCACCGGACGTGACGTAGCCGCCGCGCATGCGGGGGTAGAGGAAGAAAGCCTATCTCGAGTGGTAGCATGAGACCACGCGTATATTTTAAAAGTAAATAAACTATGTTTCCTTCTTCACCGTATAACCTTTAAACTGGCCTTTGTCATTAATTCAACAAACATAACAGAATTTTACCTGCAAGTTATGGGAAATTTGCGCGAAGCAATCTGCCAGAAACGCCCGGATTTGTGGAAGAACAAAAATTGGCTTTTGCACCACGATAACGCCCCTGCTCACACATCGTTTCTTGTGCGCGACCTTTTGGCCAAAAACAACACACTAATGATGCCGCGCAGCCACCGTATTACCCAGATCTGGCCCCCTGTGACTTTTTCTTGTTCCCTAAACTGAAGAGGCCCATGAAAGGACGACGTTACGCTACGCTTGACGAGATAAAGACGGCATCGAAGGAGGAGCTGAAAATGATTTTAAAAAATGATTTTTTGAAGTGCTTCGAAGATTGGAAAAACCGTTGGCACAAGTGTATAATATTTCATGGGGATTACTTTGAAGGGGACAAAATAGGTATTCATGAATAAATAAATAATTTTTGAAAAAAAAAAAAAACACAAAAGTCGCGATACTTTTTGAACATACCTCGTAGACCTGTTCTCTATCTGAATATATATAGACCTGTTCTATATCTGAGTGTATATAGATAGACCTGTTATTTATCTGATTGTATATAGATAGACCCGTTCTATATCTGAGTGTATATAGATAGACCTGTTATTTATCTGATTGTATATAGATAGACCTGTTATTTATCTGATTGTATATAGATAGACCTGTTCTATATCTAATTGTATATATAGATAGACCTGTTCTCTCTCTATATATATATCTGAATATATATAGACCTGTTCTATATCTGACTGTATATAGATAGACCTGTTCTCTATCTGAATATATATAGACCTGTTCTATATCTGACTGTATATAGATAGACCTGTTCTATATCTGACTGTATATAGATAGACCTGTTCTCTATCTGAATATATATAGACCTGTTCTATATCTGGTTGTATATAGATAGACCCGTTCTATATCTGATTGTATATAGATAGACCTGTTCTATATCTGGTTGGATATAGATAGACCTGTTCTATATCTGATTGTATATATAGATAGACCATTTCTCTATATCAACAACAGGAACAACAAAAGCCTTTATTGACGACCTCTCGTCCTATAAGGATTCGCCAGTTTACAGAGTAATTGAAGAGAAGAGAACTAAGAATACAGATAGAAACCTATATGTAGTAGGTATATTTCTTGAAAATGAAGATACTTCGGCCAGTAAATCTTTTTATTACCTCGACAAAAATCTTTTGTCCTCGTCAGGAGCAAACAAAAATTAAACATTCAGCAAGGCGTTAAAAATCTTTCTAAAGTTCCAAGGGCGTTCTCACGCGATATTCAAAATTTTTGTACAACATCTAAAGCACGAGTCAAAAATAAATATTTAACTCACAAAAGACTATGATCTTTGAAATAAATTATAATATACATATATATATATATATATAATGAGAAATTATAAAAAATAAATATAAAAAATAATAATAATATTTACAAAGATTTTCCTATAGTATATATAAATCGATATCTATTACTTACAATTTATACCTATCCTTTTAACTACTTTTTAAATTTATAAACGAATTGTATTGTAGTGGAATATCTTCAAATACATTTATACTTCTTGCCCCCATTTCCCGTGATACCCATCCCTCTAAAAATAATCTTTCCTTTTTAAATTTTATATTCCTATGAAATATCTCAATATCATTCCAATTTGGCCTATGTCCTGAATATAATGCATGTTCCCCAATTTTGCTTAACGCCCTTCTCCCCAATAAACCCTGTTGGTGTTCCTTAATTCTGGTCTCTAATTTACGGCCGGTTTCTCCTATGTAGTAGGTATAGTATAGTAATTTCTACACTGTGACTATATACAACAGCAGCAACAAGCCTTTTACTGGGATCAAAGTCCCATACAGGATTCGTCATTCTAATCCTGACAAAGATTATTTACATATAATTATTTACATTAATTAGATTATGTATATAGCTTTCCCTACTCTTCAGCCGTCTTCTAAAATTTGAACAACGCAAACGCTACAGCTCTGTTTCTCACCACCTCATTCAACAGTAACTCCAAAGAGAGTCCCTCAAGGCCTATTTCACTGAGGAGCACTTCTCGTTCGTCTTTCAACCCCATACATGAGAGTATATGGTGATGTAGCCCCGGCTCTATTCTTGTCCCGCAAATCTCGCATGTCTACCCGTCTGTTTTAAATATTCTGGAGCGATCATCAGTAAAGAGCACCGAGAGAATTCTCAGACCGGCAATACACCGTTTGACCCGGAGCGGGAAATCGCTGGACAGATAGTGTTTCGGTAACGGAGTTGAGCAGATGTTTTTATAGTGGGGGTATAGTCTTGAATTTATTATTCTTGTGTAAGATCCTTTTGCAGAGATTGGTCTATTGCAGTCCTGATTATGTAGGGAATTTCTCTTTGTAATGTTCTATAGTCTGTGCAGAAACTTAGCCATTGAAATTCGGTGGTGTTTAATATATTAACTATACTTCCTGTGAAACCTATATATTTTTTCGTTGCGTTTGAGATTTTCCACAGCTGGGACAAGCAGAGCAGCGGCAATCTAGTTTCACCCATTCACAGCATTCTCAACCAGAACTTTAAGGTAAGTTTCAAGACTGTACCGCTGAGTGACACTCTTCCCAATTCTATCCTGAGCATATATCCGGGGGTGTATCTTTGTAAATTTAGATATCTTCGCATAAATGAGTCCTGGAGTTGATCAACAATTAATGTATGCTCATTTGCCCAAACAGGTGCCGCGTAAAGCAGAGTTGATAGAACCATCGCGTCAAGAAGTTTCATAGAGGATTTAAAAGAGTTCATCTTCGACCTGGTCAGAATAGGCCATACCGCACCACTGCAGCGAGAGCTTTATCCTCATAGTATAATGCGGCTTGCTTGAAAGAGTTTGTTGAGGTGAGTGGATATCCTAGATACATGTATCTTTCCGTGACATTCAGTGTTTGTTGTCCCCAATACCAGTTATCGGATTTTGACCGCTTCCCACCATTGCGAAATACCATTATTTTTTATTTGTTTTCGTTCAGCGTTAGCATATTTTCCTCAAAATATTTTCGTATCATATTAATTTTTAACTGCAAATTGTTCTTAGATTCGCCTATCAGTACAATATCATCTACATATAGTAACAAATGGATATTTTCATGCTTTGGCAGATGAATACCAGGTATATCAGAGCCGTCAAAAGTACTAATCAGGTCGTTAATAAAAAGTATGAATAAGTAAGGAGATAGTGGTTCACCCTGTAACACTCCGGATTTTATTTTGATAAATTCAGTGAGTGAATTGTTCCATCTCACCGCAGCTGTCATGTTTTCGTAGTAATTCTTAATTAGATTTATAAATCGGAAATTCAATCCAATGTCTAACAGTTTTTTCCAAAGGAGAGCTTGGGGCACCGTATCAAAAGCCTTTTTAAGATCGACAAAGAAAGCGTAGAACTTTCGTCTTTTAAGTCTAAGTGTTAATTGGATTAGTGAGACTAAAGCAAAAATATGATCCTGGCATGAATGTTCTTTTCTGAAACCCGCTTGATTTTCCGGTATAATTGCTCTATTTTCGGTCCAGTTGCTTAGCCGTATTTTCAATATTGATGAGAAAAGCTTAGCGAGGTTGCTTAGAAGTGCTATTCCCCGATAATTGTGAGGATTGTCGGCATCACATTTTTAAAGATGGGATGTATAATTGTTTTGTACCAAGTTGTTGGGAATTGACCAGTTTTTAGAACTCTATTGTAAATATATTTTAAGGCAGTCAAATAAGCTGGGGGCAAGGCTTTTATAGCTTCATTAGGAATATTATCAAGTCCACAAGCCTTATTGCGCTTCAAGTGAGCGATTTCTCCAGTTATCTCCGACAAGGATATTTCGGCCATTAACTCGTCGTCTGGCATCAGTATGACTTATGGACAAATCATACTTGACTGGTGGCGAAGTCGCGAGAAGTTCGGTATAAAACTGTTGCCATTTTTGAATAGAAATGTTTCCGAGAGTTTTTTTTTTGTTCTTCTATTTTTAAACAGTGATATTGTTTTCCAAAAACCCGCAGAGTCCCTCACCTCCTTCAGCCTCTCTTGTATTTATTATAGTAGGTTTTCTTTTTGCCGGTCAGAAGGGATGAGTATTTCTTTTTTAATAAAGCGTATGCCTTGCGGTCATCTTCACTTTTTGATCTTATGTAGATTTTAAGCTGAGATTTTAGAGATTTTTTTGTTAGGGTAGCACTCACGGTCGAAGACCTGTTCTATATCTGATTGTATATATAGATAGACCTGTTCTATATCTGATTGTATATATAGATAGGCCTGTTCTATATCTGATTGTATATATAGATAGACACCTGTTCTATATCTGAAGGTATATATAGATAGACACCTGTTCTATATCTGATTGTATATATAGATAGACCTGTTCTATATCTGATTGTATATAGATAGACACCTGTTTATATCTGATTGTATATATAGATAGACCTGTTCTATATCTGATTGTATATATAGATAGACACCTGTTCTATATCTGATTGTATATATAGATATACCTGTTCTATATCTGATTGTATATAGATAGACACCTGTTCTATATCTGATTGTATATAGATAGACGCCTGTTCTATATCTGATTGTATATAGATAGACACCTGTTCTATATCTGATTGTATATAGATAGACACCTGTTCTATATCTGATTGTATATAGATAGACACCTGTTCTATATCTGCTTGTATATATAGATAGACCTGTTCTATATCTGATTGTATATATAGATAGACACCTGTTCTATATCTGATTGTATATATAGATAGACCTGTTCTCTATATCTGATTGTATATAGATAGACGCCTGTTCTATATCTGATTGTATATAGATAGACGCCTGTTCTATATCTGATTGTATATAGATAGACACCTGTTCTATATCTGATTGTATATAGATAGACACCTGTTCTATATCTGATTGTATATATAGATAGACCTGTTCTATATCTGATTGTATATAGATAGACACCTGTTCTATATCTGATTGTATATAGACAGACCAGCTCTATATCTAATTGTATATAGATAGACCTGCTCTATATCTGATTAAGCAGTTGTAATGGCCCCCAGAAAGAGCTAAAATAGCCGGAGAGCGGCTGATCCAAGAATAATCCGCTGAAGTTGGGGACGAAACTACTCCAGATCAATTACCAACCTCGGCAAAGTGCTGAAATTCACCAAATGTTTGTATAGAAATTCATAAATCCATTGTTCACAGGGGGACGTGGGCAAATTGATCGCTGCAGCGTGGTCAAATTGATTCCAGGTTTATCAGCCTGCTTATAAACGCTGACATTAAACACCACATCAGGTTCTAATGGGTTTGTAATTGGTTTGTGTCTGGAGCCCCATTAACATCGAGGACTGATCAAACGGCGCTCAGAATGTGGCGACCACACGTCGGAACATAAATTACTCGGTGGTTTATCGTGGTGGCTGGATCTCAACAATTCCATTTCAATGTGAATCCACCCATTCACATATTTATATATATATTTATATAACTTTAATTATACCTATTTACATACTATGTGATTCTATAATTACATCGAAATCACTACAATTACATATATCTCTTACTCTCTACAATGACATAGAACTCGGTATTTCTCAATTCACTTCAAACTCTGAATTATCTCCAATTTTACATAAAACTTTGAATTATCTCCAATTTTACATATAACACTGAATTATCTCCAATTTTACATAAAACTCTGAATTATCTCCAATTTTACATATAACACTGAATTATCTCCAATTTTACATAAAACTCTGATTATCTCCAATTTTACATAAAACTCTGAATTATCTCCAATTTTACATAAAACTCTGAATTTCTCTCTATTTACATATAACACTGAATTATCTCCAATTTTACATAAAACTCTGAATTTCTCTCTATTTACATATAATACTGAATTATCTCCAATTTTACATAAAACTCTGAATTTCTCTCTATTTACATATAACACTGAATTATCTCCAATTTTACATGAAACTCTGAATTTCTCTCTATTTACATATAATACTTAATTATCTCCAATTTTACATAAAACTCTGAATTTCTCTCTATTTACATATAACACTGAATCATTCTATATACCTCGTGTTGTCTCCATTATCATACAACTATGGACACCACCATCATACAACTCTGAAGAAAACCACAGGTCGGGGAGAAGAGCTTCTTTATATTAAGACGACGATCGTACAAGCTTTCGGACAAGATGCCCTTCTACCCGTAGTACCCGTAGTACCCCTAGTACCCGTAGTACCCGTAGTACCCCTTGTTTTGTTTCTTTAAGGAATCGGGATACGACGATGAACAGTTCTTTATTCGACAGCCGGAACTTACTAACTCACTAACTAACTAAAAACTTCCAATTACCTCTATATATATCCTAACTCAGGCTGTCTATATGCAAAACTATAAATAAAGCATGATGATGATTACTCTTCTAAATTCTCTGAATATTTACAATTACATCACACCCCTAGTACCCGTAGTACCCCTAGTACCCGTAGTACCCGTAGTACCCCTAGTACCCGTAGTACCCGTAGTACCCCCTAGTACCCGTAGTACCCCTAGTACCCCTAGTACCCGTAGTACCCCTAGTACCCGTAGTACCCATAGTACCCCTAGTACCCCTAGTACCCGTAGTACCCCTAGTACCCCTAGTACCCGTAGTACCCGTAGTACCCCCTAGTACCCCTAGTACCCGTAGTACCCGTAGTACCCCTAGTACCCCTAGTACCCCTAGTACCCGTAGTACCCCTAGTACCCCTAGTACCCGTAGTACCCGTAGTACCCCTAGTACCCCTAGTACCCGTAGTACCCGTAGTACCCCTAGTACCCGTAGTACCCGTAGTACCCCTAGTACCCGTAGTACCCCTAGTACCCGTAGTACCCGTAGTACCCGTAGTACCCCTAGTACCCCTAGTACCCGTAGTACCCGTAGTACCTGTAGTACCCCTAGTACCCGTAGTACCCGTAGTACACGTAGTACCCCTAGTACCCGTAGTACCCGTAGTACCCGTAGTACCTGTAGTACCCTAGTACCCCTAGTACCCGTAGTACCCCTAGTACCCGTAGTACCCCTAGTACCCGTAGTACCCGTAGTACCTGTAGTACCCCTAGTACCCGTAGTACCCGTAGTACACGTAGTACCCCTAGTACCCGTAGTACCCGTAGTACCCGTAGTACCTGTAGTACCCCTAGTACCCCTAGTACCTGTAGTACCCCTAGTACCCGTAGTACCCCTAGTACCCCGTAGTACCCGTAGTACCTGTAGTACCCCTAGTACCCCTAGTACCCGTAGTACCTGTAGTACCCCTAGTACCCGTAGTACCCGTAGTACCCCTAGTACCCGTAGTACCCGTAGTACCCATAGTACCCCTAGTACCCGTAGTACCTGTAGTACCCCTAGTACCCGTAGTACCCGTAGTACCCCTAGTACCCGTAGTACCTGTAGTACCCCTAGTACCCCTAGTACCCCTAGTACCCCTAGTACCCGTAGTACCCCTAGTACCCCTAGTACCCGTAGTACCCGTAGTACCCCTAGTACCCCTAGTACCCGTAGTACCCCTAGTACCCGTAGTACCCCTAGTACCCCGTAGTACCCCTAGTACCCCTAGTACCCGTAGTACCCGTAGTACCCGTAGTACCTGTAGTACCCCTAGTACCCCTAGTACCCGTAGTACCCCTAGTACCCGTAGTACCCCTAGTACCCCTAGTACCCCTAGTACCCGTAGTACCCGTAGTACCCGTAGTACCTGTAGTACCCCCTAGTACCCCTAGTACCCGTAGTACCCCTAGTACCCGTAGTACCCGTAGTACCCCTAGTACCCCTAGTACCCGTAGTACCCCTAGTACCCCTAGTACCCCTAGTACCCGTAGTACCCGTAGTACCTGTAGTACCCCTAGTACCCCTAGTACCCGTAGTACCCCTAGTACCCGTAGTACCCCTAGTACCCGTAGTACCCGTAGTACCCCTAGTACCCCTAGTACCTGTAGTACCCGTAGTACCCCTAGTACCCGTAGTACCCGTAGTACCCCTAGTACCCGTAGTACCCCTAGTACCCCTAGTACCCGTAGTACCTGTAGTACCCGTAGTACCCCTAGTACCCGTAGTACCCGTAGTACCCGTAGTACCCCTAGTACCCGTAGTACCCGTAGTACCTGTAGTACCCGTAGTACCCTAGTACCCGTAGTACCCGTAGTACCCGTAGTACCCCTAGTACCCCTAGTACCCGTAGTACCCCTAGTACCCGTAGTACCCGTAGTACCCGTAGTACCTGTAGTACCCGTAGAAGGACGTCTTGCCCGAAAGCTTGTACGATCGTCCTCTTATATAAAGAAGTTCGTCGTCCCCGACCTGTGTTTGTTCTTCTATAGCGAGATTATCCTTGTCTTAAATATAACTCTGTAACGTTACAATCACATCTCTGTGAAAATGGTATAAAGGTACTGGGACCAGGTGGATAAATTATAAAGGCACATCTCCGGATCGTGAAGGTTGGCCAGAATTGGCCTAAATACCCTTTCTTGATTAATCAAAAAAATGTTTTTCCAATTCTGTAATAATTAAAATATCAACGATTAGTTGGCATTTATTCCGATAGATTGCGCAAGCCATCAAAAATTTTAGTTACACGATCAGGAGATTCTTTTTCTTAATATACAACACTCTGAATATCTCAAATTACATAAAACTCCAGTGGAGCATATCTCGTTAAAAAATGAAAAGTTCAAAATATATCATTAAAATATTACCAATAAATATTCCGCCAAAAGACTGAGATGTGCAAATACGTGGGTGTGTGGACCGCCAGAAAAAAGATAAAACTCACATTGGAGGTAAAAATAAATAGAAATTCGGTTTTTCCAACTGAGCGAGGGAAACCTCGGCGAATGAATACGGATGTTAATAAATCATCAGACGAGAATTTCAATACTGAGCAGACGAAACTTCCTCTGATAGAATTGCCGCCAAAAATCTCCAGATCGCAATCTTCTGCGGGACATCCGGTCTCGTGTAATTGGTTTCATTGATGACTGTCCGGGTTGGTTAAATTTTGATGTTCCGTATCGATGCATAGTTAACTCTGTGTCACGTGATACTTTGTGTTTTCAAATCTCCTCTATATATATATTCCATCTATATATATATACTAGACGAATGACCCGGGCAACGCCCGGGTTTACCCGATTAAATGTTTTATTCAAACACTATTCGTTACAATTATAAATTGGCGCCGTGGATGTCACTCTTGTGAAACGTCCCGCTCCAAACTTTATAGTCAGATTAGTTACGATATAAATCTTCAAATCGAGCGAGCGTCTATAAATATTTCGATTTAGATCAAGTATTCTAATTATTAAGCGAACACACTATTATTAATAAAATTTTGAGAAAATTTCGATTTTAAACGTATTTATAACCTTGATAGAGGGCGCTGTTCGTGAGCTAAGTAGAATAATTTGAATATATAGTTTTAATATTTAATTTATATATAATTTAAAATAGCCTATCGTTTTCCTCGTATTTTTTTTACCTATGTATGGAAATTTTGGTTTGAATTAGTGAACTACTGCGAATTTGTATACCGGACATACAAACCAACAAACAAACAAACAAACATACAAACATTCATTTTTATATATATAGAAGATATAATATAAACGAGTTTTAAAAATTGTTAAAAAAAAAATGCATCGGCCGGGAATCGAACCCGGGCCGCCCGCGTGGCAGGCGAGCATTCTACCACTGAGCCACCGATGCGTATACAAAATGGCCATATTTGGGTATTCATTCCATTCCGGATTACTTCGCGTAAAAAAAGTTCTTCAAATGAAAAAAAGAAATAGCCAAAAATACTAAGCAAATTGTATCCAAAAATTTTCATCAGGTTTATAAAAAGCGACATGCAAAATTTGGTACCAATTGGTTCAGTAGTTTTTGAGTTTATCGCGAAACAGACAGACAGACAGACAGAAATTGACTTTTATATATATATATAGAGATATAGAGATATAATATAAATGAGTTTTAAAAATTGTTTTAAAAAAATGCATCGGCCGGGAATCGAACCCGGGCCGCCCGCGTGGCAGGCGAGCATTCTACCACTGAGCCACCGATGCGTATACAAAATGGCCATATTTGGGTATTCATTCCATTCCGGATTACTCCGCGTAAAAAAAAAAGTTCTTCAAATGAAAAAAAGAAATAGCCAAAAATACTAAGCAAATTGTATCCAAAAAAATTCCTCAGGTTTATAAAAAGCGACATGCAAAATTTGGTACCAATTGGTTCAGTAGTTTTTGAGTTTATCGCGAAACAGACATACAGACAGACAGACAGAAATTGACTTTTATATATATAGAGATATTTTATATAAAAATTATATATTTTATTTTTTTAACTTATAAATTCTAGAACAAACTACTCTGTCTAGCGACCGCCCGCGGCTATATAAACCCATTGTTGTTGTTTCCCGTTGGCTTGTAGATATGTGAATATGTAATATTTTGTTTCCTTCTTCAAGCCTCACGTCAGGTCTCAAATATGTGTCTTATATTCCTTAAGCTAATTCTTAACTGTTTTTATTAATATTATCACGATATCATGAAGTGCTCATATATCAAAACAATTTCATAAAATACTCATGAATCCTAAAACAAGAAAATAATTTTATACCTCAACAATATATATCAATTGGCATCTATCCATAAAATTGGTAACAAATAAATTTACAGGCGTTGTGAGTTTATGTTCAATATTATCATCAAATATTATCTCTACTGACCTAACTGTAATGATATAAGTTATTGAATGAGAGGGTGTAACAAATAAATTTACAGGCAATGTGTTTGTTTTCTATAATATCATCAAATATTATCTCTACAGACCTTACTGTAATGATATAAATTATTGAATGAGAGGGCCTGGCTCATCAGTGGTGGAACCCTCTCTTTGGCCAATTTAATTTGGCGAAGCCATTTAGAGGGTTCACCACTGATGAGCCAAAGCCTTTCATTCAATACTTTTATCATTGCAGTAAGGTTTGTAGAGATTAATGATAGTATTGAAACACATCGCCAGTAAATATATTTGTTACATATTATATTACCATTATAAACCTTTCCCATTTTCTGACAAAGGTATATTTACTGTGTCATTAAACCTTCTATGGAATAACTTTCCGTAATTTTATTTGTAATGAATTGATGCATCAAACATATGTGCGTGTTTTTAACACTTGATTTTTTTTACTTATAAATTATATTGATCATTTCAGTTATGTGTTTGTGTGGAATGGGACAAAATAAGTTTCCATATCCAATAGACACACGGCCACATGTACACTTCAGCCTTGAATAAGTAAATGTAATTATTGGTTTGTGTCGATATAATTGCGTCGGTATATTTAATTATTGTTCTTCAAGAAGGGTTGTAATGTAGATAAGTTTATGCTAAACCCTTCTTATCTTCTCACCCCCTATTTGACACATTGTAAATAACATTGCTTTAATGCAAAATAATTTTGCATATTGACTATTGTTTATTTTAGGAATTATCATATTGAGTGAAATTTTATTTATTATTTTGAATTTATGTTTTATATATAATATATATATATCTATTGACATTATTATATCAATATATTTTCAGGATATATCATGCTGTAAATTTCCGGTAAGTCTATTTTCTCTATTAATGCTATTGTCTTGATAATAATGCTTCAATGATTAATCTTTGGTGTTTATTGTTTACATTGTTGTATTTTGGTTGTTCTTTTGTAAAGGTGTGGCCAGTTTCTCTACAGTGTTGAAAATATCAATGATCTATTGTTTTGATTACGTTGATGTTCGTACATTCTGTTACAGACTCTCCTTCCATGTATTTAACTTGGCAGTTATTGTATTCTATATGGAATATATCGCTTCCTTTATTAATGATTTCTATGATATTATATTTATGTTTAGTTAAGGGATTTTTAACTATGGAACCTATATTAAGGGAATTTCTATAATATCTTTTAGTTCCAAAGTTGTTCATTTATGGTCATGTCTATGGTTATGGATATATGTGAGTATGGAATATAACATATTGCTTTATATATTTCTGAGTTGATTGGGTTATGGTTTGCTGTGGGTTTGTGGAAATGTTTTAAAATAAATGTGATTGGGTAACCAGCTTCCTGGGGATTTTTTTAAATTGTTCTGGGTTTCTTCTATTTTGAGTTCTGTTGTGAGCAAGGGGCGCGTATTCTTTTGGTCGGTGTTTTAAAGGTATTTATTTTGTGATTAACGGACAATAGGATGAAATAGTTATGTAAATCAGTATGACATTCGCTGTAAAACACGCGATGAATTTACACATCACAAACCCCACTTCACATAAACCGGCCGAGGTGCTGAGCGCCAAATTGTCCCCGACAAATGCAATTATATTTGGAAGAAATGGCGTCGAAATTTTAATTTCCTGTTACCTCGCAATAAAACTTCAACAATCTTCTGCCCACATATTTGCATAAAAGCAGACGATTCCTGACGAAGTACACAACGTAATGTGTGTCAATTAGATAATTGTTGACGTACACCATCCTTGGATTCCATTCTGTCACTTTCTCACTCATTCAACGCCAAGGATGGACAAGCAATCTTGGATTTTGTAAATTTTACCTGATTTTTATAATAAATGATGAAGAAAGTGGAAAATTAGATGTTACTCATAGATTTCGAACACGACTTAACGTACACTCATGGAGACAAAACTTGAGGAAGTGGAAAGTCTTTAATGTCGCCTGTCGTCTATATATTTTATTAAAGAGACAGAGGGCTGTTTACACTTGGTTATCTCGAGTGTCTTCAATAAAGGTCACTGTAATATCTTTCAGAGTTATTGTCTCAATCCCGATATACATGCTGAAAGGTATACAGCTTCCTTAAGTTTTGTTCATGAGTGTATATTGGTTATCTCGTGTGTCTTCAATAAAGGTCACTGTAATATCTTTCAGAGTTATTGTCTCAATCCCGCTATACATGCTGAAAGGTACAACTTCTTCAAGTTTTGTCCATGAGTGTATATTGGTTATCTCGTGTGTCTTCAATAAAGGTCACTGTAATATCTTTCAGAGTTATTGTCCCAATCCCGATATACATGCTGAAAGGTACAACTTCCTTAAGTTTTGTCCATCAGTGGATATTTAATTGAAGAAAGTGATGTCAGGTTATTAGAATTTTAAGGTTCACAGTATATAATAGACGCCCCAGCGCCATACAGCCATGATTTAGGCAAATATATGTTTAATAAGATCAATTAATTAAAATAGATTTATTAATATTTCATGCCGAAAGAGAGAATTCTTCCAATTTAGAAATGCATCTAAACAATTTATTTCGTAATAATTATTTATATTGAGGTTTGAGTGTTTTGAAACTTTATTGAAAATTTAACAATGGTAAATAAAATGTTAAAAAAAATATATATATATATTTTTTTTTTGTAAAAGAAAGCTTTCGAGCAACGAAGCTCTTCTACTCGCTTAACAATGTCAATGGAAAAATACAAATTGTTTGTAAAAAAAAATAATAATAATAGCTTCGTTGTTAGAACCTCGCTTTTCCAATTTAAAAAAAAAAAAAAACAGATTATTATATTTTGATGCATTTTTAGATAACACTATATACCAATTTTAATTAATTGAGAGTTTTTGTTTGAATCTCAAAGAGAATTTATATGAAAATCTAAATTTTTGGATTTCCTCTACCTTAGAGGTCAAACTGCTCCAATGTCAGGTTCCAGCACAGAGAGACTGTTCACGCCATTTATGTAAACACATATTGATGCCAGACTTTGATTGTAAAATATTGTGGATTTCTAAATAGCAAAATGTTTACAAGTCTTTCTTACTGAATCTTCCGTGGAAATTCTTGGTAGAACATGCGCCAAAATACCTTCACTACCGTTATCTTGGTACAACTATCGTTACAAAACCTTCACTACCGTTATCTCGTAGAACTATCGTTACAGTACCTTCACCACCGTTATCTTGGTACAACTATCGTTACAGTACCTTCACTACGGTTATCTTGGTAGAACTATCGTTACAATACCTTCACTACCGTTATCTCGGTAGAACTATCGTTACAATACCTTCACTACCGTTATCTTGGTAGAACTATCGTTACAATACCTTCACTACCGTTTTCTTGGTAGAACTATCGTTACAATACCTTCACTACCGTTATCTTGGTAGAACTATCATTACCATACCTTCACTGCCGTAATCTTGGTACAACTATCGTTACAATACCGTTATCTTGGTAGAACTATCGTTACAGTACCTTCACTACGGTTATCTTGGTAGAACTATCGTTACAATACCTTCACTACCGTTATCTCGGTAGAACTATCGTTACAATACCTTCACTACCGTTATCTTGGTAGAACTATCGTTACAATTCTTTCACTACCGTTTTCTTGGTAGAACTATCGTTACAATACCTTCACTACCGTTATCTTGGTACAACTATCGTTACAATACCTTCACTACCGTTATCTTGGTAGAACTATCGTTACAATACCTTCACTACCGTTATCTTGGTAGAACTATCGTTACAATACCGTTATCTTGGTACAACTATCGTTACAATACCGTTATCTTGGTAGAACAATCGTTACAATACCTTTACTGCCGTAATCTTGGTACAACTATCATTACAATACCTTCACTACCGTTATCTTGGTAGAACTATCGTTACAATACCTTCACTACCGTTATCTTGGTACAACTATCGTTACAATACCTTCACTACCGTTATCTTGGTACTACTATCGTTACAATACCTTCACTACCGTTATCTTGGTACAACTATCGTTACAATACCTTCACTACCTTTATCTTGGTACAACTATCGTTACAATACCTTCACTAACGTCATCTTGGTACAACTATCGTTACAATACCTTCACTACCGTTATCATGGTACAACTATCGTTACAATACCTTCACTACCGTTATCATGGTACAACTATCGTTACAATACCTTCACTACCGTTATCTTGGTACAACTATCGTTACAATACCTTCAACTACCGTTATCTTGGTAGAACTACCGTTACAATACCTTCACTACCGTTATCTTGGTAGAACTATCGTTACAGTACCTTCACTGCCGTTATCTTGGTATAACTATCGTTACTGTACCTTCACTACCGTTATCTTGGTAGAACTATCGTTACAGTACCTTCACTGCCGTTATCTTGGTAGAACTATCGTTACAATACCTTCACTACCGTTATCTTGGTACAACTATCGTTACAATACCTTCACTACCGTTATCTTGGTAGAACTATCGTTACAATACCTTCACTACCGTTATCTTGGTAGAACTATCGTTACAATACCTTCACTACCGTTATCTTGGTACAACTATCGTTACAATACCTTCACTACCGTTATCTTGGTAGAACTATCGTTACAATACCTTCAATGCCGTTATCTTGGTAGAACTATCGTTACAATACCTTCAATGCCGTTATCTTGGTACAACTATCGTTACAATACCTTCACTACCGTTATCTTGGTACAACTATCGTTACAATACCTTCACTACCGTTATCATGGTACAACTATCGTTACAGTACCTTCACTACCGTTATCTTGGTACAACTATCGTTACAATACCTTCACTACCGTTATCTTGGTACAACTATCGTTACAATACCTTCACTACCGTTATCATGGTACAACTATCGTTACAATACCTTCACTACCGTTATCTTGGTACAACTATCGTTACAATACCTTCACTACCGTTATCTTGGTAGAAATATCGTTACAATACCTTCAATGCCGTTATCTTGGTACAACTATCGTTACAATACCTTCACTACCGTTATCTTGGTACAACTATCGTTACAATACCTTCACTACCGTTATCTTGGTACAACTATCGTTACAATACCTTCACTACCGTTATCTTGGTAGAACTATCGTTACAATACCTTCACTGCCTTTATCTTGGTACAACTATCGTTACAATACCTTCAATGCCGTTATCTTGGTACAACTATCATTACAATACCTTCACTACCGTTATCTTGGTACAACTATCGTTACAATACCTTCACTACCGTTATCTTGGTACAACTATCGTTACAATACCTTCACTACCGTTATCTTTGAGAAAAATATCGTTACAATACCTTCAATGCCGTTATCTTGGTACAACTATCGTTACAATACCTTCACTACCGTTATCTTGGTACAACTATCGTTACAATACCTTCACTACCGTTTTCTTGGTACAACTATCGTTACAATACCTTCACTACCGTTATCTTGGTAGAACTATCGTTAGAATACCTTCACTACCGTTATCTTGGTACAACTATCGTTACAATACCTTCACTGCCGTTATCTTGGTAGAACTATCGTTACAATACCTTCACTACCGTTATCTTGGTACAACTATCGTTACAATGCCTTCACTACCGTTATCTTGGTAGAAATATCGTTACAATACCTTCAATGCCGTTATCTTGGTACAACTATCGTTACAATACCTTCACTACCGTTATCTTGTTAGAACTATCGTTACAATACCTTCACTACCGTTATCTTGGTACAACTATCGTTACAATACCTTCACTACCGTTATCTTGGTAGAACTATCGTTACAATACCTTCACTACCGTTATCTTGGTACAACTATCGTTACAATACCTTCACTACCGTTATCTTGGTAGAACTATCGTTACAATACCTTCACTACCGTTATCTTGGTACAACTATCGTTACAATACCTTCACTACCGTTATCTTGGTAGAACCAGCGCTACAATGCCCTGTTTTCTCTACTTTTATTTGGAACAAGGCGAGGTGAATATTTCACACAATTGGAAGCATATAATGTATGTAAATACCTAGGAAAATATGCAAATATGTAAGAAATGTATCTACCGTGAAGGCATGGAGGTGGAAGCTAAAAGATAACCAGATGTACAACAATTGGACGAGAGAGAACATCAGCGGATCATGTTCTTCTTTCTTATCTAGCAGGTCATGTGACAGCAACATTTAGAACCTGATGTCCCGATCTCAGAGGTTCCGTGGTTTGGTGGTCAAACTACTCTCCCGGCCAACCTGAAGTAGGATTAATACTAGAAACTTTATTTGCATATCTACCGAGATAATATATTCTTGTCATATCTGAAGGAGTGGATGAAATATTCGTCTTTCACCAAAAGAGGCATTTCTCTATTTGAAATACATTAAAACAATGTCTATTGAGGAATTTGAACCGTTTTTGACGCGTGTGATTATTTTTAGATGCAATGTATTATATTAACAACTAGACGAATGACCCGGGCAACGCCCGGGTTTACCCGATTAAATGTTTTATTCAAATACTATTCGTTACAATTATAAATTGGCGCCGTGGGTGTCACTCTTGTGAAACGTCCCGCTCCAAACGTTACATGTACATTAGGTCAGATGATATTACTTCCCATCTTCACTGCTAGAGGCGCTGCTCGCGAGCAAAAGGGCAAACGCGACGAATATTCGGGATAGAGACCTGAAAATTTCACTATAAGTTTTTCCAGATTCTACTCTATATACTGTTAAAATTTCAGTCAGATTGGTTACGATATAAATCTTCAAATCGAGCGAGCGTCTATAAATATTTCGATTTAAATCAAGTATTCTAATTATTAGGCGAACTATATTATTAATAAGAATAAGAGATTCTTCTTAGAGCTATTATATTACAATCTATAAAATAAAAGAAGACAAGTATCTTAAACGGTTTTTTATATACGCAAGCTTTCGGGTGAGAACTCTTCGACAGGCAGAAATAAACGATACAAACACGGCACCTATGGCAGGCAAGATTATATACACATATGATATTTACATTGCTATGGTAAAGAGAATTACAAATAATATATTTACATAATTATGAATCGACGTATATAGAGAATCTAATTTTCAATAAAGATGCTAATTACATGATTGGAGATAGGAGTTTCTTTGGAATACAATACTTAAATGATAAAAGATACTATAGGGGTGGAATTACATGAAGGCCAGGAGAGCATGGTAGGCTTCGGGGAGGTCGATTTTTCTATTGATACTGCCTTGTTTATGTGATTCTATTGATTCCAATATGAGTCTTTGGTGTTGGTTATGTATGCGTCTGTAGAGTATTTTAGGTTGTGTGATGCTAAAAGTGTGACTATGTGTCCTGTATGTGCTGATATATGAGGGATTTAGAGTCACAGTTGGATATGCTACGGGAGTGTTCAGACATATTATTATTAAAATTATTATAAAAATTTTGAGAATATTTCGATTTTAAACGTATTTATAACCTTGATAGAGGGCGCTGTTCGTGAGCTAAGTATAATAATTTGAATATATAGTTTTAATATTTAATCTATATATAATTTAAAATAGCCTATCGTTTTCCTCGTATTTTTTTTTACCTATGTATGGAAATTTTGGTACTGTAAAAAAAAATTTTGCTTCAATAATATATATAAAAAAAACACCCAGGCTAAGTTTCGGACCAAGGTTGTGGAAACACGAAGCCGCACACCTAACCATTAAGCTACGCTTGGCATCATAAATGTTCGCATGTAAAGCTATTTCAGGCCTTGCATATTTCTAACGACCTTTTTAAAATAGGTTTTTGAAACATGGAAATTATAATACTTCAAATAAATAGAAATAGAGTGAACACAAATAAAACATACCAAATATTTCGAATTAGAGCAGTTATTTTAAACGGCGAATTAGATCAGTTATATCTAAAAATGAAAATATATAAATCTTCAAATCGAGCGAGCGTCTATAAATATTTCGATTTAGATCAAGTATTCTAAACGTATGTGTTATTAAGCGAACTATTATTAATAAAATATTGAGAAGATTTAGATTTTAAACGTATTTATAACCTTTTAGTACTTGATAGAGGGCGCTGTTCGTGAGCTAAGTAGAATAATTTGAATATATAGTTTTAATAATTGATTTATATATTTTTTTAAATAGCCTTTCGTCTTCCCCGTATTTTTTTACCTATGTATGTAAATTTTGGTTTGAATTAGTGAACTACTGCGAATTTGTATACCGTACATACAAACAAACATACAAACATTCATTTTTATATATCTAGATGTAACTTGTTTACTGCAGAGAGTAATGGTGATGAGGAAGAAATAGGATCAACACCAGTTTTGTAAAACTCGGACAAAATTTAACCTGTATACCATGTATACCTGTATACCATGTATACCATGTATACCATGTATACCATGTATATCATGTATACCTGTATACCATGTATACCATGTATACCTGTATACCATGTATACCTGTATACTGATGTATACTGATGTATACCATGTATACCATGTATACCTGTATACTGATGAGGGTCATAGCCTCTAACCACGGTATACAGGTTTTTGTCTGAATTTGTCCAAACTGGTGTTGCGGCTCATTCTTTATCGCCGTCTTTACCTTCTGTACTGGGTGATAAACAAACATTTTGTATTGTTTTAATGTATTGTTAAAGGTAGAGGTACCTCTTAATGTACATGACTATCATACTCTCGCAACCTTATGTTAGATTAGTTTTTGTGACAAAAATGTAAAAATTGTGAAAAAAAATTCTTGTAGAATTTTAATAACCTTTTACAATTTTACAAATTAAATCACATGCTATTTCAATGTTAACAACTGTCCTGATGCATCAAGAAATTCCTAAACTTCTGCATATAGATGACAGAAAATAATAATTTGTAGGTTTTATAAACCGTAAATGTGCTTTTATTTTATTTCAATTTAAAGCGCTATGTTCCCCTAGGGACACTTACGCTGTCATACATGTATGACATTTGTCTATACATATATATACAATACTTTCAGGCCGTGAATAGAAGTCATATCATATTAACAATGAGAAAGAGAGAAAAAGAACTGTGTACAAAATAAAGAAGTGTCTGGCACTATGTACAATCAGCATAATATAAAGTATCAGTTTCTTAAAATATATTTGTTGCTATATCATTAAAATATATCTACAAAGGGTATTGAATTTAATATACATTTCTTTACTGGAAATTAAAATACCATTTCCAGGAAAGAAATGTATATTAAATTCAATACCTTTTGTAGATATATTTTTAATTATATAGCAAATATCTTTTAAGAAACTGATAGTTTATAAACGGTAAATGTGTTTTAGATATTTTGTAGAAAATTGAGCGGTGATTCTGTCATATTTCCTCTAGGTGACATTAGCGACATTCTCCGGGCTTAACCTTTGGGAACAAGGATTTGTCACATCCTCGGTGTGTGGAATCAATTCTTTACAAGTCATTGTAGCTGCCATTGCTGTGTTCGGTTGGTTCCTTGCATCTGTGTCTTTGCATCTGTTCTTTGCACAGACGGACGTCTGTGTGTGTGTGCTTGGAGGGCGTTCAGACCTAGCCGTGTGTGTCAGCCATGTTGCAACATATGTTGAACATGTTCTATAAACGTTCAACATTATACCACACTTGTTACCTAACACCTGCTCCCAGCTGGGGTCAGCCCGCGGCGACATGTTCCAATGTCATTCGCTTCTTCGAATCCAAAGTTCCTATTGAAAAGATCGTCTGATTCCCATTCTGAATGGATGCCTAGCTATGAATATCATAGTTTAATTGAAATTCTACAATATGTTATCACAATAAGTATCTTTGTTTATTTGAAATGCAAGATTTCGAGTGAAAATTTATCTTCTACAGGCCAAAAAAATCAAGAAACGTTGCTATAACTTGGAAAACTGGCAAATGGACCTAGTCAGTAAACATGTATGCTTCTTTAGATGGCCATGTATAATCGGAAAATTCCTTTTAAACTTGAATTTTAAATAATAATAAAATTTATTGCGATAAAAATCTTGTAGAATAATTAAAACATTTCCCAATTCTACATTAAATCATGCTGTTTCAATGTTACAACTTCCCTGAATTGTGGGCGCATCGAGAAATTCCTAAACAAAGACTTCTGCAAATATAAATTCCCGAGCCAACCTGCAGGACTCCTGTCATCACCGAGTCCAGCTAGTGGAAGTCCGCGGACTCACTTGGCGGGGAGAGAGGTCGGACGCTCCACTCCTGCTGCCATCCTTACGGCGTCTGGAGTCACGTGACCCGACCGATCGCTGCCTCAAACTTTGGCGGCGCACGTGGGTGGGGGGGTCGCACGTGGACGTTACTGTACCAGGGATGGTACAACAGCTGACGTTACTGTACCACGGATGGTACAACAGCTGGGTTAATGTAAGAAATTTTAACTCTTTTTGACCCTTCTTTTTGATATAAAAACATTTCCTACTGTCCTTACGCACTGATAAAAATAAAGAGAGGGCTTTGCTCATCAGTGGTGAATCCTCCCAGCGGTTTCGCCAGTTTAATCTACCAGACCGCTTTAATATGATCAGAGTCAGGTCCTCCCATTATTTTATCATTGCAGTAAGGGGAGTAGAATTTTTTTTTTTATTTCAAAAAGAAACACACTCGTCAAAATAGTTTAAATTTCTTATAACCGTTGTGTGTCAATATGTGGGTGGTAGCTCTGATCTCTGTCCCTTGTCATCGTTGATCTCAATTCCACCTATAGTCACTGTACCAGGGATGGTACAACAGCTGTCAATATGTGGGTGGTAGCTCTGATCTCTGTCCCTTGTCAACGTTGCTCTCAATTCCACCTATAGTCACTGTACCACTGATGGTACAACAGCTGTCAATATGTGGGTGGTAGCTCTGATCTCTGTCCCTTGTCAACGTTGCTCTCAATTCCACCTATAGTCACTGTACCAGGGATGGTACAACAGCTGTCAATATGTGGGTGGTAGCTCTGATCTCTGTCCCTTGTCATCGTTGATCTCAATTTCACCTATAGTCACTGTACCACTGATGGTACAACAGCTGTCAATATGTGGGTGGTAGCTCTGATCTCTGTCCCTTGTCATCGTTGATCTCAATTCCACCTATAGTCACTGTACCAGGGATGGTACAACAGCTGTCAATATGTGGGTGGTAGCTCTGATCTCTGTCCCTTGTCATCGTTGATCTCAATTCCACCTATAGTCACTGTACCAGGGATGGTACAACAGCTGTCAATATGTGGGTGGTAGCTCTGATCTCTGTCCCTTGTCAACGTTGCTCTCAATTCCACCTATAGTCACTGTACCAGGGATGGTACAACAGCTGTCAATATGTGGGTGGTAGCTCTGATCTCTGTCCCTTGTCAACGTTACTCTCAATTCCACCTATAGTCACTGTACCAGGGATGGTACTACAGCTGTCAATATGTGGGTGGTAGCTCTGATCTCTGTCCCTTGTCAACGTTGCTCTCAATTCCACCTATAGTCACTGTACCAGGGATGGTACAACAGCTGTCAATATGTGGGTGGTAGCTCTAATCTCTGTCCCTTGTCAACGTTGCTCTCAATTCCACCTATAGTCACTGTACCAGGGATGGTACAACAGCTGTCAATATGTGGGTGGTAGCTCTGATCTCTGTCCCTTGTCAACGTTGCTCTCAATTCCACCTATAGTCACTGTACCAGGGATGGTACAACAGCTGTCAATATGTGGGTGGTAGCTCTGATCTCTGTCCCTTGTCAACGTTGCTCTCAATTCCACCTATAGTCACTGTACCAGGGATGGTACAACAGCTGTCAATATGTGGGTGGTAGCTCTGATCTCTGTCCCTTGTCAACGTTGCTCTCAATTCCACCTATAGTCACTGTACCAGGGATGGTACAACAGCTGTCAATATGTGGGTTGTAGCTATGTTCTCTGTCCCTTGTCAACGTTACTCTCAATTCCACCTATAGTCACTGTACCAGGGATGGTACAACAGCTGTCAATATGTGGGTGGTAGCTCTGATCTCTGTCCCTTGTCAACGTCAATTACACCTATAGTCACTGTACCAGGGATGGCAGAAATTCTGTAGATATAACCTACTGTTGGTATCTTGTTGCCTCGATCCCAAACTTTACTATATTTGACATGAGTCTCATGAACTGACACCTGAGGCTCTCAGCTCGGCTGATTGGAGATAGCTGAAATGTCACGTGGGTTTATATATATAACCTTTGGTGTGTATATCCAACATTGGGACACCATGTGTGAGGTCTGAGAGAAATTTATATCGTGGAGTCTGGACCCGGGTCTCTCAGCTGCCACGGGTCAACACACACGAGGAGAGAAATTTTATCTCTGTATTGAACACACATCGTGTACATACACACACCTTGTATTGAACACACCTAAAAATACACACATCGTGTACATACACACACCGTGTATTGAACACACATCGTGTATTGAACACACATCGTGTACATACACACACCGTGTATTGAACACACATCGTGTATTGAACACACATCGTGTACATACACACACCGTGTATTGAACACACATCGTGTACATACACACACCGTGTATTGAACACATACCGTGTATTGAACACACATCGTGTACATACACACACCGTGTATTGAACACATACCGTGTATTGAACACACATCGTGTACATACACACACCGTGTATTGAACACACATCGTGTATTGAACACACATCGTGTACATACACACACCGTGTATTGAACACACATCGTGTACATACACACACCGTGTATTGAACACATACCGTGTATTGAACACACATCGTGTACATACACACACCGTGTATTGAACACATACCGTGTATTGAACACACATCGTGTACATACACACACCGTGTATTGAACACATACCGTGTATTGAACACATACCGTGTAGTGAACACATACCGTGTATTGAACACACACCGTGTATTGAACACATACCGTGTATTGAACACATACCGTGTATTGAACACACATCGTGTACATACACACACCGTGTATTGAACACATACCGTGTATTGAACACACATCGTGTACATACACACACCGTGTATTGAACACATACCGTGTATTGAACACATACCGTGTAGTGAACACATACCGTGTATTGAACACACACCGTGTATTGAACACATACCGTGTATTGAACACACACCGTGTATTGAACACACATCGTGTACATACACACACCGTGTATTGAACACATACCGTGTATTGAACACACATCGTGTACATACACACACCGTGTATTGAACACATACCGTGTATTGAACACACATCGTGTACATACACACACCGTGTATTGAACACATACCGTGTATTGAACACATACCGTGTAGTGAACACATACCGTGTATTGAACACACACCGTGTATTGAACACATACCGTGTATTGAACACATACCGTGTATTGAACACACACCGTGTATTTAACACACACCGTGTATTTAACACATACCGTGTAATGAACACATACCGTGTAGTGAACACACACCGTATTTAACACACACCGTATTTAACACATACCGTGTAGTGAACACATACCGTGTATTGAACACACACCGTGTAGTGAACCGTGTACAAGGCCTGACACACGTGTGACAAGTAAACACGCCGTCAGCCCAACCGCCCCACCATTCCCCTGACACTCCTGTTGCCATGGCGACACATCTTTCCAATCATCTCCGAGGTGCTGAAAAACTCCGCCGTTATTAATTTCTCTGTATTCCGTTCTAAAAACTCGCCATTGTTTTGTTTTATACAAGTTCGCCTTATCTTCGCCCGCCGTCATTGGGCTAATTAAATATCCTTTAATTGGTTTCACTAAAACACAGTTGACACTGTTGCAGCGTCTTTTGGGGTCGATCTGCTCTGTCGATACATTCTACAAAGCCTCTGACATTGGACTGTCGATACATTCTACAAAGCCTCTGACATTGGACTGTCGATACATTCTACAAAGCCTCTGACATTGGACTGTCGATACATTCTACAAAGCCTCTGACATTGGACTGTCGATACATTCTACAAAGCCTCTGACATTGGACTGTCGATACATTCTACAAAGCCTCTGACATTGGACTGTCGATACATTCTACAAAGCCTCTGACATTGGACTGTCGATACATTCTACAAAGCCTCTGACATTGGACTGTCGATACATTCTACAAAGCCTCTGACATTGGACTGTCGATACATTCTACAAAGCCTCTAACATTGGACTGTCGATACATTCTACAAAGCCTCTAACATTGGACTGTCGATACATTCTACAAAGCCTCTAACATTGGACTGTCGATACATTCTACAAAGCCTCTGACATTGGACTGTCGATACATTCTACAAAGCCTCTGACATTGGACTGTCGATACATTCTACAAAGCCTCTGACATTGGACTGTCGATACATTCTACAAAGCCTCTAACATTGGACTGTCGATACATTCTACAAAGCCTCTGACATTGGACTGTCGATACATTCTACAAAGCCTCTGACATTGGACTGTCGATACATTCTACAAAGCCTCTGACATTGGACTGTCGATACATTCTACAAAGCCTCTGACATTGGACTGTCGATACATTCTACAAAGCCTCTGACATTGGACTGTCGATACATTCTACAAAGCCTCTGACATTGGACTGTCGATACATTCTACAAAGCCTCTGACATTGGACTGTCGATACATTCTACAAAGCCTCTGACATTGGACTGTCGATACATTCTACAAAGCCTCTGACATTGGACTGTCGATACATTCTACAAAGCCTCTGACATTGGACTGTCGATACATTCTACAAAGCCTCTGACATTGGACTGTCGTTACATTCTACAAAGCCTCTGACATTGGACTGTCGATACATTCTACAAAGCCTCTGACATTGGACTGTCGATACATTCTACAAAGCCTCTGACATTGGACTGTCGATACATTCTACAAAGCCTCTGACATTGGACTGTCGATACATTCTACAAAGCCTCTGACATTGGACTGTCGATACATTCTACAAAGCCTCTGACATTGGACTGTCGATACATTCTACAAAGCCTCTGACATTGGACTGTCGATACATTCTACAAAGCCTCTGACATTGGACTGTCGATACATTCTACAAAGCCTCTGACATTGGACTGTCGATACATTCTACAAAGCCTCTGACATTGGACTGTCGATACATTCTACAAAGCCTCTGACATTGGACTGTCGATACATTCTACAAAGCCTCTGACATTGGACTGTAGATACATTCTACAAAGCCTCTGACATTGGACTGTCGATACATTCTACAAAGCCTCTGACATTGGACTGTCGATACAATCTACAAAGCCTCTGACATTGGACTGTCGATACATTCTACAAAGCCTCTGACATTGGACTGTCGATACATTCTACAAAGCCTCTGACATTGGACTGTCGTTACATTCTACAAAGCCTCTAACATTGGACTGTCGATACATTCTACAAAGCCTCTGACATTGGACTGTCGATACATTCTACAAAGCCTCTGACATTGGACTGTCGATACATTCTACAAAGCCTCTGACATTGGACTGTCGATACATTCTACAAAGCCTCTGACATTGGACTGTCGATACATTCTACAAAGCCTCTGACATTGGACTGTCGATACATTCTACAAAGCCTCTGACATTGGACTGTCGATACATTCTACAAAGCCTCTGACATTGGACTGTCGATACATTCTACAAAGCCTCTGACATTGGACTGTCGATACATTCTACAAAGCCTCTGACATTGGACTGTCGATACATTCTACAAAGCCTCTGACATTGGACTGTCGATACATTCTACAAAGCCTCTGACATTGGACTGTCGATACATTCTACAAAGCCTCTGACATTGGACTGTCGATACATTCTACAAAGCCTCTGACATTGGACTGTCGATACATTCTACAAAGCCTCTGACATTGGACTGTCGATACATTCTACAAAGCCTCTGACATTGGACTGTCGATACATTCTACAAAGCCTCTGACATTGGACTGTCGATACATTCTACAAAGCCTCTGACATTGGACTGTCGATACATTCTACAAAGCCTCTGACATTGGACTGTCGATACATTCTACAAAGCCTCTGACATTGGACTGTCGATACATTCTACAAAGCCTCTGACATTGGACTGTCCATACATTCTACAAAGCCTCTAACATTGGACTGTCGATACATTCTACAAAGCCTCTGACATTGTCGACGGGATAGAACATTATGGAATGGTTTAAGGAAAAGACGGCTCCTGATCGTATAACTAAAAGTTGTTGATGGCTTGCACCATCTGTCGGAATAAATATCAACTATACTCATGGACAAAACTTAAGGAAGTTGTATCTTTCAGCTTGTATATCGGGATTGAGACAATATCTCTGAAAGATATTACAGTGACCTTTATTGAAGACACACGAGATAACCAATATACACTCATGGACAAAACTTAAGGAAGTTGTATCTTTCAGCATGTATATCGGGATTATAACTCTGAAAGATATTACAGTGACCTTTATTGAAGACACACGAGATAACCAATTTACACTCATGGACAAAACTTAAGGAAGTTGTATCTTTCAGCATGTATATCGGGATTCAGACAATATCTCTGAAAGATATTACAGTGACCTTTATTGAAGACACACGAGATAACCAATATACACTCATGGACAAAACTTAAGGAAGTTGTATCTTTCAGCATGTATATCGGGATTCAGACAATATCTCTGAAAGATATTACAGTGACCTTTATTGAAGACACACGAGATAACCAATTTACACTCATGGACAAAACTTAAGGAAGTTGTATCTTTCAGCATGTATATCGGGATTGAGACAATATCTCTGAAAGATATTACAGTGACCTTTATTGAAGACACACGAGATAACCAATATACACTCATGGACAAAACTTAAGGAAGTTGTATCTTTCAGCATGTATATCGGGATTCAGACAATATCTCTGAAAGATATTACAGTGACCTTTATTGAAGACACACGAGATAACCAATATACAGTCATGGACATAACTTAAGGAAGTTGTATCTTTCAGCATGTATATCGGGATTGAGACAATATCTCTGAAAGATATTACAGTGACCTTTATTGAAGACACACGAGATAACCAATATACACTCATGGACAAAACTTAAGGAAGTTGTATCTTTCAGCATGTATATCGGGATTGAGACAATATCTCTGGAAGATATTACAGTGACCTTTATTGAAGACACACGAGATAACCAATATACACTCATGGACATAACTTAAGGAAGTTGTATCTTTCAGCATGTATATCGGGATTGAGACAATATCTCTGAAATATATTACAGTGACCTTTATTGAAGACACACGAGATAACCAATATACACTCATGGACATAACTTAAGGAAGTTGTATCTTTCAGCATGTATATCGGGATTGAGACATTATCTCTGAAAGATATTACAGTGACCTTTATTGAAGACACACGAGATAACCAATATACACTCATGGACAAAACTTAAGGAAGTTGTATCTTTCAGCATGTATATCGGGATTGAGACAATATCTCTGGAAGATATTACAGTGACCTTTATTGAAGACACACGAGATAACCAATATACACTCATGGACATAACTTAAGGAAGTTGTATCTTTCAGCATGTATATCGGGATTGAGACAATATCTCTGAAATATATTACAGTGACCTTTATTGAAGACACACGAGATAACCAATATACACTCATGGACATAACTTAAGGAAGTTGTATCTTTCAGCATGTATATCGGGATTGAGACATTATCTCTGAAAGATATTACAGTGACCTTTATTGAAGACACACGAGATAACCAATATACACTCATGGACATAACTTAAGGAAGTTGTATCTTTCAGCATGTATATCGGGATTGAGACATTATCTCTGAAAGATATTACAGTGACCTTTATTGAAGACACACGAGATAACCAAGTGTGAACAAAATTTCCACTGTCTCCTTAACAAATAGACGACCGGCGACATCAAAGAGATTCCTTTTCTTAAGTTTTGTCCATGAATGTAATCATTGATTTTTAATTATTCCATAAATTACCAAATACGCGTAGGTGGTTATATTTTCTTAATCAATCAAGAGAGGGTATTTGTGGCCAATTCAAGAATAATTTCTTAAAAATAAACGATTAGTTGATATTTATTCCGATAGATGGCATCAATAATTATCAGTTTCATAGTCAATAGATCTCTTTTCTATCCACCTGATCCCAGTACAATTTCGCACTTTTACACTTTTTTTTTTTACATTACGAGATGTATTTATCCCTAGGATTCCTACGGTGCGAAATCCCAATGTACCGAGAACCCACCAGTCGAGTATTCCTTACAAAGAAATTACCCTCGAATATATATCTTGGTTCCTAGAGAGAAAAATTTCCACTTTCTGCTCTTAGATTGAAATGTTGCATATTATTTGGAAGTACTTTGAAATTCTGTAATAATGATATCTCCCCAGTGACAGTCCTCCGTCACGGATGGACGCACGTCGCCTGGCTTGCATATTTTATTGGAATAGAATTCCCCGATATCCGGGCCGGGATTATTGAATTGACTTGGTCGGAAAATGGGACTCGCGCGGAACTGGGAGCCAGTTTAAAACTGGGCTTGTGCCAACAGTCTGTGGAGATTCTCTGGGTCAGGAGATAGATTTCGGTTAATAACAAAAGACCAACAAAGTGTATTCTCAATCTAACGCCGTCAATATAAAGTGAGACTTCCCAGTTTGGCGCCAACAATCGCCGGGAAGGCTGGAGAGGCGGACAGCGACCAAGGAGGTTCTCGTCTCACTCGCCGCAGGAGCCGCCGCGGGGGCGCTAGCCAAGACGGCCATTGCCCCGCTGGACTGCACCAAGATCAACTTCCAGGTCCGACGTCAAAACTTCACTTTCCAGAGTGCCATGGCGTTCATGGCCGAGACCTCGCGGAAGTCCGGCGCTGCCAGTTTGTGGAGAGGCAATTCGGCCACACTCGTGCGCATCGTGCCATACGCAGCGCTCAAGTTCGCGGCGTTCGAGCGGCTCAAGACGTTGCTTGGAGTGGAGACGGAGCATCGCGACAGCGTGACGCGGCGCTACGTGGCCGGCGCCCTGTCCGGCGTGGTGTCCAGCTCGCTCACCTACCCGCTGGACCTCGCCCGGGCCAGGATGGCGGTCGCCTCACGGGTGACATCTATGCGGACCATGTTCCGGAACATCTGGCGGCAGGAGGGCGCGCGGGGCCTGTACCGGGGCTACTTCGCCACCATGCTGGGCGTCATCCCCTACTCCGGGACGTCCTTCTTCACCTTCGAGACGCTCAAACTTAAGACGGAGAGTAGGTACGGGCGCGGGGCCACGCCGCTGGAGTTCATGGCGTTCGGAGCCATCGCTGGTGTCCTGGGCCAGGTGAGCTCCTACCCCCTCGACGTCGCCAGGCGGCGCATCCAGACGGCCCCAGAGACCGGCGAGACCCACGACTCCATCGCGAAGACGGTCGCCTCGGTGTGGAAGAAAGAAGGCCTCTCTCACGGCCTCTACAAAGGCCTCAGCCTCAACTGGGTCAAAGGCCCCATCGCCGTCGGTCTCAGCTTCAGCATCTTCGAGATCGGCACCCGAATTCTCTACAGCGTCTTCGGGTAGCCGGGGAATAAAGCGCCAAGCGAACTTGTTCCGTCAATATGGCGCTGACCCGAGTGGAACTAGGTTAGACTTGGAACACTCCCGATGGCACTGCTATCTCAGAATGACCAAATAAGAGTTTGATTCCTTAATTATCGTCTGGTAGATCAAACTGGCGAAACCGCTGGGAGAGTTCACCACTAATTATTTTATTTTAAAAATAATCATTCCCGTCAAAAATAGTTTCAATTTCTCATAACAGATGGCGCCGGGCTAGTGCCTCATTTTATTTAATTCTGTCGCGGGCTCTGTAGTTGTAAACCTTCATTTAATAAAGTTCCATCGGCTGCCATCTGTCGGAATATATATCAACTAGCCATTGGTATTTAAAGAATATATTGGCTCACCCTTTCTTGGTTAGTCGATTCTGGAATCATTAAACACATTAACCATTGGTATTTAAAGCTTCCAGAATATATTGGCTCACCCTTTCTTGGTTAGTCGATTCTGGAATCATTAAATACATTAACCATTATTTGATATTACAAACAACAAAAGGGTTATTAAAACCTTTTGGTCTTAAACAGATTCTCTCCAAGTAGAAGTGCATGATATATACAGGAATAACTGTAACAATAATCAGCAATGCTATTTACCATGTATCAAATAGGGGGGAAATAAGGAAAGAACTTGGGGAATAAACTTATATAAATTAAAAGCAATCGAGAACAAGCAGTTCCTTAAAGAACAATAATTAGTAGAATTAACAGAAAAGTTTAGATCAGTACAAGTGAGAAAGGAATATGCAACAATGTCATAATTACGAGACATCTATACAGCAGTTTTATACATCAGACATCTATACAGCAGTGTTATACATGGATGGATCAAATGGTTGTCTAAAGTCGGAATATAAAGTCTTAGGAGTTGTTAATTAAGTTGTCCATTCCCCCAGTTGTTCAGTGAAAGTCACCGGATTCATTAAAGTTATTTTGAATTTCATTCTCGCAGATTTATAAAATTTAAAATATTTAAACGTGATTAGTGGATTCACGTGACGTAAGTCATTAGCAATTCTCAGAAGAACGATCAGGAAATATCTTTTTTTCTTAATTTATCCTCTTGACTTCAGTACAATTTCGCTGTTTTTCCATCGAGTGTGACTCCGGCAAACTTAAAAAACAAGAATTGTATTCGGAGTAAAAACGAACTTTCCCCAAGTTACGAGGTGATGCAAATTGGGCGAAGTGCTGCATCAAACAATGGCCGAGTTGATTGCCTCGGCGTGTTTGCCCAGCGACGTTCGAATTAAAATGTTGACAACGCCTCGCACAATGGACGCAGAGAATTGACTTCTTGCACGGTGGCATCTCCTTCACACGGTCACAGTTGACGGGAGATACATTCCACCTCGGCGTGGAAGTGAAAGTTACTGATGGCTTGCGCCATCTATCGGAATAACATATTGTAGCGAAGAAAACAAGTTTGTAACGATTGTATTTACTGGCTATGTGTTTCTTTTAATGATATTATCAGGCAGAAATTTAGGAAAGACAAACTCAGGATGACACGGCAATATATATTTAAGGCACAAATTGAAATTGATAAAACACAAGATGAGGGAATTTTGCACAGAGTAATAAAATATATAAACGTCAAAGTTAAAAACTAATCTGTTAATAAAATAATAACTACTTTGCTAGAGTATCTACTTATATAATTGCCTTATTCTGTCTGTCTGAAGTTCACGGATAGAATGCGCGCCCATTGGCTGCCGGCGAACACGTGGCCTCCCTGCCCCCCTCTAGACAACCCTGTTATCAGCTGTGTGATACATACACCTGTCTATAGCGGCCATTCTAGACAACCCTGTTATCAGCAGTGTGTTACATCCACCTGTCTATACAGACCACCCTGTCTATAGCGGCCACTCTAGACAACCCTGTTATCAGCTGTGTGATACATCCACCTGTCTATACAGACCACCCTGTCTATAGCGGTCACTTTAGGCAACCCTGTTATCATCAGTGTGCTACATTCACCTGTCTATACAGGCCACCCTGTCTATAGCGGTCACTTTAGGCAACCCTGTTATCAGCAGTGTGATACATACACCTGTCTATACAGACCACCCTGTCTATAGCGACCACTCTAGACAACCCTGTTATCAGCTGTGTGATACATCCACCTGTCTATACAGACCACCCTGTCTATAGCGGCCACTCTAGACAACCCTGTTATCAGCTGTGTGATACATCCACCTGTCTATACAGACCACCCTGTCTATAGCGGTCACTTTAGGCAACCCTGTTATCAGCAGTGTGATACATACACCTGTCTATACAGACCACCCTGTCTATAGCGACCACTCTAGACAACCCTGTTATCAGCTGTGTGATACATCCACCTGTCTATACAGACCACCCTGTCTATAGCAGCCACTCTAGACAACCCTGTTATCAGCTGTGTGATACATCCACCTGTCTATACAGACCACCCTGTCTATAGCGACCACTCTAGACAACCCTGTTATCAGCTGTGTGATACATCCACCTGTCTATACAGACCACCCTGTCTATAGCGACCACTCTAGACAACCCTGTTATCAGCTGTGTGATACATCCACCTGTCTATACAGACCACCCTGTCTATAGCGGCCACTCTAGACAACCCTGTTATCAGCTGTGTGATACATCCACCTGTCTATACAGACCACCCTGTCTATAGCGACCACTCTAGACAACCCTGTTATCAGCTGTGTGATACTTCCACCTGTCTATACAGACCACCCTGTCTATAGCGGTCACTTTAGGCAACCCTGTTATCAGCAGTGTGATACATACACCTGTCTATACAGACCACCCTGTCTATAGCGACCACTCTAGACAACCCTGTTATCAGCTGTGTAATACATCCACCTGTCTATACAGACCACCCTGTCTATAGCGGCCACTCTAGGCAACCCTAGGAAGCAAGATGTATACAAGGTCAAGGGATGGGAATCGAACCCACGACCTTCCGCTTACCGGGCAGATGCCATGACCACTAGGCTATAGGCTCATTATTTCTTTATACCGTTATTATACCGTTATATTATATATAGTTAAAACATTTTAAAAACACACAGTTTGGAACGGGACGTTTCACAAGAGTGACATCCATGGCGCCAATTTATAATTGTAACGAATAGTATTTGAATTAAAACGTTTTAAAATATATTCGCACTCGGGTAAAACCCGGGCGTTGCCCGGGCCATTCGTCTAGTCATCAAATATTATCTCTACAGACGACCTTACTGCAATGATAAAAGTTATTGAATGAGAGGGCTTTTTAAAGAATAACTTATATCATTGCAGTAAGGTCTGTAGAGATAATATTTGATGATATTATAAAAAGAAACAAATTGCCAGTAAATTTTTTTGTTACAAATTTTTATCGAGATGAAGGACAATTTATTGGCACCGAGAGGTGTCACGTGGTATATATATGTTGGTTTTAAATACCCATTTCCTTATTTCTCTGGAAGCCTCAAGGGCCAGCTTTTGGTCGTAGAGGTACTGCCACGCTGACGAGGGCCAACAGTCTGAAACGTGTACGTGGTTAGCTTTTCTTGATTAATAAAGAAAATGGGTTACCAAATATTATTAAACAAACCTAAATAAACGTTTAGTTTATTTTTGTTCCTCTAGATGGCGCTCTTAAATCTAGAAATGCTCATGTGAGCGGTTTCAATTTTGTTTAAGGTGCGTTCATTAATTTCCAGGACTGCTTTGTATCTTTGAAAAATAAAACAAATAAAAAAAACTAATTTAATATTTTTCAAAATATGCCCCTCCTGCCTCAATACACCTGTTCCATCTTTTTTTCCAATTGTCGAAGCAGGAGATAAAATCACTTTTTGAGAGGTTCCTCAAGGTTGCCTTCGATTCAGCTTGTATCATATCAACGTTGTCAAATTTCCTTCCTTTTAACTTCATTTTCAATTTAGGATAGAGGAAAAAGTCATTGGGGGCTAAGTCGGGGGAATAGGGTGGATGAGAGAGAGGGATCTGTATGGTTGAATGCTTGGTCAAGAAATGCAAAACAGCATGAGCTGTGTGCGGCCGCGCATTATTGACGTGAAGTATCCAGTCATTGTTTTGCCATCTTTCAGGTCTTTTAAGGCGCACTGCCTCCCTTAAGCACCTTATTATCCCCAAATAAACCTCTTGATTAATTGTACGTCCGAAAGGAATAAATTCATGGTGAACCAAACCATTAATATAAAAAAATGTAACAAGCAATGTCTTGACTTTGGATTTTGTAAATCTTGCCTTTTTGGGTTTCGGTTCCCCTCTTTCAATCCATTGGCTGGATTGACGTTTGGTTTCCGGGTCATACTGATACACCCATGTCTCATCCCTGGTAATGATTTTTTGCATCCATTCTGGATCGGTCCGAGTCATTTCAACCATGTTTTTGCAGACATCCATTCTAACCTCCTTTTGTTCCTCTGTTAGAATCCGGGGAACAAATTTTGAAGACGTCCGGATCATGTCCAAATCTTCTGTTACTATTTGATGACACAGTCCTACAGATAGTCCAGTCTCTGAAGATTAGTCTTTAATAGAAATTCTTCTGTTAGATTTAATTAATTCCTTTATTTTGAGCTTGTTTTCCTCGCAACGTAATTCCTCGTTTACCTTTTCCCGACCGTTTAGGAAGCGTGAAAACCATTCAAAAGTTCTTGAACGGGATAAAGCTGCATCGCCAAAAGCTTCTTTAATCATTTCATACGTCTCAGTAGCACTTTTTTTTCAATTAAAACAAAACTTAATGCAGATTCTCTGCTCTTCGAAAATGGCCATTTTAAAATTCGAAATGCGAACCTTACAAGGAAGTTGTTTTGTTCTATGTTTACCAGGTCTATTAGTATGAAACGCGAAAATGGGCGCCAGAGGCCGCTGTGCAACTTTATTTGAGCCGACGGTGGCGCTGTTGTAGGCGTTTTGTTCTTTGACTCACGTGGCATCAGCATGCGTGCAGTTTTAGAAAAATTCAAATCGTGAAAAATTTCTGGAGCCCGTGGAAAATGGCGATTTCCGAGCCAAAAAGTGCCCATTTGCGGGAAGTTTTGTTGTTCGCCTTCAACTGGAAGAAAAGTGCCACTGAAGCCCACCGAATGATCGAGGAAGTTTACAGCGACCACGCTCTGAGCAAATCACAGTGTTACAGGTGGTTTAAAAAATTCCAAAGTGGCGATTTTGAACTTGATAATGAACCACGTGGAAAACCGCCCCAAAAGTTCGAGGACGCTGAACTGCAAGCTTTGTTGGATGAGGACAGTACCCAAATGCAGGAGAAACTCGCAAAACAGCTCCAGGTGTCTCAAGGTGCTGTTTCTCTACGTTTAAACAGCCTCGGAATGACCCAAAAGCTTTCCAGATGGGTCCCCCGCGAGTTGAGCGAAAGGCAGAAATAACGGCGTCTGGTAACCTGCGAAGGGCTGCTCGCCAGGCATGAAAAGAAGTCATTTTTGCACTGAATCGTAACTTCTGATGAGAAATGGATCCACTTCAGCAATCCTACGCGCCAAAAGTCGTGGGGCCTGCCCGGCCAATTTCCAAAACAGACGCCTAGGCCCAATCGCTTCGGAAAAAAGGCAATGCTTTGCATATGGTGGGACCAGACCGGCGTAGTATATTTCGAGCTCCTGAAACCTGGCAAAATGGTCAATACTAGTCGCTACGAACAACAAATGCACAGTTTGAGAGAGGCGTTGAATGAAAAAAGACCGGAATGGCGTGAAAAGCACAACAACCTGATACTGCAGCATGACAACGCTCCAGCCCACAACACTACGGTGGTCAAAAACACCATAAAAGACTTGGGGTGGGAACTCTAACCCCACCTGCCGTACTCACCAGAATTAGCGCCGTCGAACTACCACCTTTTCACATCTTTAGGACACGCCCTAAAAAACCAGGAATTTTCGAACTCAGACATACTCCGAAAATGACTTGTTGACTGGTTCGACTCAAAAGGAATAGAAATTTTCAGACAAGGAACTCGAAAATTGCCTGAAAAGTGGTCCGAGTGTATAGCTAATCAGGGCTGTTACTTTGAATAAAAATCTTTTGTTGTATGGAATTGGTGAACTTTTGAATTCACTGAAAATTTTCGCGTTTCATACTAATAGACCTGGTAGATCGGCGCGTGCGCCACGAGACTCGTGCTTTCAGTCAGGTGTGGTCGAATGTCCAATATTTAACTCTGTATAAAAATTTTGACTTTACCTTTTTATTTATTTAATTTTTTAACCAGTCCTGGAAATTAATGAAAGCACCTTGTATATATATACAGGTGCCACTCTTGGCACTTCTCCATTTTAAAAAATCCCAATCCTTAACAAGAAAGAAACCAACTCAGGCGGCAAACAAACTTTATTGTTTTACTCACTCCCCTCCTACTTCCAACTCGCAACGGCCTGTCCGACCTCAAGGCGGCTTTGAGCTCCTGATGAAATCCAGACGTCCCTTAGGGCTCCGTCTGTTATAAATATTTCTCCCTATTTTGACCTGTAACCTCTCTCCCTACTGTTGACTAGATGTCAATAAACTGTTTTTTAATTGTCAAATTGTCCTACTTCCATATGCAAATCAGACGTTTACCAACGTTGGACCAGACAATTATGTATTTACATAATTAATATAAACTACATATATTCACTATAGCACATGTCATAAATATTTTTATTTAGAATTGTGTGAAATTCCACGAAATAATTCCCATCAAACATTCTAAAATAATTCCGTTAAAAAAACCAAACGAACAACTTTATATCTCTCAATATTCTCAATTTATTTTTAATTAAACAAAACTTAAGTTTTATTTTTAAAATGACGAGGACTCCGATATTAATACAAAAATAATATGTGAAAAATAGCACAAATAAAATAAAAAACAAAAATAATAGTTTTAATATATGAAAATTTTACAAGATTTTTGGTTTTTTCAGTTTTTACTTTTTATTGCAATGGATTTAATAAACTCATATTGTTTGAAAACGGAGTTTTTTCAAAAGAACCAAATTTAAACTGATGGATAACGTTTTTATTGTCATTAAAATTGACAAAAGTGAAGAATTTTATTAAATATCCAAACTTCCTCATTTGACCATGGACGCCCTGTGAGGCGTGAGCCATTAGACCCACGTCTTCTCAATAAAAAATAGAATTTGAACATTATGCTCTGAATATAATTTTTATATTCTGCACACCTCGAGTTATAATGGAGTTTTAATCCCCTCAATATATACCTTGTTGAAAGTTGTGTTTAAAAATGGATAATTAAATAAAGGATCTTAAAGCAAAGAAAATAATTAAGCCGTTAATTGAATGTCTTTTTACAAAATTCGATTACATTTTTTAATGTATTAATCCTTTTATAGAATACCCAGGTTTTGTTAGCGCTGCAGACGACGCGCTGTCAGAGTTATTTACAGTAATGTTGTTGTTGCCTCAGGTGTGGGACCAACTATTATATATTTATACTCATAGATAAAACATAAGGCAGAGGATAGTTGTTGCCGGTCGTCTGTTTGTTTGAAGGAGATAGAAGCAATTTTGTTCACACTTGATTATCTCGTGTGTCTTCAATAAAGGTCACTGTAATATCTTTCAGAGTTATTGTCTGAATCCCGATATACATGCTGAAAGGTACAACTTCCTTAAGTTTTGTCCATGAGTGTATTTTGGTTATCTCATGTGTCTTCAATAAAGGTCACTGTAATATCTTTCAGAGTTATTGTCTGAATCCCGATATACATGCTGAAAGGTACAACTTCCTTAAGTTTTGTCCATGAGTGTATTTTGGTTATCTCATGTGTCTTCAATAAAGGTCACTGTAATATATTTCAGAGTTATTGTCTCAATCCCGATATACATGCTGAAACTCCTCAAGTTTTGTCCATGAGTATATATTGGTTATCTCGTGTGTCTTCAATAAAGGTCACTGTAATATCTTTCAGAGTTATTGTCTCAATCCCGATATACATGCTGAAACTTCCTTAAGTTTTGTCCATGAGTATATATTGGTTATCTCGTGTGTCTTCAATAAAGGTCACTGTAATATATTTCAGAGTTATTGTCTCAATCCCGATATACATGCTGAAACTTCCTTAAGTTTTGTCCATGAGTATATATTGGTTATCTCGTGTGTCTTCAATAAAGGTCACTGTAATATCTTTCAGAGTTATTGTCTCAATCCCGATATACATGCTGAAGCTTCCTTAAGTTTTGTTCATGAGTGTATATTAACTTTAATAAAAAATACTTGGATTCCAAGATATATATTATTACAAAGTCTTTATTCAGCAACTTTCAGAATTGAAGGATCAGAAGATGTCCATTGTCAACTTCAGACTTATGGAAGATTAAATTTAGCAAAACTGCTGGGAGGGTTCACCACTGATGAGCCAGGCCTCCCCAATATTTTATCATTGCAGAAAGGAGAGTAGGAAGTTGTTTTGTAAACACAACCAAGAGTAAGTACAAGTAACCAAACGGGACTCTGTCACACTTGTAAGTGCAAAAGTCGAATTGCTTTCTATATGTGTAGACATGTGTACAGTTAAAAGCAATCGCTAACTACCCACCATGCTTATCATGACTTGTACCACATTTACTTGGGATTTGTACTAGATTTATTTGGAGAGCAGCGCTTAATTCAAATAACAAAAGCAAATCGACATGGAACACTGACATATGAAAATACAGAATAAATTACAATGAAACATAAGTTATTTTTAGCAACTTGCCGCCAGCCGGGCGTCGCCAATTGTGGACCAGACACGAGGAGCCCATGAATGACAAAGCTGTCAACGGAATCAAACGTTCAACTATAAAACAAATGTTTATTAATTAATAGTAAACAAACAATCTCAACTGTAAACATATGATAATCATTAATAAACAAAACAGTTTGGTAGGTTTGAGAAAAAACGTTTTTCAAACAAAAATTAAAATGTAAGAAAAAAAAAGACAATGTGTTTGTTTTTTTTTTTCGCTTGCTTCCGGCGGCTAACAATGAGTGCATTTTTTTTTTTTTTAATATAAAAATAGATTTTTTATCCAAAATAAATATTTTTTTCTTAATATATTTATAAATAAAAACAATTTTACGAAATAAATATTTATTCCTAAACAGAAGCACAACAAATATCTCAAATAAAACTCTTTATCTATATTTACTCAGTTACATATCCATTAAAATATTGCCAATATGTAAATAAATAATTCCCCTCCAGAAGTATAAATTGTTTCGGCGGTATAAGTTATATTTATCAAATCGCCAATAAAAAGACAATTTTGTGCAGCGGTGTCAGACCAGCCCCGCGGAAAGAGCCGCGGTCGACAGCTCCGTTCTATATGTAAATGGCGGATTAGGCTTAGGGATAATTACGCGGCAGCCGATGGTATAGGCTGGTAATAAATTTACCTCTTCTTTCACCGCCGTGTTTCACACCGGATATATGCAAACATGGCGCCTCACAGGACAGCCGAACATTGAAATTTTGAACTGAAACTAAATCTTCGCTGTAAAAAAAACCGAAGGAATGCGGTAAACGTTCAAATAATTCACTATTACATTCAAGGTCGGTAGTTCGAAAATGTTTCACCATTTTATTCTCGAACCTCTCTTTAAAGTGCCATAAAATGTAGTTTTGGTGATATAAATCCCAACTACAGTAGCCATGATGAGTAGTTAGCGACTGCGTTTACTCTAGCACATGTCAACACATGTAGAAAACAAGTGTACTTTTGCATTTAAAATGTGCCAGAGCCCTGTTTGGTTACTTGCACTCACTGGTGGGGTTGGACTTTTACAAGAACGGGAGTCCATTGAAGCTATGTTTTCTTCAAGAAAAAAAAAGTGCCCAACGCGATCCCGGGTCATGGCTGTATACAGACCTACGCTCTGATATTTACACTCATGAACTTAGTGGTTGGTCTTCTTTGATGTCGCCGGTCGTATATATTTTTGGAGGAGACATAGGCTGTTGACACTTGGTTATCTCGTGTGTCTGTAAAGGTCACTATAATATCTTTCAAGTTATTGTCTGAATCCCGATATACATGCTGAAAGTTCCTTAAGTTTTGTCCATGAGTGTAGTTCCCCTCCCCGGATGACACTTCATCCAGCCGTCCAAAGTTTAAATGAGAGCAAAGATCTACATGGCTCGAAGGAAGACATTCCGACATCTACAAGCTGTTCTTGGCTGTGACGTAAATGTAAATATTCGTATAAATATGTAAATTAGGGTTTTGCATATAGACAGCTCGAGTTAGGATATATATAGAGATAATTGGAAGTTGTTAGTGACAATGGCCCCCAGTTCGGATCACTATTTAAAGAATTTGCCCACGATTACGGATTTACTCATGTCACCTCCAGTCCAAGATACCCGCAGAGTAACGGCTTCATAGAATCTTTCGTAAAAATTGTTAAAGAAAGAATTAGCAAGTCAAAGGATCCATATCTGGCTTTGCTGGCATATCGAGCTACACCACTTGCGAATGGCTTCAGCCCAGCAGAACTTAGCATGGGACGGCGGGTTCGCACCACCATTCCAACACCAACGAAACAACACCAACCACCCAATTTAAAGAATTTGAAAAATCAAGAAGCTATTCAAAGGGAAAAAACAAAAATACTACTTTTATCGAGCAAAAGGAGTACGAGAACTGCCTCCATTGGATGTGAATGATCGAGTTTGGCTGACGGACCTTAAAACTCCCGGAGTCATCATTTCCAAAGCAGATACTCCTAGATCTTATATGGTTGATACACCGAGAGGAAGGGTTAGAAGAAATCGCTTCCATCTACTTCCTACTGGTCAGAGGTCTCCAGGGCCTCCACACTTCGAGCCAGACGAAGAGCCATATATAAATTACCCAGAAGCCAACACACACACCTCAGATGCTCCTACGGATGTGACCGATTCATCAACATCTCCTAAAGAGGCACTTTATAGGACTCGCTCTGAAGAACAGTTCGTCCGCCCGGACATTTTGGAGATGACTAGAGCTAATCTCTAAGAGGGGGAGATGTGATGTAAATGTAAATATTCGTATAAATATGTAAATTAGGGTTTTACATATAGACAGCTCGAGTTAGGATATATATAGAGATAATTGGAAGTTGTTAGTTTAGTTTAGAAAGTTCCGTTCTTAAATAAAGAATTGTTCATCATCGTATCCCGATTCCTTGAAGGAACTAAACATTGACCACTAGTGACCTCGATGTCGACTTCAATCATTAGTGCTTTAGCCTCCATAGAACCGATCCAAATATTGTAACATTATGGCATCAATATGACATTTGCCAGCAAGACCCAAACATCAAAAAATAATTTCAAAACGCCTCTAATAATTTTATTTCAAATTTAACGTTCCTTACCTGGCCTTCGTTGTAAATAAACTCTACACAGAAGTCTGGTTATCTACACATGTGTTATTTACATGGAACGTCACCGTGTGGCTGCAGACGTGCGCGAGGAACCTATCTGTCAGACACCCCACTCCAGTCAACATAGATAGTGGCGTCGTCTGATAAGGCCGCGCAGTAAAACTTCCATTCTGGCAGGTGAGACCATATCTACACAAAACTTCCATCCTTGCAGGTAAGACCATATCTACACAAAACTTCCATCCTGGCAGGTAAGATCATATCTACACAAAACTTCCATCCTGGCAGGTAAGACCATATCTACACAAAACTTCCATTCTGGCAGGTAAGATCATATCTACACAAAACTTCCATCCTGGCAGGTAAGACCATATCTACACAAAACTTCCATTCTGGCAGGTAAGACCATATCTACACAAAACTTCCATTCTGGCAGGTAAGATCATATCTACACAAAACTTCCATTCTGGCAGGTAAGACCATATCTACACAAAACTTCCATCCTGGCAGGTAAGATCATATCTACACAAAACTTCCATCCTGGCAGGTAAGACCATATCTACACAAAACTTCCATTCTGGCAGGTAAGATCATATCTACACAAAACTTCCATCCTGGCAGGTAAGACCATATCTACACAAAACTTCCATTCTGGCAGGTAAGACCATATCTACACAAAACTTCCATTCTGGCAGGTAAGACCATATCTACACAAAACTTCCATTCTGGCAGGTAAGACCATATCTACACAAAACTTCCATCCTGGCAGGTAAGATCATATCTACACAAAACTTCCATCCTGGCAGGTAAGACCATATCTACACAAAACTTCCATCCTGGCAGGTAAGATCATATCTACACAAAACTTCCATCCTGGCAGGTAAGATCATATCTACACAAAACTTCCATTCTGGCAGGTAAGACCATATCTACACAAAACTTCCATTCTGGCAGGTAAGACCATATCTACACAAAACTTCCATCCTGCAGGTAAGATCATATCTACACAAAACTTCCATCCTGGCAGGTAAGACCATATCTACACAAAACTTCCATCCTGGCAGGTAAGATCATATCTACACAAAACTTCCATCCTGGCAGGTAAGATCATATCTACACAAAACTTCCATTCTGGCAGGTGAGACCATATCTACACAAAACTTCCATTCTGGCAGGTAAGATCATATCTACACAAAACTTCCATCCTGGCAGGTAAGACCATATCTACACAAAACTTCCATCCTGGCAGGTAAGATCATATCTACACAAAACTTCCATCCTGGCAGGTAAGACCATATCTACACAAAACTTCCATTCTGGCAAGTAAGACCCTATCTACACAAAACTTCCATTCTGGCAGGTAAGACCATATCTACACAAAACTTCCATTCTGGCAGGTAAGACCATATCTACACAAAACTTCCATCCTGGCAGGTATGATCATATCTACACAAAACTTCCATCCTGGCAGGTAAGACCATATCTATACAAAACTTCCATCCTGGCAGGTAAGACCATATCTATACAAAACTTCCATCCTGGCAGGTAAGATCATATCTACACAAAACTTCCATACTGGCAGGTAAGACCATATCTACACAAAACTTCCATCCTGGCAGGTATGATCATATCTACACAAAACTTCCATCCTGGCAGGTAAGACCATATCTATACAAAACTTCCATCCTGGCAGGTAAGACCATATCTACACAAAACTTCCATTCTGGCAGGTAAGACCCTATCTACACAAAACTTCCATCCTGGCAGGTAAGACCATATCTACACAAAACGCCGAATTTTGCTGAAACATAGGACAGAATAACCGCCATTGTTTCCCAATAGATGTGAGACGGACTGACAAAGAGAGATATCAGGGGAGAGACAGGCTGTGTGGCTTGAGCAGATTGTGTCAGAGTTCTGGGGAAGTCAGCATTACAGTACTGAACACCGAGACGTAATGACAGCTCACGGTGCAGCGAGACCATCAGCCAGGTTTTACCATCACCAGCTGGATGTAGGAAGAGAATCTACCCCGGGCGTTATCTTGTTGACCCTGACGTCATGAGTCAATGCGATAAAATGCAGAAAGTTGAAGATCTCACATATCCATTAGATAACATTTCTGTTCAAACTGCCCCGTGTGTGGCCGTGAATGTATCCAGCACACAGAATCTGTCGGTTCACCGCGACTTCTGGGTCCTGAGAACCTCATTACGGATCTGAACAATTTTCCATCCTAGTTTCAAATTTTTAGAAACTATTTTCGATCTGTGTGTGTGTGTGTGCTGAAATTTGGTCATTTGGGGAAATATTGAAGCTTGTGGAATTTGATTCGAAATCGCAGATGGGCTGAAAGTGTCTCTGCCGACGTGAGTTATCTGACATTTTATGTTTACCGCGAACAACTTGACAGCAGAAGACACCAAATATTTGTTACACACGAGGCAGGGGATTGTTTGACACCAGCAGCTACACGCCACGTTGTACATAACACTGTACGTTTACAGTGGATGATACAATTGCTGTAATTCCATATTCCAAAAGATTTCAAGATGCCCCAAAGACCACCTTCTGTGGTCGTTGAGGTACAGCTTGCACCACGCTGATGAGGGCCAACAGCCCGAAACGTGTGCGTGGTTAGTTTTTCTTGATTAATCAAGAAACGGTATTTGGCCAATTCTGGAATAATTAAAAATCAACGATTAGTTGATATTTATTCCGATAGATGGCGCAAGCCATCAGCAACTTTTAGCTGCACGATCAGGAAATACCCTCAGATATATATAAAATATATGTATGTATGATTTCATTGATTATGTGTATTATAATTCTATATACAGAGTATTATGTATGTCTGTATGTACATGTGATATCTTGGGACCTCTGGGACCAGTGTTACCTGATGCTAGACGAACCTCGATGTCAACTCTACCGTGCAGTCGTGGTGGAAGGCGACACAGCTGGGCCAAAGGTGAAATAAACAAACAGAGATTCCACTAAAAGCGTCTGACGTCAAGAAGGAATGGGATGAGGAGAGAGGGATCTTTAGAGCAAGTGTTACCTCGGTGAGCTCCAAGCGTAGACTGGCAATTCTAGGGCCTCGATTTAACACCACGACCTTGCTGCTTTCTAATTGGCTGACCTATTTAGGTGATTCTTTCCTAATTGGTGGGACTTTTTCACGTGGTAGTGGGCTATTGGTTGACCTACTTAGGTATTGTCTTCTGATTGGGCCGGGCTTATCTCTTTGACGGAAGAAATACGTCCGGTCTTGTTCCGGAAATTGGGCGTCTCTCAAACTTTTATAACTTCTGGTCACAAGATACGTCCTGTCTTGTCCGGAAATATTGGTTTAAACTTAGCTCGCAGGGTGTCCGGGGTCAGAAGGTTAACTGTGGCGTTATTAATAATTATGTTCTCTTCTAGGCCTACCTCTTAGGTTTGACTTCTACGATCCTCTAAGCCTGATTTGTTTTAACCTTAACTTTCTCCTGTCTCTCTCCATTCCTTCTATCTGTACAGTTGCAATACTTTATTAGATTCTTACGCGGTACAGATTGATGTTAGTTGAGGCTTTCTATGTGCAGTACATAAGAAGTTATATACAGTCATGGGGTGGAACATGTGGTAGTGGATATTTAGACTATTTACAACAATTCCATGGTCTTAAATCATCACATACATACACTGTAACGTCGTTGAAGGTGACCGCCGGGGAGAGGAGCTGCGGACTGAAGTTCTCCAACTACGAGGAAGTCAACAAATAAACTTTGTAGAAATTAAACTCTTAAAATCACGATCATTAAAAACAATAATAAGCATTAAGAGGAGCGTCTTGTGTAAATTTCTTTAATACCGCAAGCTTTCGAACAGAACGTTCTTCAACGGGCGTGGATAGTAAAACCGTACTAACATGCTATTAGAGGAGAAAACTAATGTATACACCAATAAATGTACATACTAAAGAGATAATAGCGTAAAAAGAAAAGAAAACAACATAAATATTTAAAATTGAAATTTGCATATTACAAACGTGACGACAAAAAAAAAATATGCAATAAACTTGAATGAGACTAAAAACTAAGGTAAAAAATATTAAAACGGCGACATCCTTACTCTAAAAGAACATAGAATAAAACGGTATTTTGGAGTTAAAAATCCACTAGGCCAAGGCACGAGAAGGGAGGGTCCCACCCAGTGCTACCACTATCTTTGAGATATAAGAGGGGGGGAGGGGGGGGGTGAAAGACAGGTTATTTATAGAGTATCTGGTAAATGTCTGGGAGGTCTATTCTACGGTTACAGCTATTGTTTTGTGTTGAAATGATAGATTCTAGGCAGAGTCTGTGATGTTTGTTATGTATGTGTCGGTATTTAACTTGAGGATGGTCGAGATCAAAACTATGGCCTGTTTGCGCTATATGTGTGAAAATTAAGGATTTAGGATCTTTATTGCGGATGTTGCGTCTGTGTTCTGAAATACGGATGCCAGTGGTTCTGCCTGTTTCCCCAACATAAGAAGTTGGGCAATTCAGGCACTGTACGGAATAAACTGCACCGGTAGAGTTTATGGGTAGAGTGGGTTTATCAGATTTGGTGATGTGATGTCTAAGGATGGTAGCCAAGTTGGGGGGACAATTGTAGAGCACTTTTATGCCGTATGGCGTAGGACTCTGGATATAGACACTGCGGCAGGGGAGAACGGGAGCCAACATGTGGCCCTATGAATTGTAGTGGTTCTGTGGACACATGGATCAAAAGTATGTTTTTCTATGAAATCTATGGGATAACCAGCGGTTGTTAATAAGGAATGGATTCTAGATCTTTCTATTGTTTTAAAAATGGGTAAGGAACAATGAGTAAAAATTCTTTTAGTTAAGGTCCTGACTGTATTAATTTTAAAGGCGATGGGACTATTGGAGGAGAAATGCGTATATTGGGGAGGGATGTGCTTCTTATGGAAAACAGAGGTGTGAAAAGACTGAGGGGTGCGAATAATAAGGATGTCTAGGAAAGGTAAAACAAAGTCTATTTCTGTTTCATATGTGAACTTAATGTGGGGGTTGAAATTGTGCAAGGTACTGTATGTGAGTTGAAGGCTGTCTGTTTTAATAATGCAAAAGATATCGTCTACATATCTCCTCCAATAGTATATATCGGAAGGGAGGCTTGATTGATCCATGTGTCCAAAGAACCCATGACTATTTCAGAGATGATTGACGATAGGGGACTACCCATAGGGGTTCCTCTGGTCTGTTTATAAAACTGCTTGTTGAAGGTGAAAGTGCAAATCGAGAGGCAGAGAGAAGCCAGTTGCAGGATATGGGAGGCCGTTTGTGTGTCAATGTTGTTGGTAATAAGGAACGATTGCAGCTTGTCAGCAATGAGAGAGTGTGGAAGTGAGAGGTATAAGGACGTGACATCAAAAGACACCATACTGTGTAGGGGTGGTGGTTGTAAATCAAGAAGGTCTTCTATGAAACTGGGGGGATGCGTGATCCTATATGTGTTAGGATTGTCTTTCATGAGAGGGGACAAAAAACTTACCAAAAACTTGGCTACAGAGTAGGCTGGAGAAAGATGATAAGCTATTATGGGCCTGAGTGGGACCCCCGGCTTGTGTACCTTGGGCAAGCCATAAATATAAGCATCCCTATCCAGGCAAGATGTAAATTGAGCAAATTGATCAGGTGTGATGATGCTGGATTTCTTCATTTCGCAGAGCGCCTTTCTGAACGATTTGGTCAAAGCAAGATTTTCCTGGGGTGAAATGAAAGAAAACGTGGTGTTGTCCTGGAGAATGTCCGTCATCTTAGATAGATAATCTGAGCGATCAAGTACAACAGTGTGGCTTCCTTTGTCTGCTTTAATGAAAATAAGAGACTTGTAACTTTGCAACTTCTTAATGATCGGGCGATGTCTATTGCTGGAAGATGGTATCTGTGAAGGTCTGCGGAGAATTTGAACTACGGCGTTTCGTACTTTAAGAGTTTCAAGGTGATTAAGTGAGCTTGTGACGCCTTCGATTCCGGCAATTATTCTAGGGATGTCCGGTTTAGCTGGGGGGATGAATTGAAGACCTAACGCTAAGATCCTCTCCTCTCTATCAGACAGCTTGGTTGAAGACAGATTCAGGACGTTGGGAGGAGCAGATCCCGTGGACTCGGCGACATCAGGGAAATGAAACTTTCTTTTCCAATATTCCAATTTTGATAGATGCCTCTTCTTAAGCGCAATTTCTTGTTGATGAACCTTAAGGGTGATGGATCTTACTAGGTTAGCGATGTCTTCCGCAGACATTAACTGGCGGAGAAGAAAGATGAGGCCTTTAATAGATCTGGAGAGGAATCTAATATTGGAATGGGAACCTTGTATTCTGGCCTCGAGTAAGTCCAAATGAAACTTCCTGGTGAGCTTTGAGGAGAATGGATTCTTGACAGGATCTTTTATTCTGAGGGACGGCGGGATGAAACCGAATTTCTTGCAATGCAGGTTAAAGGTAAGCTGATGCCTCCATTTAGACAGTTGTAGGGATTTCTTTTCCAATTGGTGTATATAAAAACGAAGATCAGGATTCGGGTGACTCATTGTAAAAGGGCTAAGGCTAAGATTGTAGAAATTAAACTCTTAAAATCACGATCATTAAAAACAATAATAAGCATTAAGAGGAGCGTCTTGTGTAAATTTCTTTAATACCGCAAGCTTTCGAACAGAACGTTCTTCAACGGGCGTGGATAGTAAAACCGTACTAACATGCTATTAGAGGAGAAAACTAATGTATACACCAATAAATTTACATACTAAAGAGATAATAGCGTAAAAAGAAAAGAAAACAACATAAATATTTAAAATTGAAATTTGCATATTACAAACGTGACGACGAAAAAATATGCAATAAACTTGAATGAGACTAAAAACTAAGGTAAAAAATATTAAAACGGCGACATCCTTACTCTAAAAGAACATAGAATAAAACGGTATTTTGGAGTTAAAAATCCACTAGGCCAAGGCACGAGAAGGGAGGGTCCCACCCAGTGCTACCACTATCTTTGAGATATAAGAGGGGGGGAGGGGGGGTGAAAGACAGGTTATTTATAGAGTATCTGGTAAATGTCTGGGAGGTCTATTCTACGGTTACAGCTATTGTTTTGAGTGGAAATGATAGATTCTAGGCAGAGTCTGTGATGTTTGTTATGTATGTGTCGGTATTTAACTTGAGGATGGTCGAGATCAAAACTATGGCCTGTTTGCGCTATATGTGTGAAAATTAAGGATTTAGGATCTTTATTGCGGATGTTGCGTCTGTGTTCTGAAATACGGATGCCAGTGGTTCTGCCTGTTTCCCCAACATAAGAAGTTGGGCAATTCAGGCACTGTACGGAATAAACTGCACCGGTAGAGTTTATGGGTAGGGTGGGTTTATCAGATTTGGTGATGTGATATCTAAGGATGGTGGCCAAGTTGGGGGGGACAATTGTAGAGCACTTTTATGCCGTATGGGCGTAGGACTCTGGATATAGACACTGCGGCAGGGGAGAACGGGAGCCAACATGTGGCCCTATGAATTGTAGTGGTTCTGTGGACACATGGATCAAAAGTATGTTTTTCTATAAAATCTATGGGATAACCAGCGGTTGTTAATAAGGAATGGATTCTAGATCTTTCTATTGTTTTAAAAATGGGTAAGGAACAATGAGTAAAAATTCTTTTAGTTAAGGTCCTGACTGTATTAATTTTAAAGGCGATGGGACTATTGGAGGAGAAATGCGTATATTGGGGAGGGATGTGCTTCTTATGGAAAACAGAGGTGTGAAAAGACTGAGGGGTGCGAATTGAAAGGTAATTTATATATTTTTTACCTTTTTACTCTGATTATATGATATGAGGTATTAAAGAACGAATGTTTCTTTCACATGTTAAACAAACTTTTACTGTCTTTACTGCGATTTAAAAATATTGGGAGGGCTTGGCTCATCAGTGGTGAACCCTCCCAGCAGTTCCGCCAATTTAATCCACCAGACCGCTTCTCAGAGCTCTAATACTGTATTGTACCATTCTGCTTGTATATGCTACACTGAATGTGGAATGTCAGAAATGGTATTTAAGCAAACTATGGACATAAGCTTTTAGGACAGTAGAATTACATATAAACATTTGCATCGAGGCCAGTTTTTCATCTCAGCAAAGACAGTAGAAGTTTGTTTTATGTGTGAAATTCATGTTTTAATGTTTCCATTTCTCACATACAGATGGCGCGTTATATTACTTTGGAACAAACCAAGGGCGACAACCCGGGCTGTGACAATAGAGATGGCATGTTATATTACTTTGGTTGTGGAACAAACCAAGGGCGACAACCCGGGCTGTGACAATAGAGATGGCATGTTATATTACTTTGGTTGTGGAACAAACCAAGGGCGACAACCCGGGCTGTGACAATAGAGATGGCATGTTATATTACTTTGGTTGTGGAACAAACCAAGGGCGACAACCCGGGCTGTGACAATAGAGATGGCATGTTATATTACTTTGGTTGTGGAACAAACCAAGGGCGACAACCCGGGCTGTGACAATAGAGATGGCATGTTATATTACTTTGGTTGTGGAACAAACCAAGGGCGACAACCCGGGCTGTGACAATAGAGATGGCATGTTATATTACTTTGGTTGTGGAACAAACCAAGGGCGACAACCCGGGCTGTGACAATAGAGATGGCATGTTATATTACTTTGGTTGTGGAACAAACCAAGGGCGACAACCCGGGCTGTGACAATAGAGATGGCATGTTATATTACTTTGGTTGTGGAACAAACCAAGGGCGACAACCCGGGCTGTGACAATAGAGATGGCATGTTATATTACTTTGGTTGTGGAACAAACCAAGGGCGACAACCCGGGCTGTGACAATAGAGATGGCATGTTATATTACTTTGGTTGTGGAACAAACCAAGGGCGACAACCCGGGCTGTGACAATAGAGATGGCATGTTATATTACTTTGGTTGTGGAACAAACCAAGGGCGACAACCCGGGCTGTGACAATAGAGATGGCATGTTATATTACTTTGGTTGTGGAACAAACCAAGGGCGACAACCCGGGCTGTGACAATAGAGATGGCATGTTATATTACTTTGGTTGTGGAACAAACCAAGGGCGACAACCCGGGCTGTGACAATAGAGATGGCATGTTATATTACTTTGGTTGTGGAACAAACCAAGGGCGACAACCCGGGCTGTGACAATAGAGAGTCATATTGCTTATAATTAGTTTATACCTAACTGGTCTTATTGTTTGTGGTGGAGCATTGCTCGATGTAAATATTTCTATGTAATTCTACTGTCCTGAAACCTTATGAGAATTCGAAACTATTATAGACGCGTATGGTTCTTTTAAAAATTAAACAATCACTACTGCCCTTACTGCATTGAAAAATTAATGGGAGGGCCTGGCTCATCAGTGGTGAACCTTCCCAGAGGTTTCGCCAGTTTAATATACCATACCGCTGTTATATTGCATTTTCGGTTTCTTTTATACCGATAACTTGTACCTAAAAGCTTATGTCCAAAGTTCGCTTTAATGTCATTTCTAAGATTCCATCCTTCAGTGTAGCATATAGAAGCAGAATCGTCCAATACAGACATTATTAGAGCTCTAAGATCAAAACCCAACCAGCAATTATGGCATTCCTGTTGTGTTTGTTTAACCCTCAGGTTTTGTACTTGTGACACTTAGATTCTGTTCCTATTTGTCGCCCAGTTTTTGTGTTTGTTTTTCACCGTTGTTTTGTGCTTGTCAATTAGTTTTGTTATTTCAACTGTCCACATCTGCACCCTACATCTGTCTGTCTATTTGTAATTGAATTCCTTAATCTATAGATCAATACTAAGCTCTATCTATTATTTATTTGATCTCCCAAGATATTTTATTAAAGGCCACTTTGGCTTTTCAAATACACTCGTGGACAAAACTTAAGGAAGTTGTACCTTTTAGCATGTATATCGGGATTTAGACAATAACTCTGAAAGATATTACAGTGACCTTTATTGAAGACATACGAGATAACCAAGTACGAACAAAATTGCCTCTTTCTCCTTCAAAACATATAGACGACCGACGATATCAAAATATGAAACTTCCTCAAGTTTTGTCGCCGGCAGTAGAACAGATCAATGAGGCGCTATCCATTTCCTCCATTATCTCCATGCTATCGTCTGGCAAAAATATCGCGGTGTGAATAAGTCACCTGCTGACGTCATAGCGTGGTACAAAGATGAGATAACTTTATAATTAAGAAAAGGCTTCGAGGTTTGTTAGAACCTGCAGATAAAATCCAGTATCCGTCGGAAAGTTCTATCGCCACCACGGAACCACCGTCACTGGGCCGTTAGCAACAACTCCAGCTCAATACTGGTGTGGCTTTCTTAATCTGAGTGTGAGAGAGGTGATACAGAGGTCATTTGGATAGGTGATGTACTTAGATGATTTGCATAAGTGATGTGCAGAGGGAGCGATGCCGGGAGGATGATCAACGGAAATCTGCTCGCGCTGAGACTCTTCCTCGTCCTGTGGTTCGCTGGTGAGTTGTCTCGGCATTTCTTGGCTCCGGAGACATTCTTGAAGTGCTAAATGCCTCAGAATATTTTTAACACAAAATCTTTCTACACTTCAGCTTGCTGACACTTCTTTTGTCGCATCGAATGTCCTGCTGTCAGCTGGTCAGCTCTAGGTGCTGCGTTCAGGCAACTCCAGCCTCCTGCCGTTCCTGTCCCCTCATGCGAGGGTGCTGGGCCTCACAGCGGCCGAGCTGGGCCTGGTGTCAGCCGCCGCTCCCCTGGTGTCGCTGGCAGGGCTGTGGGCCAAGGGCAGGCTGGAGAACGGCCGCTACAGACTCCTGCAGGCCGGGGTGGCTGGGCTAGCTCTGGTCACCTTCGCGCTCTCCTTCGTGCCGCCCGCGGGAGCGCTCAAGTGGATCGCGCCCGGACCCCCCGAGCTGACCTGCGGCCCCGATGTCTCCCCCCGCGTCGACTTCCATCCGTGCGGCCCGGAGTGCGCGCCCACCGAGCGCCTGGCTCAGGCCGCCTTCTCATCGTGCCGCGTGACCTGTCCCCGGGCCGCAGCCACGGCTGACGTAGCCGAACTCTGCTTCGACGACATTGACCACGTGTGCCACGTCATGGAGATCAACGGAACCTTGTCAGAGAACTTCACTTTCTCCTTAGACCTAGGGCCGCGCCAGGATTCGTGCAGTTTCCCCGTGGCCGGCGTGGCGTGGAGAGAGCAGAGCTTCAGACATATCTTCTGCACCATCCTGCTAGGAGAGGGCGCCAGCACGGCGGGCTGCGCGCTGCACTGTGGGCTCATCTCCCCGGCCGCGCCGGAGCTCTGCAGCGTCAGGTCGGGGCTGCCGCTCACCCTCGGCCTCTACGTCTCCCTGCGGCTGGCGCTCCACCTGCTGCAAGGCCTGGCGAGCTCGGCCGTCGACGGCAGCTCGACCTTCATGCTGAAGAGAGAGCGCGCAGACTTCGTGGTGCAGCGGCAGCTGAACGTGCTGACAGCTGTGGTCGCCGCTCCACTCGCTGGCCTAGCGCTGGATTCCTGGGGCATGCCTCGCTTGCTGACCTTTTGCGCCGTCTTGCTGCTGGTGACCGCCATCTTCAGCTCCCCCCTGGAGTCAGAGCCGGGGTCCCCCGACTGTCTGCGTCTCCTGGCCCGGCGCCGTGTGGGGGGTAGCCGCCCTGGTGCTGGGGGCGGGACAAGGCTACCTGGAGGTCTTCCTGCCCTGGCGCATCGCCGACATGGGAGCTCCCTGGGTGGTGGTGGGGCTGGTCGTGGCCATGGGCTCCCTGCCTGGCTTGATCGCCGCTCCTGTGGCCGTCTGTCTTCCGGCCCACTTGGTCCCTCTGCTGAGCCTCCTGGCGCTCGCCACCCCGCCTGGCTGTTTACTCCTTCCTTCAGCATCCCTGGATTTTCCCGGTTCTCGAGCTGACGGAACTGTTCTCCTTCCATCTGTTCTGGGAGGTGTCTCTCCGGTCTGGCAGACAACACAACCTGATGCCCATATCCAGCCTGGGTGAGTCACTGAGTCACTGAACGCCACACACTGAACCCTACACACAATGCTCAGGTCGCGCCCTGGGGCCGCTCCTGGCGCTGCAGCTTGACTTCGTGACCTCCGCCCGCGCCCTGGCCGGACTGTGCTCCGTCGCTGCCGTCGGGGCGGCCGTCAGCGCGGCGCCCTGCGGTCGGAAGCGAGCCCACAACCGCAGGCAGCCAGAACTCCCCTCGGAGGCCTTGCTGTAACCTCCCTGTACATAGTTCCCATTATATCTCTTCATCCTGAACTTGTAATAAACTGAGAACACCCAGGTATCCTCAATGGACGCCATCTACTCAAGAGACCACCTAGCCACGTAATCAAGCTGAGCGACCTGACTTCATGGAATGTACCGAACCCGTCAATTGCGCTCACACCAAAGAGTCCATCCGGGGAGCGTTCCATCGAGTAGGATCACCAGAGAGGCCATCTTATGTCAAACCAATATACCCGACATTATGGGCTGCCTTGTCCTGTGCGACACAAGCGCCTTAAGTTTCCTTCACCAGACACTGAACATCTTACGTTCCCTAATGTGACGTGAACACACTGACAATGGCGACATCTAGTGCATGTAGATATAATGGCTGTTTATCAATAACTACACTACACAGGCTGTTTTAGAATAGTTTAATGATTCTGTGAGGACAAATTTTCAAAAACTTTAAATTTTAACAGATGTGTGGGAATACATTACATGGACATAGTATGCCCATTGTCCGGGTCAGTGACTTTGTGAGGTATATAGGCAAGGAAATTCTAACACTGCGGCGAGGCTGGAGATGACAGCGCGGGGTCAGCGGCCGGTGAAGCCGCTCAGCAGGTTGGTCAGGATGGACAGGCCTTGTCCCAGGATTGGAATCCCCGCCAGACCTGCGACATCCCCACTGATGGGTGTACAGTTGTTCAGATGTTCTGTAGCTTTACTGCCCTCTCACCTGGATGTACCTCTGTACACTTGTACGTACATGCACTCTCTACCTCTAGTCATGCCATTAGAACGAACACCCTGTGTGCCACTGCATGGAGACTTCCACCCAAATAAACGTGTTCCATAGGTCTATAGAGGACGGTATAAGATGTTGGCTCTGGTATTGCAGAATTGAAATTCCGATAGAGCAGAGAGCATTCAATTCTTCTAATATTGATAGAGGAGTCAATGTGGCACAAAGTTATGGGTATCCCTATATAACAAAACTGACACTTTTTTATTTTAAAAAAAAGTGCATCAAAACAATGTACACAGGCTGTTTTGTCGTAATTTTCAAAAACTGGTCTGTATGCGGTATCACCACCATTACGTTTTGTACCGGGGCGAATTGTATTGTTTTAACCGCAACACAATATATGCCATATATATTATTCAATATATGGTGGTGTACTTACGGTAAAAGCAGTCACTAACCATGCTTATATTTTAAAATTATATATAGTATTTATAATTCTCAATATTTCCCCTAAGAATATATCCAATCCTTTAAGCTATTACCCACCCACACACAAGGAGGGATTTAATTCCCCGATATACGATTGAATCTAGCGCGGCCAAACCTTGGTGAACGGACTCACCTCCACCACCGCCCCCTCCTCCCAGACCGCCCAGCAGCCCGAACAGCGCCGTGGGAATCCGGAACAACGCCGCAGGGATCTGCATCACGGCGTTCAGCAGTCCGGCGACCCCGTCCATGATGTTGGACGACCGAGGACGGTTCTCTTCTTCCCCGTCGTCGGTTTCAACATCTTCCTCGCCGGCATCTGTTCCTCCAGCATCGTCCTCACCGGCATCTGATCCACCAGCATCTGTTCCTCCAGAATCTGCTCCTCCAGCCTCCCTCTCTTCCAGAATCAGCTTCGCCATCATCTGCTCCGCCATCTTCAGCCTCCGCTCCGCCATCCATGTCTTCCTCCGTGTCCTGGGCGGCCACCAGGACGAGGGTGACCAGCGCGGCCAACATCCACGACATCTCGCGTGTCACACAATGGGACTGTCCAAGGTCGCTCGATGCTCGATCTTGCTCCAATTCAATTTCTAGTTCCTCTTCCCTGTCTGTGCTCACACCGCTCCTTTGTTTCTGTCGTTAAACTCTTTCCTAACCCATAGGCTTCCCTCCATAGGCCAACGTGGCACACTTCCTTCAGCCAAATCACATTCTCCTTTATGTAAACCATTTTGATTATTTCCACGACCTTTGATATTAATGGCCTTCTCTCTTAAATGACAGTCTTGCCGTAAATAAGTAGAATTGTGTTATTTTATACCATTGTCACTAAGAAGAGATAAAAAAAACTGACGGCAAAGTTTCTTTAATGAAAAGGTAAAAGCTTGGCGAGTTTTCGGACAATAACTTCCTTTAGCAGGTTTGATAGAAATACCTTTAAGACAACGGTAATCTCTACACTTGCTATAGAAGAAACACAAGTCGGGGAGAAGAGCTTCTTTTATAAAACGATGATCGTACAAGCTTTCGGGCAAGACGTCTGTAGTATCCGCGTACCCGTAGAAGGACGTCTTGCCTGAAAGCTTGTACGTTCGTCAACTTATATAAATAAGCTCTTCTCCCCGACCTGTGTTTGTTCTTCTATAGCAAGTGTAGAGATTACCGTTGTCTTAAAGGTATTTCTATCAAACCTGCTAAAGGACGTTATTGTCCGAAAACTTGCCAAGCTTTTACCTTTTCATTAAAGAAATTATTAGAAGTCAGCTTTTTATCTTTTCTAAGTTTTCATTCTTGGTGATCTCGCTGTAACCAGTTTCGTTGTAAATTTGGTCCATTTTATTGCCATTCCAAGCAGTGTCAAAGAGATTGTCGGCTTCAGTGTCCTCAAGGTCAGTTTCCAGTTTATTGACACCCCCTCTGGCCTACACTTCGCTCAGTGTCGTCAGCAGCTTTGCCGCCGCTCACATCGTCGCAGTCGGCTCCGTCCAGCAGGTCCTCACCCCATCCTGCCTCACGGTCGGTGCTGAGGTCGCTAGCCACTCTCGCTCCATGCTCGGTACTTTCGTCAATATGTTCCTGATGGCCGGGGATGATTTGATCATTTTGGGCGACGCTTCTCACCAGTTCGGGCTCGTCCTCTCCATCGCTGCGGTCGGCCGCTGCCGTCCACCCGGTCGTCCTCCAGGCTCTCGGTCAGCCACACTAAGTCGCCTGAGTCGAAGTCAGGAACGTTGCCTTCGTCCTCTTCGCTTTCCGCGATGTCGGATGAGGCGACAAGGCCGTGAATGGCCATCTTCAAGGCGCCATCTTCGAATCCTGGAATCCTGAATATTATCAAAGTTCGCTGTCTTCTGCCATAATCGGTTGTATGGCCTGTCAGGACAATCTTAGCGATGCTAAGAAACTCGGTATAGTTGGCAATAAATCGATCAACAATCGACGAATCAAAATGCTTCAAACATTCGATAAAAAACTGAAAATCTACCAAACGAATGTTTGGAGACTAAATTTTCAAGTCAATTAAGTTAAATCTATGAAATTGTGTATAACAAAGAATATTCATTATTCAATCAACGGATTAAATGTTTCAATATTCTGTTACTCTGCAAATTTATCGTTTGGTCTCTTTGTTCTTTTGTGTAAAAATGGATCTCCAGGAACATGGGTAAATCAAATAAACAAAGCTAAATTGGATCAAAATAGCTTTTCGTTGCTATCCTGGAATTTGTTTTTTCGAATTTTCCCCATTTTTTATAAGATAATGAAATGGAATTTTCTGATCGTGCAACTGAAATTTGCTATTGGTTCCAAATGATTCTCTACTTTAAACTATTACTTTTAATTACCATTACTTTAGGTTTTCCCCACTATCTACTATATAAGTGCAATTCTCAACCTGTAACAACCCCAAACCACATCATTGACTGTATGGCTCATCCATTGATGAACTCTACTCATCTCCAGCAGACATCATCAACAAGCTTTACAGACTTGATACCCTGATATGATTGAAGAAAGAAGATAATTATTACTTTTTACTATTACTTTAACTACAACTTTTTAAACTACTATAAACCAAATCTATTGTTGAAAGTGTGATATTACCAAGTCCAACTACTCTCTGATAATTTTACTCCAGGCATCATTCAGATATCCTTTAACAGTTTTACCATATTTAAACAAAAAATGATTTTTCACTTCTCGTTATATAAGAGAGAGAAGTTTGTACTGGACGTCACCAGCATTGGGACGCTCCACTGTTGTGCTTCAAGTAATGTGTTCTTGACAGGAACCAACTGCAGGTTAATTTTCACAAGAGGTGCACACGACCCGAGCATTCCTTAGACGTATTGGTCTTCAAGCTCTTCCATGGCTGTCTTGATGATGGATATACACTCATTGTGTCAAAACTTAAGGAAGTTGTACCTTTTATCATTTATATCGGGATTCAGACAATAACTTTGAAAGATATTACAGTGACCTTTATTGAAGACATACGAGATAACCAATATACACTCATGGACAAAACTTGAGGAAGTTGTACCTTTTAGCATGTTATATCGGGATTGAGACACTAACTCTGAAAGATATTACAGTGACCTTTATTGAAGACATACGAGATAACCAATATACACTCATGGACAAAACTTAAGGAAGTTGTACCTTTCAGCATGTATTTCGGGATTGAAACAATAACTCTGAAAGATATTACAGTGACCTTTATTGAAGACATACGAGATAACCAATATACACTCATGGACAAAACTTGAGGAAGTTGTACCTTTTAGCATGTATATCGGGATTCAGACAATAACTCTGAAAGATATTACAGTGACCTTTATTGAAGACATACGAGATAACCAATATACACTCATGGAGACAAAACTTAAGGAAGTTGTACCTTTTAGCATGTATATCGGGATTGAGACAATAACTCTGAAAGATATCACAGTGACCTTTATTGAAGACACACGAGATAACCAGGTGTGAACAGCCTCTGTCTCCTTCATAGAATATATAA